>CM046034.1:62697874-63297874 GCA_025215565.1 Flaveria ramosissima | reverse complement strand
TTTTCTTAACATTAACTCCCAAACTCTCGAATTTTTTTTCTTAATCAACACTTTTGTCTATCATAAAACTTAAACTATATTTTATAGAAACAGGTCTCTCCATATTTAGGTTTTTGTCAATTTGATATGTTTCAATATTACTATTACTAAAAGGAAAAATTCCCAAAATTTCTCGTCTTTTTTTCCCTCTTATTACGCCATTTTAATTTTTTTTCCCCTTTTAATAGGACGTCAGCTCAGCGTTTTACTAAACATAAATAATCACCCTCTTAAAAAACTGACACGTAACCAACAGAGACGTGCGCCTCCATAAACCTGTCGTCCGCCTCTTCCCACATGATATCTAATTCTGATTAGAATTTTATATTATTATAATTAGTTTTTCTCATATTTTTGTTTTTCTCTTATAACTTTTAAAATATAACGTTTTATAAAAATTCAAATATACCATCAAGACGTGCTTACGTTTATGCGTAAATTTTATTCAAAACGGATTCGAATCAAATTTACATCGAACGTTGGATATAAAATTTGACCCAAATCGGTTTTGGATAAAATTTATGTCGGCCCATAGACAAAAATAAGCACATCACAATGGTATATTTGAACTTTCATAAATGTTATATTTTAAAAGTTATAAAAGAAAAACAAAATATGAGTAAAATTAATTATATTAATATTAAATTAAAAAAAAAGAAAATCAAATGTGCATTGAGATGGGTGAATAGAGGCGGCCGCCTCTTTCTTTAGAGTCGGAGACTCCATTTTAGGGGCGGTGCCCCCTATATTGACTACGCGTTTGATTTTTAGTGGGCCCAGGCGACCGCGTCTGTCTTTAAAGACATCGACGCTTTATCAGGGAGGGACATTTTTAAAAAAAATTTATTGGAGATGATATTTTAAGAAAAATATAAAGAGAAATGGACATTTTAAATTTTTTACCTTCCTAAAAGTTGTATCAATAATCTTTTTCAGTAGAACGGAATGAAACTGACACTAAGTCGGTAATAGAATTTCAACTTGGAGATATATGGAATTGTCAATAGAGTAATGAATCACATTGAATAGACTTTTGGCCTAATGGAGTCATGTATGTCTTGTCAACCAACCAAACATACCAAATATGATTTTAAGCTTGAAATAACCAAAGAGTTATTATTCAAATAAATATATATCTCTTTACTATTAAATCAATCATTTTATTTTCTTATATAATGAAGGGAATCATTTAACTTATCCTTAAACAAACAAATTGTTTGTTTTAGATTTCTTTCAAGAATACATAAAACAAAACGATTTAAATACATGACTTCAAGATTCGCATGACTCAAGTAGGACAAACTATAAAACGAATCCTTTGTTTGATCAATTAACCCGGTTAACCAGACAATAGCCCAATCACTTTGTACATTTGACCGATAACCAAGTATTAATATTAATCGAACTGATAAATTCTAATTTTTAGTAACCTATACTTTCGATGATGACTAAAATAAATATTAAAAACTTAGAAATAATAGTGTGAATGTTGAGGTTGGATGACACACAAACATGTCACATGGAGAATACTAAGACATGTATCTAGAACATAACCACAATTATTAGTAGATGGTTTACCTAATCTAGTAAAATTTGGACTCTAATCATACACCAATCCACCTACTTGCATACTTTCCAATAATCTTATATAAAGACAAAAATAATTTAATAAAAATCAATTAATTATTAAAATAATGTCATCTGTTTTTGTAGATGGTGCCATGTGATTTGGTTTTCTTGTACATATATACAAACAAATATATATCAATCTATAAACACAACCATTTTCCAACTTTCCATTTCAAGTCCCTGTTATTGACTTTGGACGTATACCAAATAGTTATGCTCCCATTGAAGTGATGGGAGATGCTTGTAATATCACCATACAATTAGTAGTATAAATGGAACCATATTTGTTGATATTTGGATTAGAGAGACCACGGGCTCATAGGAGGACATCATGTCAAGTTTGGTTTAGTGAAAAATAACGGGATCGGTTATTGAACCGGTCGTTAAATCTATTCATTGATTAAATCAGTTTTAAAACTTAGATGAATTCACAAATGATATACAATTTCAAAGATAATTTAAGACAAAATATAGACTTATCTTATACTTGATTTGTTGTTTATATAACAAAACAGAGTTCGGAATAAATGACATTAGGGAGTTTAAATTCGTAAATGTAGACATAAATAAGATTATGAAAAATAAAAATTAAAACTGAAATTTTGTCCAACGGTTGATGAGGTTTTCAAATAGTCACTTGGCAGGTGCTAAACCCAAATGAATGCTATAACCGACTAACCCATATTATTAATTCAACTAATGACATTCTCAACTTTCACTTTTTTTTCATCGCGGACAATCACAGTAGCATAATATTCACATATTTACTTTTGAATTTCATTCACAATAAGTCAATATCGATTGTGTTAAGAAAACATAAAAACAAAATAAAATGGAAATCAAGTGTAAGTTAAGTGCAAATATATGATAATCTTGTAACTAGAAATGCCCTTGGTAGCAAAAGCAAACGTAGAGACTATCCATAATAAATATTTTAGTATTAATTATTATTAATTAATATATTATAATTTGAATTATTAAAATCTAATTTTCCATCATAAGTCATTTAGTTGTTCAATTAGACCTTACATACTTTTCATGATTATATAATATAATCACACTAAGTATATATAAAAAATATAATACGTTAAAATTAAAATAAAAAAGCTTATAGGCTAGCGACATCACAATATGTGTATACTTATATACATCTATAAGTGGTTAAAGGTTATAATACAAATGTGTAAACAATAAAGCTAAGACTAGATTTAATGAATGTGTGAATTAACAATTCTAGAAAATGTTATATTAGAATTTTTTCATAAAAGAAACTTTTGGCTTCTCATGTTACAACATTCATAAGCAAAACATATATTACATAAAAATATAATAACACAATATATAATAAAAGATGACTCTATCATACCATCAGACCACACGATGTAGATTCATAAGTCATAACCACCATGAACACACATTTAACTCTGATGATATCAATATGTTGATTAGAAAATCAGCAAAACGATTCGTATAATTCCTTCAAAAACGATATTTCACTCACAGATTCGTAATTTGTTGACTGTAATTCACCTCATTCGATCGTTCATCATCTTCCTCCGATTCATGATCATGACACGAAGACGAATCAACCAGTGAATTAACCAGTGTAAGTTTAGGTATACAACTCTCCGATCGAGTAATCACTGCACAATCGGAGACCTTCGTCGTCGGAGTACACGGCAGCGACCTCACGGCGGCCGGCGACTCCAAGCTCCGCCGGAGAATCTGCCTCACGGCGGCGATGAGACGAGCAGTCGGATCACGCGGCGGAGCCGATGAGATCGACGTTCTACAGAACGACACGTGGCGCGCCATGGCTTCTTCGGTGCTTATCAACCGTTTGTTCCTCACGATCTCGTCTTTCACCGCCTCACCGCACAATCCGCAGATCCATTTGCCGTGATATCGTTCGCGAATCCTCTCGATGTACTCCGGCGTACACTCCTCCGTCAATCCGCAGCAATCGCACGTCGCCGATTCCACTTCCGTCGCATCGGTTGCTAGTTTCGTCGTCGCCGGTGGTGATTCCGTCGCCGGCATCATCATCGAATCGCTAATCACAGTGGTAGACATCTAAACAACAACAACAACAACAACAACGTGTTTACTCGTTGATTCGTTTCAAAATCAGTATCAGATAAACAGAAACTCAAAATTTACCAGAATCAGATGAACTTCAACAGCAATTTCGTTCGATTTGAGAGTTTTATCAGAAAGGAGACGATGATTGACTGATTGAGTGATTGTTATCGATTATCGCTCCTTTTCGAACTCTGCAATTTGAAGCTTCGATATGATCGGAAAAACGAAGAAGAATCCGAAACACATTTTCAGATTGATTCAGATCGTTAATCGAACAAATTGTTTGTTACAAATTTGTTTTTGAAGTGAAGATGAAAAGTAAAATTAGTGAATGAAGTGAAGAATGTGGAGTGTTGAATGTTGATGGAGATGAAGGGGGATGAACAGAGGATGAAGGGATAGTGGTTTTGTAGGGGGGTGGGGTTAGGTGTTGTTCAATGATTAAGGGTTTAGTAAATGGAGAATAGAATCCAAACAATTTATCTATCAAATGGAAATGGCAATGGAATAAAACTATAGATGCATGATTACTTTATGTTTTGTGTTTGCTTTATTATAGAATTAGAATTAGGTATTTGTGTGTTTGATGAACAAGAATCTTTCTTATAATAATGGAATTGTAGAATAAGGATGTGTTATGGACTTATGGGACTTGACCAGGGTTTGACCACCTCTGGTCACGCCCCATCAACGATGACACACCCAGCGTAGCCGGGGTTTGACACAAAGAAAGAAAGTGACTATGGTCACGGCGTGAGAGATGACGACGTTTTTGTTTCTTTTTCTTTTTAGTTTCAACCAATAACAATAATTCACGCATTTATTTTCCTTTTCACTCACTCACTTAGTGTTCAAGACATACCACATATTTTTTTACTCACTCACCCTACTTACATGTCGCCTTCATGGCATGTATCAAACCCTCATCAAGCCCTTTCCAATGATGAAAAAACATAGGCTAGCTATACTTTTTAGCCTTACGGGTAACCAGAGATGTATTTTTTGCTTTCTATTCCTTCTACCATCAATCATTACTCTGATGTACAACACTGTCTACTTCATCATCGAGCATAGGCTTCCCCTTAAGATTTGTTTTGATGAGGGATAGAAAGAGAGAGGAGAAATCTGATAAAAGTTAAAAAGTATATCTAAACATAAACAGATGATAAAGACGTGTGACTTGAACGGTGCCAGGGTGTGATAGATCTTGGAATTTACTGTTCATGTCACTCTTCACATACATAACCTTTTATACTAAGAATGTAACTATATAATTACATTTAAGTTATTGAATTTTTATTTGAAGATTAAGTGCATTGTATTATTTGAATGGTATTTTTTTACTTATAATCCATGTTACTAGCTTTTTAGTTAAAAGTGTTAAGTTTCTTGCTATGAGCCACAACCACATATACAAGGCTAGACATCATGTTTTCATTTTTTATTTTTATTTTTAACAAAAGATCTAAAAATAACCTCTCTTCACCTGTGATAAAGTTGTGATCTCTATCCAATTCATGTTCATGTTGCTTTTGTATATACATTCTCTCTTAGAGTGCCGCCTTTGCCTGAACGATTGAGTCCCCATGGTAACTCGACCTTGTAGTCTGTTGCGTCTTGTGGTTTTAATTCGTGTAATAATATAAGCATAAAACATCTTTATTAAATTGTGTATTTTAGCTATAAATGTGTGTTAAGCATTTCTTTTATCAACCCATGTATGTAGTTGATGAAGTATTGGTACTTAAATGACCAACTCATACATGGATCGGTGGTAATACGGGAAAAAAAAAAAGAAAGTAAGGAAACAAGTATATGACTCAAACATCAACATTAAGGTTCTTTAATAATCTATTTATATTTTATTTTTATTAAGTTTACAATATTAGTTATTTTGAAATTTGAACTAATTAAATTTTCTATTACATTTACCTTCATAGTTAATTGTCGATTACTTTACCTGAATTAGCCGCTATATCAAATGTTTTAATATACATTTTGTAATAACTTCAAATACCTGTCCAACCCACTAAAATGCAAATAGAGCCAATAAAAGTTTGTTTATGTATACTTTTTGCAAATACCAGCCGTTGAGAATAAACAAATATCTATTATTGCTAAAAAAAACAAATGTAAGTATAGACAAAACGACATACCTTATTGAGGATGTTATATTAAAATAATAAATAGGGATAATCAATTAATGATAACTAATGATCATAATTGTCGTGAATGTGATTAACCTAGGTTATTCGTATTAGATTATATTATTATTATATCTCTAGTAAACACATGTATTACACGAATTAAATAAATAAAATATTAAATAAAATAAAAATTATTTATTATAAAATGATATACTAAATCAGAATTTGATTGGAATTAAAACGATAATATGAATTTTTTAAATTTTTTTGTTTTTTTCAAAAATAAAATAAGCATTTTGTTTCAAAATAACGTTTTATAAAATTTTCATTTTAAAAATTTTCTTACTATAACTTCCTATTTTAATTATTTTTTAATAAAAAACTACTTAAAAAAACCATTTTTAGAATATTTTGTAAAAAAGTGTGATTTTTTATAAAAAAATCTTTTTATAAAAAACTATTTCTATAAAAATAACATTAATAAAAAGATTTCTTTCTTAATGTATTAAAAAACTAATTATAATATAAAAATAAATAAATAATATTATTATAAATTAATATGGTTATTTAATAGGAAAGAGAAGCAAGCAAAGTTTAATAAGAATAAATGAAATGCTGACATGTGCACCCTCATTTACTCTTTTATTAATGTACGAATATTAGAGTTATTAGTATGAGTCTATGGATCCAGTTAGGTTTAGAGTAATTAGTCGGTATTAATCAATTCAGTCTTTATCATCTTACATGGTATCAGAAACTTAGGGTTCTGGTTACCGTTTTCCTTGCGCAACACCATAAAAATGCAAACCCTAGTCGTTGCCACCATGTTCAAACCCTAGTGAAGTTTATTAAGGGCCGAAGGAGGCTTCCAGCCTTCGTATAACCATAAGCAAAGTTTATTGAGGGTTGGAGGAGGCTCCCCCCCTCTTTTTTTCACCGGTAGTGTTAATTTTTGGTCTGGTAGTGTACATTTTTTGTCCCATAGTATAAATATTTTAATAATTATAGAGTTCGGCCCCTTAAAATAGTTTACTTTCGCTCCCACCCCACGACCATGATTACCACACCACCGCACGACCATGATTGCCAAGTGTCATCTTTTCCTTTTTTACTTTTCATTTGGGATACCAATCACATGATCATGTTGCCGCTCCCTTTTGTTGCATGGCCCAATGCCATGCTTGTTGGAATACGATTCCCCCCATTTTATCATCTTAGAGCATTCACAACTCATTCTTCATCTTTATCCATATAATTACACTAAAAATCATTACTTTTCTTTCTCATTTTTAACTTTATCATTACTTTTTCTCTCTAATCCACTCACAACCACTTAAAATATATTAAAAACATTATAGAGTTTTGAACAGTGTTTCCCAAAAATACAGATTGAACAGTAAATTTCTCATATATTTCACTCACAACCATTTATAACCATACCATATAATATCGACAATATACTCACATACTTTTAAAGAACGGGTTATGATTGCTCTTACAATTAGGATCTTCATTCGTTTGTTGGTTTTTACTAATGATACCAAAGTACCAAACGTCCAAACCCACTTGTATTACTTAATTGTATTAACATAAAACCTTTTAATTAAAAATTTTAAAAAAGTTGTATGTTCTTGTTTGACTTATTAAATATACATTTTCAGGGGTGCTTTACGCTACTGGGCTACAAAAGAAACAAAAAATGGAACGGTAAAATAACATCATAAAAATACGCAAATGTGTTCATTAAGTGACTTGCAAAAACCAAAAGTTCAATTACTTACTATTATTTAACCTTTTTGCTAAAATTTAATGAGAAATACTATAACCATCGCAAAAACTATTGTTTTTAAAATTGTGAGAACCCATTATCACAAAATCTAAGTATACCACTAATACCATATTAACTAGATAGATCAGGTAGAACACAGATTGTGTTAAACATACGGTTTTAAGAGTTCACGGGGTTAAAGACAGAAAGTAATGAAAAATGAATTTAAACCTGAAATTTATGCTATAAGAACTGAAACAATTACTGCTAGAATACTAGTAAAGAACATTGATTAAATTTGATGTAATGGTAACCAAATGTTTGTTAAATATCAATTCAATTCAATTAAATACTTGTGGATTTGAGTCTTATACGAAACAAGGGTGTAAATATGATTACATATAATGTGTAATTTATTGTTAAAAAACATTTTATAAGGTATTAACTATAACTCATTTAGCAAGGTCTGTGGGGGTTTCACCGGCCTTGCCACGTGGCAGAACCTCATTGGACCGCAACCTTTTGTATTTTTTATTTCTTTTTCAAACTCTCTTAGCCATAAATTATTATTCTTCGTGATATAACTTAATTCTGAGGATGGTGTAGTGGTCAAAATGCTTCCTTTTAAAGTTTAACTTGCTGCAGGTCACCCGCGTCGCGTTGTTTTGTGTTTTTTGGCTTTTTAAAATTATTTTTATTTAAATTACCTTTTATCATACACTTTCTAATATTTATTTCATTTAAATTACCTTTTATCTTTTACTATCTAATATCGATCTAATTTAAATTACATTTTCTAATGCACGTCGCAACATGTTGTTACATCCAACTACTCCTCTGCAACACATGGGCCTTACATTTAAATTACTTTTTTAAAATCGGACCTTTTATTTTCTGTTCGAGTGGGTCTACGTTTCGATATAAATTTTGTTCAGAAACGAGTTGGGTCAAAACAAATAGATATCATTGATGTAATAATTCTAAAATGAGTTTGGTCGATTGTAATATATATTTTACCACGTCACATACGGCCCCGCCGCAACGCGTGACGGGTAATAAAACTAGTTCTTTAATAATTGGTAACAAGTTGGGAAAGAAGGGTTTGGAGAGATGTGCAATTATCTATTCAAGCAAAGTAATTAAACAAATGCCGTTAACCAAAAGCTTTATAATATACAAAACGTACACTTTATCAAATTTGTAATGGGAAAAAATCTTGAAAAAAAGGAAAGGTGAAATGCTAGTAGTTGCATTGGTTTGATTATGCTTAATCTCAAGTTTGAGTTTGAGTACGCTACTCTAAGGTATGTTAGCCATGAAATTGTCGGAGATTGTGAGGATTTGCCGTTTATCAAGGATTGCGGCAATGTAAATACGAAATCCAATCGAGCTAGATCTGAATAGTCTCCAGTGATCCAAGTCTACACACAATCAAACAACACTGGTTAGCGTGTCACAGAGGGGGAAGTCTCTTTATAACAACCCTCCGGCGTTAGAATAAGTAATCAGAAATTATAAGTAACTAGTATTAAGCTCTCGCGTTGCAGCGGAGTGAAAAATCGTACTAAATAGAACCAATGTTACATTATTATCAGCGACCACTAACACCGAAAAATTCGTATTAAAAAGAAATAAAAAATAAATGAAATCTAACAGAAAGTAACTTAGAAACGTAAAATATTAAAAACAATAACTTAGTCGATCTAGGATCCGCACGTTGCGACGAGGCCGTTAAACGGGAAAAAATAGGTGTAACAACATTAAATCACACGCACATGTTACAATTTGTTGACTCTCAAAATTTAAACCAGAATGTAAAACAAAAAAATTATAAAAGCTATATGTATATGGGGCCAAAGTGAAAGTAAAAAAAATATAGAGGTTAGGTTGTAAAAGATATAAACATATTGGGTTTAAAATAAAAAGTTAAAAGAAAAAAAATGTGTGTACAAATTTTGGTGTTTAAAATACAACAATATATGCAAACTTCAGTTGGTAATTAGTATATATTAAATGGGTTGGGAGAGAAAATAGAGAGAGATTAGGGTGTATCTGTGTATGGGCAGATCAACGCCCCTTAACTCATATTTATAGTATTCCATGATGCATGTGTCGATGTCATGTATCCCAAAAGAGTTTGTTACACCATTGGGTCCTACCCCTCATGCAATCGAGGGTGTGTTCAATCAATGGCTAGGATTGGTGATAATTGTAATCTCTTGGATGTAAGACACATCTCGGGTCGAGTGCTAGTTTGTGCTTTTCGGTCCGGATATTATTTGTGGTTATGCGGGTCGGATACGGGTCCGGGTTGTAATTCGGTACCATACGTCTACACTTTTTAAAATTTTCCAAAAATAAGTAATTGAGCACCAATTGTATTATTAAAAAGAAATTGCTTATTGCTTATTTAGTTAGTTCATCTAAAATCACGAAGAAAATACCTAATTTACTGTGAGCATTTTGTTTGATAGGTCAGTTTACAGGAAGATTTGCACACGATGATTTCCCATTTTCTTTTCTTATTTTTTTGTTTGAAGATTAATTTGTGCAGGGAAAAGTTATACCATTTAGATACTTAAGAAATCAATGGAGAAAAATAAGGTTAAGAAGGTTTTTATATTATCTTTCGGTTATATTTAACTTAAATGGTATAGTTTTAATTGGTTACGTATCTAATTTTGTTAGATGTGAGCATCATATTCACTTTCCTTTTAAAATCTCATATCAAGCTTATAAAGGAGTGGACGAGCAAGCTAATTGTTCGGGCTATGTTAGGCATGTAAACAATTAGTTTGTCGTATTTGGAGTTTTGTATATTCCTTTTCTTTTTATTTTTAAATAGTTTGACTCGTTAGTACTTTTGTAGGTTTTAGCATGTCTTGCGACTTGACTCATTTATTACTTACTTACTTTTATGTATAATATATACTTTATGTACATATCACACAATATATATGATTTAAATTTTATACATAATAATCTATTATATTAAATTTATATAACTAATAGGTCCGTCTAGGCCCATGAGACTAATCAAGTTTGATGTATGAAGCTTTGACTCAAGCTCGTTCACAAAATTAGCTCTAATCTATGCTTCAGGACAAATCATGCTTGCTTAAGCTTGACTCGATTTAAGCTTCTAATGAGCTGATATCAAGTAGTTCACCGTGTGATCTACTTGCATACCAAAAGAGACAAATAAGTCGAAATTAGGCGGACCAAAAGAGAATACACGTTGAGGATCAGGTTGAGGACCAAATATAAGGTGTTATTTGTTTTTTCTGCAGCAAAATGTCTGCAGTCTGCGAACCACATCTGCAGACATATGCAAGAGAAGAGGTGGACCAAACATCTGCAGTGTGCAAGAAGAAGACCATTTTTTTTTTAAAATCTGCAAACTGCTAAAATATTATGTAATTAAAATAAACCTATTTTTTAAAATAAAACCATTTAAATGAAAGATAACATGTTTCTTTTAACTGAAACCTACATAAAATTTTTAACTTTATGACCAAACAAATCAACTTTAAACCTCAAGATTCATAAATCTAACCTCATATTTCTAAACAAAAGAGTGCCCCGGATCATAAATCACACAATCAAGAACAACTATCACAAAGATCATAGCTCTAATCTGCACCCAAACTCATAAACACTCATACTTTCATAACTACAAACATATTCCGCTTCTTCAACACCAATTAACACACTGTTATCAATCAGCACACATCAATATCAACAATTAATCACAATTACAAAGTAAAGCGCAACAAGAAGAAACCCCGAGGGCCCAAACCCCCGCCACGTGAGAACATCAAGCAAGAACGTTGCACCAACACCCGAAGGAGACAACCCCGTCACAAGAATCAGTGAATCCACCAAGAACATCTACGTGTGGTCTGTGCGGCGCAGACAAAAGAGGTCAGGAAGTGCTTCTCAGAAAAAACAAACCCCGCCTTAATGATGCAACTTCTATCACAACAATTCAAGTCACTAAGGAAATTGGACAATCAATTGATTCAGAATTATGAATGCTTGTTGTTGATAACAAGGTGTTTTGGAAGTACCGAAGTACATATTATCGACTTCAAGTACTAACCGAGTTGAAATGAAGCGGTTTTTTCATAAGTACAAGAGGGAACCTATGACGGTTGAGAAGTTAATCACATGATAGGTTGAAGACATATAATAGAACCAGTCAAGGCCGAAGGATATGGGGGGAGCGGGCTCTTTTTTTCGTCAGTGATTTTAATTTTCGGTTCGATAGTGTAAATTTTTGGTCCGACAGTATAATTTTTTTTATTTATATCGAGTTCGCCCTCTTTAAAAATTTTAAACCCCCCACACTTTTTATAGGAGTGATGTACCGGTCGATATGAAGACAATGAGTGGAGTGTTGAGATATGAGGAATACTTTTGATCAAGTGGCAAAACTTGTACCACAATGAGGTTGGAAGTTGAGATTATTTTGTGGAAGCTTACAAACTTAATCAATAGATATAATGATGATGGTATGCGGTTGAGGTGCACAAACTGAGTTGAAATTTGAAACTGGGTCGGGTTCAACCTGGTTCGGGGTTTGGTAAAAAAAACAAACGGGGTTTGACCGGGTTCCTCGTCGGGTCCAAACCGGTTTCAAGAGGACAAAATGGTAAAAAAAATAGGTTTATACCAGATCGGGTTAGAAAAAAAAACCGGGTTGGGATGTGGAGGGCACAAACATGTTTGAACCCTACGGGTTGAATCAGGTTGGGCAGCTACCGGGTTGAACCCGGTTCGGGTTCGGGTAACCAGGTTGAATGTGCACCTCTAGATGCAGTATGTAACAAGCATGACTGTTCACGATGATTCAAAATATATGTTAAAGGGCTGCTAGTTGTTCTTGTACACGATGATTCAAAATATACCTTGTTTGCGACTTCTAGCCTAACCAGTACCCGATAACCATAATCTACAAAACATACGTTAAAGGGCTGCAAGTTGTTCTTGTACACGATGATTCAAAAGCAACTCATGTTACATATATGAAAACAAGATAAGCTTAGACTACAAGAGCATATCAAGACTAGACGTTATTTCCGATATTGTCTTTTGTAGATGTCACAATAGACCTCGAGTTGATCCACCGTAAGGCGGCTATGGTGCCGAAATGACCACATAACACACCTACCTTGTTCCATTCTCGTCACTTAAGAAAATGAACATCTCGTGGCTAGCGTTCGGTTCTGATAATTAACTAGGGGCTTATGTAAAAAAATTTCACACTTTGGGGATAACCTCAACTTTTAACATATAATGATAGTTCAAGTTTTAATATAAGATTACATGATTACATGTGGTTACATGTTCTCGTATTTGTCCATACAACGATTATGTCGCAAATCCATTTTCCAATATTCTTAATTTTCTAAGGAAAAAAAATATTATGTATGAGTCCTTATATTTTTAAGTATGATTGTTCACGAATCGAACCGAACCGAACGCAGCTCTTATCGAACTCGGTGCGGTTTTAACCGAGCATTTGGGTTTGTTGGGTTTCGTGTTACAAATTAAAACACAACTAATAATTGATTTAAGAGATTTAACTTCTAAGTTTCAACCCAAATTCAACAAAGTAACAAATATGATCAATCTAAACTAGATAAACTAAAAGCAAGCTAGTCTCTTCCGCAATACTTTTGATATTCAAAGCTTCTATCCTTTTTGTTATTTCATCAAATTATGCGCCAATGATGATAACCACGCTAGTATCTTCTCCAATGCTTCTGTAAATGTTCTTTAAGAACCAAAGCATCAAAGAAAAATCTAACCCCAAGATATCACGATTAAGAACAACTGAACAAGGTCGGACATCAAACAAGGTCGGACTTCGGAGGCGGGGATGCGTTGTCGGACTGTCGGAGACTCGAAGGCAGGTATGCGACTTGCAACGTCGGATTGTTGCATGTGGTCGGCGGTCAGCAGGGAGGTGGGGGAATACGGGGAACGGCTGGTGAAGTGGTGATGGTATTATGAACTTGTGAAGTGATAATGTGGTTAAAGAAATAGAGAATTAGGGCTTTTATATTAGGGTAATTTTTTGACTAAATAATTAAAATAGTGGTAACTTATAAATAACTAAATAAATAAACAAATATATAATGTATAAAACTAAATTAAAAAATAATTCAAGCGAAACCGAGTGAGCGTACTTTTGCTCGTGCTTGGTTCGGTTATAACCGAGCCGCTCGGTTCGTTATAACCGAGCCAAAAATCAAAGGAGCAAAAATCCAAGCTTTTTTTAAACGAGTTCGAGCGAGTTTTAAGCATCGAGTTATTTAAAGAATCCTATTTTCAAGATATAATTTTATACCGAACTGCTTTTGTAGTTTTGTAGTGTATTTAGATAACGGGCCTTGTATTTAGGCCAATCGTACCCATTGGACTAATATAAGTGGGTTCAGATCTAGACCACACAACTATATCATGTTCTTCTTGCTAAGCCCAAAACTGTTAATACATTATATATTCGGTTCACTTTTTATACAAGTGTTTTAGTGGGTATGATAACATCTTCAATTATTGAAGGAACAAACGAGTGCTTCAAGCGTCACCTTAGATTTTCATTTATCCTTTTAAAACATTCATTTTTGTACTTCTAACACAAGTCTTTTTTCAAACACCAACTCTTTTTAAAAAAATATATAAAATAAATATATTTTTTCGGACGCCCACCTTGCGTTTGTCTGCGATCAAAATCGGACGAGGAAAAGACAAACACCCCACAAACACACTCTTCCAATGAAGAAGTTTGAAATTTAAAAACCTCATCACCCGTTTGTGATTTGCGTTGAAGGTGCTCTAAGTTCGATAAAAGGATATATTAGTTAACCAGATGACGTCACATTTTATTGTTTAAGTACACTTAGACAAAACAAAGCTTCATTAGATAATAAAAGTTTGTATGTAATTTTCAATAAAGTTTAACTCAACATGGATTAATTATTTATTTTCACATGTTGGATTTTAAGATGTTTCATTCATAATGATGATCATGTTGATATTTTTAGAGCATCTGTCATGAAAGGCTAAGGATGATATCTTGACATCCTTAGTTAGGACATGTATTGATCGACAAAAGTTTTCGAAAAACAATGATTGATTTTCAATGTTGTTATTGACTGTCTCATTAATTTAAAATATAGTAAATTTAAAAGATACAAATTTTAACCGATTTATGTAAATATATAAACACATTTGCAAAAAATTATTAATTTTTATATTTATTTTCCTTTTATTAAAAGTATAATTATAATTTGTTATACTTATTTGCATTATATTAAATATGTAATATTTGTTCATGTTTGTTTATTAAAGGCTTTTTATGTTTTTTTTTAAATATTAAGTTTATTCTAGCATAAACATTGTCATTTAAGACATGAATCTTTTGAGACACTATTTGGGATAAATTTGTTTATAGTTATTATCTCTAACTAACTTGCGTCTTGGTTTTAAGATAATTATATTTATGATAATTATGCTAAGCATTTAACTTTATATTCACGTAATGTGATTATACCTAATGTTTAAAATTAAGAATGTTGATTTTATTCTTTAAAAGGTATACATTCAATTGATTCGTTTGCATTCATATACTATTTATTTCGTTTACTCATGTGTTTTGGAACTGTTCGTAAACAACTTTAAATCCACAATGAAAGAAAACGAACAAAACTTTCATTCGTTTACGTGTTCATGAACCATTCGTAAACAAGTACAATACTAAACGAAACGAACATAACCATGACTCTATTCAATTCGGTTTATTTACAGTTCTACGAATCATATAAACCGGCTTTGGTAAGACCTCTTCCTCAGCATGAAATCACTAATTGAGTTTAGAAATCATTTATCCTCCTTCAAGATTCCTTTAAATTCAAGACTTCTTTTTTATAACCTCCAATAATCTACTTTCCACCGTACCATCATTTTCTAAAAACCATTTATTCAAGATTCGATGTGGATACAACCAATAAACACGATCTACCAACTGTCTACCTTTGGTGGTCCATCTTAAACTTGTAAATCCAAAAAGAAACTCGATAATTTCACATGAAACAGAAGAAAAAGAAAGCAATAAAGCAAATAGATCATATCGATTATTATTATTATTAATATTATTATTGTTATTATTATTGTGTTCGATGATCTTTGATCGGAGATGAAACATGAAACATCAACAGGCTTTATTCAGCACCCGCACGCTCCACCGGAAACTGCCACCACCACTCATCTATTGGGATCCGATCAACACTCTTTTGCTTTTTCAAAGCTGCATTTTGTCCACTTTATTTTCTGTTTTATTCATTCCAATATTCTTTTTTTTAACTTTCAATAAATTAATTCACTTTTCCTTTTTTTCTAGTTTCGTATCTCGATTTAAATTTAAAGCTTAGAACTATGATTTTTTTAATAAATTTGTACCTTTTTTTCTAGTTTTTAAGAGAGATGATAATTGTAATCTTTAACAACTAGTTAAAGATTAATAATGATGTAAGATATTTAAGCACAGCATAAAGAACATAGCATAAAGAACTAAAGTTAGATTTTGTAGTTGTTAATCATAACTTTGAAAGTGTATAAAGGTATCATATAGCGGTGTTTTGATAATTGAAACGCCAGCTTTGGTGATTTATTAGTACACTGGCCGGTCTAGTTTCAAAGACCGGTCGTTAGCAAATGGTAGAGGTCTCAAAGGAGATATTATGTGCTAAAGTGGTGCTTGTGCGTTTAAAATCTACAGAATGATGTGTGATGATTTGAAAAGTAAAGTAGGCGTAGGTTATGGAGTGTTTATGGTCGTCTGCAAAAAAAAAAGTGTAAATAGTGTTGACAAATAAGTGTGGTTTTTCATATGTTTTGCTTTTAAAAATAGGTGTTGGTTTCAAGTACTACCTGTGACAAAAATAAAATAGGGTTTCAGACTTTTAGATGGGTAATAAGGTTTTATCACCTAATATGAGTTTACTGATAAGGGTGGTATCAAATTTCATACTTGAGTAATGGAGATTATCGGATGGGTCAGTGACCCGTTAGTGATCTAATTAACCGTTCAGAAAAAAATGTTTTGCATTTTTTATCAATTATTTTTCTGGTTCACTCACAAGTCACAACCAACCAATTTAGTTTTGTGATCTCCACTGATCCATCAGCTTGAAACCGAAACAATGGCACCGACGGTTTTGTTTTAACACATGTCTGGCTGCTGATCTTATTTTTATAACATTGTAAAATACTATCATGAATTGAAAATGTATTGTCTTTTAAAACCAAACTTATACTTTATTCCTAAATTTCATATTTTGTCTTTCATGAGTTCAGATATTTTATTGAGATTCAAATGATTTGTTTATTTTATTTTAATTTTACATTTGAGATGATAATGTAAAAACCAAATGCTAGTTGTCTTTACATTTAATTTTGTTATTTGTAATTGTTGGTGAAAGGTGAAGAGGAAGAGTAAGTTGGTCCACGATGACGACGTATCATAGGAGTTTTGTATGGTCGAGGGGTGAACATTGTAATTATGAGATAGTGAAGGTTCTCTACGTAAAATACATTGTTATTGAACCTTTAAAACATGACAACTCAACAATATTAAAGGTTTTATTTTCTTTATCTATAAATGTTGATATCAGTAAACATTATAAATATATGAATAAACATTTATATATGAATAAAAATTTCAGTTACCAGCTATTTATTAAAGATACATGTTGTTTTCCGTTTTAAGAAATATGCCTTTGGGGTGTTTGATTTATTGAAAACAAATAAATTGAAATATCTAGTTTTAAAAATCATGTATTACATTAGTTGAACAAAATTAACTAAAAAACTATTAAATTATCCTTAAATATATATTTAATATGTAATATACTTTTCTTTAATTTCATAAGGTATTTAATATTATTATAATTAATTAATATTAGTTAACTAGGGAAGACAGAGAGATAAAGACTATAAAATTAGTATGAGAATGCATAAGATTGTTTCTTATGAAATCCTATTTAAACCGGCTACAACCATATGTGGTCTCAATCAAACTTCCAAATTAAATTAACATGTTGAAAAATGATCAAAGTTTTAAAAATTCCCACATTAATTACATTCAAATTATTAAAATTTTAAACCAAATAAATTGAAATTTTTTTATAGACACCGTCATCACTCGTACAATAGTCACCTGTGTCACGGGTGTTGTAATTTCACTCATCGTAGTGAGGTGACCTTTGCCACTATTGCGGCCACACCACCACATACAACATCACCGCCTCTAGACAGTCACAAACATCGCTACCACTGCCCTCACTCTATCTTCACCAACTTGACCCACACATAACAATTATGTTGTCCCGCCACCATCGTAGCCACCACCAGATTCTAGCTTCTTTAACAAATCAACAAATCAAACATTATTATTTTGTAAGTCAAATGCGTCACATTTCCAATTCCAATTCACTTGAGTAATTTCATTTTTAAACATAATCCCGTTAAATCTTAGATTCCAATTCTTTCAGAGAAACTACATGACCCAAACGAGAACACATATTTCAAATCACCAAACCGAAAATGTACTGTCAATTTTACATAAATTAATTAATAATAACAAATATTTCAAAAGAACAAAAATTAAAATATGTTATTGGCCTAGCACCAGCTATTAAAAACATAAAGTAATAAACCGACAAAATCAAACAAATTCTAAAAATAGCCAAACCCATGAGATTCCCATAACTAAATTAGCCGGTAAATGTCACGACTCACGAGTAATTAACAAGTTATTAGTATGGGTTATAATACACAGACACATCTTTATAGATGGGTTATTAGATTTTAATAAATTTAACTTTCATTTATTGACCGTGAATAATTCAAACTTAGAAAATCTTTACAATCACTTTTAACTTTTAACTTATTTTCCTCCAATGATCCCTTACTAACTGATAGTTAACCCTCGTTAGTTTTTTTATTAAATGGGACCAACTTTGAGCCGTTTTTCAACTCCAGCACCGCCTAGTCTCAATTAGGTCCGTTTTCCATTGTCTAGCCTCCATCATCACCTGAAATCTACCTCCAATGAGTTCGGTGGTTCAAATCAGGAGGTGAAGATTGACGAGTTTTTGGATGCGGAAGTTTCAAATTGACAGACCTGATTATAGATTTCAACTTTCTGTTTAGTGTTCTGGCAACAAAAACAGTTCACGTCATCAAAAAACTGACGGGGTTAACTCTTGGTTAGTAAGGGATCGATCATTGGAGGAAAATAAACTCAAAGTTGGGAGTATCTGTAAACATTTACTGAGTTGGGTTTAATCTCAGCCAATAAATAAAACTTGAGATTATTAAAATTCAATAACCCTTTATAAATCAACACCCCCATACTCTATAGTACCATACGCGGTGTATAGGGTCGAATACACTGATCGAGGAAAATCAAGGGTGGCGGTCAGAGGGCTATACGTCTCATATAACCCTATACGACCCCTATGCGACACATACAGAGCTATATGACGCGTATAACGTATTTCGACACTAACCACGACAAAAAATTTAGAGGGATGTCAGAGGGTTATACAGGGCTATACGACTCATCATACGACGCGTATGGTACTATACGACCCGTTTAAAAATTTGCGGTGTTTGATTTATAATCAAACTAGATATCGGGATCCTATTACTATTACTAACATTCTAAACAGAGTAACAGGTGTATGATAATGGTGATTCAATTCATGAATTGAGACAAAGACGACGACGTATCATGCACCATCAGAGTCTCTGTAGCTGATAGCAGTGGCAATTGTTGGTTGGCTGTTGGTGTTGGGAGATAATATTAATATTATTAATATTATTAATATTATTAATATTATTAATATTATTATGGGTCTTTTTCCACAAATAAAAACAAAGGGGCGACTTTATGTAGTAACACGCGTGTGTATGTGCGACATGATACGGACATGTTGTCCACCCACACATGTGCACTGCTGACAAAAGATAACAATGGGCTGAGAGTTGTCGTTGTTATTGTAATCACCACCACTCGTGGTGGTGTTGCTGGTGGGCCGAGGCGGTGGGCGTGGTGGCGACTGTTCGGAAAATAGTATTTGTGGTGTTTCATGTAGACCGTCTAAAGTTTTGAACCATTAGTTAGTTACTAATAGTGCGTACGGTGGGTGGAGGATGTAATGACAGAGTTATTTGAAGTTAGAGTGGTGAAGCTTAAGTTGAAGTTATGGGTTTGAGCTTTGACTTTGACTGGTTAGTGTAAATAATTAGTTGTGGTGTGAAATATAAGTATGTTAGATCGGTTTGTGAGTTGTCGTTTTATAAATAGCTACTAATGGTGTTTAAAATTCCCATTAAACTGAAATTGACAAACGTTGTCGATTGTGGACCATGGTTGTTAGGACCAGATCGGACCGGACGGTCCAACCGGGGATCGGCCACCTAGTCGGTCCAGTTCGCATCGGATCGTTTTGGGCCGGTTCGACCGGCCGGTTCGTCCCGAATCGGTGGTTGGAACGGGAAACCGGACTGGTTCGAACCATATTTTGGTTTTTTTTAATGGGTAAAAACAGGGTGTTGAACCATAAATTAGTGTGTTGGATATAAAAATATAGTTAAGTTTTATATATAACTATAAAACACATATATAAATTACTTATATTTAATTATATATATAACTATATATGTAATATACTATATATATAATTATAACGTCATCCGGTTCTTAAATCCGGTCCGACCGGTCTGACCACCAAACCAATAAGGCGTCCGGTTCGACGTCCGATCCGGTTCTGAAAACATTGTTGTGGACTTTATAGATTGTTAGGAAAAGTCTATCTTTTGGCTTGGTTTAGATTGGTTTGGACTCGCAATTTTGATGATGATGGTTGGTTGCAAATTTTAAATTCTAATTGGCTTAGGCTGAATACATTCTATCAATTACTAAATATATTCCGCTATAGATTTGATTAGTGTTTACGACCGTATAAGGCCTTGTATACGCTTGTATACGTCATTTTTAGTTTGTATACGTGTGTATAACATTTTTTATACAACCATTTACTACTTTTTATGTCATATAATACAGGGTGCATGGTGAGTAAAAACATAGTTGGAGGTTACATTTTTCACAACCATACGTACAAGTTTTGTTTTTAGGCCTCACAGTCCAACATATTAATAGATATTCAGAGGCTGTTTGATAGGATTATAATGATTCTATTAAGAGACTACATCATAATCGATCAAATGTACACTTTGTTTCTTTCACTTAGAAAACACCTTCTACTGGTTTATAGATTCTCTTAATAGGTAAGTTTCAGGAAACATTGAATTAACTCTTATTCAGTCATGCTAATAGCTCAACACAAGATTATTAAACAACCATTTAACCAGAGAATTCTTAATACAAAATTTTAAGCAAAGAACCATAAAAATTACTTAAATTACTTCTATCTACTACTGTAAAGTGACATATAAAAAAGTTTATGCAACAATATAACCATATATCTTTTTCGCTTCCTACATCTTTATAATTTACTAGTGATGGATATAGAAGCGGCTAACGATGGTGATGGTGGTGATGATTGCCTGAGTTTTATCAAGATGGTTTTTGTTTTGTATCATATCCTTTTATTTTGAAAAGAAAAGAAATTATCAAAACTGAAAAGGTATACTGAATATGATTTTATAAAATGTAAACATGTAAGACTTTGTCAAAGATTTTGTTCATATTAACCCGACAATGATCTTCTTTTTCAATAGAAAATGCGTATAATATTTTCAATTAATTTGAAAACTAACCGATATGGACAAGTGTGTTCTGTTCACATACAATTCTTACGTATTAAACATTTTATTTCATTAACTACTTTTAGTAACCAGTATATTATACGAGTTAGTTTTATTCAACCTGTGTATTACACGGTTGAATGAATAAAATATTAAATATAATAAAATTGATTACTTATAAAATGGTATTTTAAGATAATATATGATTGAAATTACATATAAGTAAGTATTATAAGTAATAAACTATGATATCAACTTTAAAATATTTCATATATTTATAAAGGTTTGTTGTTTTAGAAAAAAATATTTATAAAATTTATCTTTTTAGAAATAAATTAATAGAAAGATCTCTTTCTTAATTTATTAAAAGATTATTTATAATCAAAAAATAATTAAATAATATTATTAGTATTAATATAATTATTTAATAGGAAACAGAAGCGAGAACATTTTGATGAGAAAAAATATTATGTTGTCACGTGTCCTACTTAGTTATATTTTTTATTAGAGTAAAAAAAAATAATGTCTCATATCAAAATCTACATTTTTATCAAACGCCTTCTGCATTTACGACCTGGCTTAGTTTAACTAATTTGTGAATTTGAAGGTAAAAGTTTTACATTCGTCTTACAATAAAGTTTATCTAGAGCTAAATTAACTAATAGTAAGTTCATATAAGTTAGTTACTCGTTCATTAGAGTAAAAAAAATAATACCTTATGTTAAAATCTGTATTTTTATCAAAACGCTTTCTGCATCATACGATCTTGGGTTAACTAATTTGTGAATTTAAAGGTAAAATTTTTACGTTCATCATACAGTAAAGTTTATCTAGAGCTTAATTTACTATATAGTAAGTTCATATAATATAATTAACAAATTAATACGAATAAGAGAAGCCTATTCTAATCACAATATATTAAGTCAAGAAAATTGAAACTGTGAAAACTGAAATTAGGTAAAGAATTTTTGTAGATAGGAAGCACAAAATTGAAAAGACGTTAATGTGGATGACTGTGTAATATGTGCCAAATAGTGGAGGATAGTGCATGTAGAAATGAAAATTATCTTCTTATGAAGAGACTAAAATTAAGAAAGATGAAGAAAGTAGTGATCTACTTCGCTAGGGCCGATGAGCAAGATAGTGCGTGTAGCTGGACTCGTTTTTTTTAACGGCAAATGTACGACCCTGCTTCGGAGGATAGGTGTTATCTTAATCGGGCCCATCTATTCGTTTCCCAGCCGGGACCGCACCCCCAACCCCCTCAGGAAGAAACTCATTGTTGAGAAAACCCTCTGGCTCAACTCTAAGCATTTTTGTTCAGAATGAAACTTGAACCCATGACCTCCCTTTTATTTATATGTCATGAGTACCTCACCTCAGCTGGACTCGTTCTTTATGTTTAGAAAAAGAAGAGTGAAATTCATAGAAAATATTATTATCTAGGTGAAGTTTTGAAGCATGAAGAATACTAGATTAAGAAAAGCTTTTGTTTGAAGAAGAGAATTGAAAGGAACTAATATGAAGAATGCGAAGTCCCTTACCGTTACCAACATGGAGCTAGTCATTTCCATAGGAACCAACTTGAAGAATGGGACAAAAACGTACACTTTCCGCAAATTGATATAGTAACGCGGCATCATGATACTTTACCTAGGCGGAGTTCTGAAGTATATTTTATGGCGAGCATTCAGAATATGACATTTGTGATTGTAATAACCAACTCTAAGATTTACTATGAGTGGTTCACATAAGTTACTTCCATTTTTTTAGTATAACTACATGATGAAGAAGACATTGTCCATATATGTTGTTATTAGGTTTTCTTTTCTTCACATATTACTACTTTGAGAACATTAAATTATCGTCCTGGTTAAGGTATTTTCTTAAGGCATATGTGTTACTTAGAGGCCGTTTGGTTCGCAGAATGTTTTACAAAAGAATTATAATTGGAAATGAAATTGGAATTGGAATCGTGTTAAAATTGAGAACGTGTTTGGTTGGTCAATTTTGAGTAGAATTGGAATGTTAATTTGAACATCATATTGGAACGTTAAACATTCCATGGAGATGTGAAAGAAATATGAATTCCAATAAATGTGAGAAAATTTTATAATTTCAATTCATACGTTGACCAAACAAACATGATTTGAATTAAAAAAATTTCATTTCAATTAAAATTTCTAAAAATTCTGTGAACCAAACGGGACTTTAGGAGAGAAAAACTCATCTCCTTGCAGTGTCACCTATTATGATAGAGAAACTTCACTCCTTGTAGTTTCACGCAAGTCCTATAGATCTTAAGTCGCTCGTTACGGGAGTAGCGGACTAGATTCATGATCATCGTTACACGTTATTCTCACCAAAGGTAGTGTGTACCTCTAATGTATCTTATGACAAATAGTTGTGCCTAAATCGGGTCATATAAGTAAATCATTAAGCCATCAATTACATTGATAAAAGTAGGGACATTTTATTTGGACACCCCAAAAATTTAAATCAACACCCCTTTGACCCTATACGCCTCGTATGGGTCCATACGCGGCGTATAGGGTTGCGAAATATTCCTTATACGCCGCGTATGGACCCATACGAGGCGTATAGGGTATATTCTGACAAGACACTGACAAGACGCGTGTCACAGGAGGCTATACGCCGCGTATGGGTCCATACGCGGCGTATTGGGTCAAACCATTTTTTTGCAATATTTCTATGTATTTGTGAATGAGTATATTGCGTATGGGTTATTTTTGTCGTCTTTAATTTGTATGTTAAATTTGGTTGACTATTTGCGTATAAGTTATATTTTCTAACATATTAATCGATAATTTTTAATATTCGTTAACAAATAAAACATATAAAACATAACAAACATTAAATAACGAAGTACATTAAATAACGAAATTTTTAAATACATAACAAAATAAAAGTACAATACAAAATAAAACTACGGTGAATCTGGGTAATGTCGACGCGGTGGCAAGTCTGGAGGATCAATACCAGCAGCACGGGCTCGTGCAATCTCAAGCTGAACGTGCCAATCCATAAGATCCTCAACTCGATCGAGGCGACGACCCTGATCCCGTAAACTCGTGGTAATCTCCTGCATAAATGTCTCAATACGTGCAGGCACCCTCACATCTCTATAAATATGTCTAGGGAACTGTGGCTGAGGAAGCGGCTGGTCGTGCAGCGGCTGGGCATGCGGAATATGCTCCTGCTGCTGTGGATGGTCATCGCCGACCTGCTGAACAGGTGCAGGATGCCAGATCTCACCGGGTCGAAGAGAGAACCGTATGCCACCCGGAAACTGGCGTATAATACGCATGCCGTATAATGTACGACGATCTAATCTCTCCGGCTCGATCGGAGGGGATACGTCAGCAGTATGAGCAGGAAAATAACCAAGACAACGCGCAATCATCATAATGTACGCGCCGCCATACACGACTCCTCGCTCCTGGCGATGATAATATGAAGCATAATACTCAGCTAAACATCTCGCCAGGTTGCACCTCGTCCCCGTAATCAAACAATAAAGGTAAAATAAGTCGGGAATGGTACACCACTCCCGACTCTTGCCACGTGCCGTGATGGATGTGGCGATCATCCGATGCAAATAACGGATAAGAGGATCTCTAATACCAGTGACCCTGCCTTTAGTCCTCTGAAACGGACCGTCGGCAATTTGAGGCCACCAATCTCTCAATCGGTTCTCCTCCATCTCAGTAATTCCCTCTGTAAATAGAGGGGTAACGGTCTCCGGCTCATGATAAAGTCCCGAGACAACAGCAAACTCCTCAATCGACATCTGATGAAATCGTCCACATAGTCGGAACGAAATCTCAGATCGCTCATCGTCCTCCACCATCTCATCAGGACGAACATAACTAAAGGTGGATAAAAACTCCACCGTAAGCTCTCGGTACGAAGGTAAGAACGCCAACTCAAATAATTGACTCCATGGCGTACCATCTCCAATAATCCCAGCGAGCCTATCGCGCTCCCCAAGCTCAGTCATCACCTCCCAATCCACAGCCTTTTGATGACCGATCTTCATACGAATGAATTTGAGCACTTTGCGTGCTCAATACTACCGTGCTCAAACTGTAGCCATGGATGAGTGGCAATAAAATCAACCTCAACCTCGACGTCAGAATCGGAAGACATATCTGCAAAAGAAAACGAAAAATTTTTAAAAATACATTTAGGGTACCTATACGCCGCGTATAGCCCTATACGCCGCGTATAGGGTTGCTGCGTATAGCAAGGTGGGTGTCGTATGGCCACCTATACGCCGCGTATAGCCCTATACGCCGCGTATAGGTACCCACGTATAGGGCTATACGTATGGCTAGGTGGGTGTCGTATGGCCAACAGGTTGTCTTCAACCTATGAACTATACGCCGCGTATAGGGCTATACGCCGCGTATAGTTCCTCAACGTCAGTTTTTCAGATCCATTTCAGCAGGTATTTAACATCCGTTTAACGTTTAAATAAGCGTATGATTGACATAACAAAGGTATAAGAACAAGAATACATACCTGAAGTAGTGAATGTAGAGAAATCACCGAACAATACGTGTAGTATCGATCTATACGAGAGAGTTTTTGAGTTTGAAAATGTTTGGTGGGGTGAGCGGTTCTGAGAAGTTGTCCCTTTAATGGGGCCGGTTGGACCTATACGCTGCGTATGGGTCCATACGCGGCGTATAGTAATTTTTTTTTTAAAAATAAATTTATATAAGTTGGTGGACCTCGGTTAGCTTCTATTATTGTATTGTATGCCGAGATACGACTCCTATACATAATCTCCCATTCTGCAGCACGTACGTTTCGGTTAAGAAGCCAAAGATTACTTAACGTAGGCATCGGATAATCTCCTTCTAATTTAACGTGGACGAAATGATTATTGTTGACATGAACAATCGAAACGACATGATGAGGCATCATACTGTTCGGATCAGCCCATAAAGGGAAAAATGTCTGACAACCGTTATTGCTTAATAGATGAAAAATAACACCAAACCTTTGAGCAATTACGATTCCTGTATACGACATTATCATCCAATGTTCTTCTGGCGCAGGTTCCACACGTTGCCAATCTATTGTGTGACGCAATTCATTATACTGTCCGGCGTACAAAGTATCGAAAACTTCTCTGTAACTAAATTCATGTGTGTCCAACTCCTCTAAAAGTTGTTGACGCACATACATCCATTTATTTTCATTAAACCCCAACCCCAAAGCTATAGATCGAAAACCACAATTACCATCGGGTCGAACATCTTGTATACGTGAAATATACTGATGAAAGATTGAAGGAATCCAATTCTTTAACCTGTTTATATTGTGTAATTGCTGATCTCCGACAATCGATGAAAAGTCATTGGTACTTTGTGACACCTTAGACGATGTGGAACGACTACGTTGTATGACAGGCTTCTTTCCCTTTACTGCTGAAGTTGTTCTTCCGGTATATGAGCTATGTCTTGGTATGTCACACGTACTATGTTGAGTGTCTAGCTTTTGCTGTTGAACCTTTAACGTTGGACGACCACGAATATCTGTTTGAATAACAGGAGGTTTTTTGTTGTTCTTCCATGGATACACAATTTTTTTTATTTTTTCCACCAAACTAAATTTTACAGGAGCGGGTTGTGACATTATTTGTTGTTTCACCCATTCCATTTCTTTTTCAAAATCGACTTCTTCATTCTCCATAAATGATGGTTTAATTGTATCAAGCTTCGTCCAAAACACGTCAATTGCATCTAATGGGATTTTAGTGCCTGCATTATAAATTATAAATCTATATAAAATCATTACTGTAACAAAAAAATGATAAATATGGAACGACTATTACCAGAATGTTCATATTTTTCCAGCCGACAAGCACAAGGCAACCCACAACTAGTGAAAAGCTGACAACCACACGTTGCATTTGCTGAGCGCATCACATGCAATTTAGTGTTTTCGGCAACTAATAAATCAAGAGCTTTGTGTGACACTTTGCCTCGTAGGTAATCAAACAACGGGAGATTATGATGAGTCATAGTTTTAATTTTGCTTGTCTCAAAACTTTCTTTTAAATTTACCTCTTGTGCGTTCACCAATTGATCAACAAACTCCACAAGTCTATCCAGTGAGCTATTTGTTGATTTAAGATATCTCTTTAAATTTGCATGTTGACTCTCGACTCTGTTTGTTGTGTGTTGACCAAAATTGCGGTTTGAGTTAGTCCAGGCTGATACAAACATTTTCTTGTAATTCTCTAACCAGTTTTTGTTTATATATGACAATACTCCTGAAAATATATTAAAAAAAATCAAATTAACTGTTATATTTAATAGTATTGTATGTATGTATGTATGTAATGAAAAACTTACTTTCTCGCTTCGCTTCAACTAGTTGTTCGTAAAGAAGGTTATAGTTATACTCGTAAATCTCCGTCGTGGGAGACTCACACAAACGTGCCCATGTATATTTAAACTTTCGCCAGTCATCTTTCGGAAAACTTGCTTTACAATGTTTCGCGATATTCTCGTTAATATGCCACCTGCATAAACACTTTGAAGCATTTGGAAATACTTTACCACATGCGTTCATTAAAGCAAGATCTCTGTCTGTTATTATGACTCGCGGCTCCATACACCTATTTAACGTATCTTTCAATCTATTAAGCACCCACTCAAAATTATCTTCTTGTTCTTTACTAATAAATGCATGAGCAACACAAAATGTCTTGTGTGTCGAGGTCACACCAACAATCTGAACAAACGGAAGTTTGTACATGTTTGTTTTATACGTCGCGTCTATCATCAGCACGT
Organism: Flaveria ramosissima; assembly: GCA_025215565.1. Taxonomy (NCBI): domain Eukaryota; kingdom Viridiplantae; phylum Streptophyta; class Magnoliopsida; order Asterales; family Asteraceae; genus Flaveria; species Flaveria ramosissima. The sequence continues at coordinate 63,269,537 of CM046034.1, read as the reverse complement.
GCGAAAATGCACACCAAGTGTCGTATGATTTTGGATGACAAAAAAATATATCTTCTACGGTATTTGTATCGGGATCTTCTCGGGTGTAATAAACATACCTTTTAGAAGATAAAAGGTTTTCTAAAACTTGCATTGGTGTTTCACCGACTTTCTTTTCACTTTTTATCTTATATTGAGCGTTGTATACGTCTCTGGTTATGGATGCGTTATTTGGATTTTGCTTTTTCAAAGCTGATAAGATGTTACGAGGCTCCATGTTCTGATCGGTAAGTTGTTCCACCAAATTGAATTCATTTTGAGAAAACCTTCTTACAAATGGATGCCCCTCCATATGTTGAGCGGGATCATGGTTATTTTCGTCATTTCTCACCTCTAATTTCCACGAACGACGTTTGTTGTCGTATATCCCCACTAATTTAAAAGGACATCCGATTTTTTTGCTACCAGATCATCTAATTGTTGCTTTACTTTTGTGTTCACCACCACGATCACAAATAAGCCACACCTTTACGACCTGACCTTCCTTTTTCTTCGATCTTCGTGTAATAATAACATAACCATTATCACGTCCCCTATTAACAACCCAAGAAACTAGCTCATCGAGTGATAAAAATTCTTGACATGTTTCAAACGATATTTTCGTGTTTTGATTTTTAGCACTCGAGAGATAGTTTATATTACTTTGTTGCGGGTCATAACTTGATTCTCGGCAAAACTCAATCTCATCATCGGGAACATAAGGTTGGTTTAAATCTGGCAATTCGTAACCAGATTGAACGTACGAATCATCTTGATTACTTTCTGACACGTACGAAACGCTTGAATATTCACCAAACAAATAGTTACTATCCCAAAACGACATAACGAAAGAATAATCTTGGATCACTTCAAATTCAACCGTGCTAAACGTTCCCTGGCAGCCCTATAAGACAAATGAGATTTTTTTAAGAAAATAGAGTTTTGTGGTTCAACTATTTCTTCAAAATAATAATTTTTCTCTAAAACTATAACTCTTATTTCTTTTATATACATACTTACGTACACATAAATGTCTTGATTACTTAATAATCATTTCAACTAACTCGGGTTCCACGATACTAGTCGGTTATGATAAAAAAGCTTAAAATTTATTTAAGTTTACCGTAACCGACTAGCATCGATGGAACCCGAGTTAGTTGAAACGATTTTTTAAGTATGCAATTCATATATATGTATATATGTATGCAAATACTTAACGAAATAAGAATCAAATGTTTACCGAGTAATTATCCGACAGAAGAAAATGTTGAACCACACAACGCTAATTTCTTCAGTTAATATCAACAGTTTCCATCTTCTACAACGAAATATTAACGAAAAATGAACGATATGAATGAAATATGAACGCATTCGTTGCGTTTATATATAATCGAAAGAATCTTCGGTCGCGTCACCACAATTCGAAAAAAAGCATATACGCCGCGTATGGGTCCATACGCCACGTATAGCCTTTAGTCAAATCAGTCAAATCAAAGCTTCAGATGGAGCTATACGCTGCGTATGGACCCATACGCGGCGTATAGCCCTGGGTCGTATAGGGTGGTACGCAACACCACCGACACCTATACGCCGCGTACAGTCCCATACGCCGCGTATAGGTGTCGGTGGGGATGCGTACCACCCTATACGACCAACTCCTATACGCCGCGTATGGGCCCATACGCGGCGTATAGTCCTGACTGATTTGACTTTACAGCTTTGTCTCTGAAAAGCCTATACGCCGCGTATGGGCCCATACGCGACGTATAGGGTCACTGATGTGACGTGGAATTCTTGGCATTAATTGGCAATAATTGGAGGGACCTATACGCCGCGTATGGGCCCATACGCGGCGTATAGGCGGGTGTCGATTTAAAATCTTGGGTGTCTAATTATTAGCACCCTAAAAGTAAAGACAAAAATGAACCATTTAATTAAATTGGATGAAAATAATTGTATATCTATTAAATACATGTATTAATTATGTTGGGTCTCATATTTGAACAGAAAAGTACGCAACAAAAGATTAATCTTGACACAAAAACACCTATAAATTCCTGTTTCTCCAAACCCCTACACAGAAATTGATGTAAGCTTTGTTTTGTCCATTTGTGCTCATTGGATTCCCTCTAATTTTAGCATGATTAAGCAAAGTCATTTGTTCTCAAGATATCATGATGATGATAATGTTTATATCCTCTATCAAAAAATTCAAGGGTTTAAATCATTTGAGATGCAAGTACAAGTTGAAAAATCCAATTAGCAAAAAAAAAAAGTACAAGTGATTAATAGATATATATTAAGAGTTATTTTAGAAAATAAAGTTATTTTGTCTTTTTTATAAATTTATTGCTATCATTATTTTTAATTTACATGAGAGCGTTATACATATTTCAGGAAATTTGTTAAGAAATGTAATTAACAATCTCAAACTAGACGATTTTAGAACTTGTAACTTTCATCTCAAGTTTAAATTTATATAATATAATTATATTCTATTAACCATAATATTAAAAAATGATTTTTGACTCTAAAGTATATATCATGTGGCAAGCAATACCGTTTCTAGTTATTTGTTTCCTAGTGACATGAGAAAATAGTAATTGAGAATTTACTGGTATCATGAACTATAGAAATACTGTTAACATTCTGTTTACGTAATTAATATAATATAGTTAGTGTTTATATTTCATCAAAATGTTGATTAATGTTATCGTGTAGAATTTTTGGTTAAATACATGAACTCGTCTGTTAATATCGATGGTCAATCATGATGATAACCTAAATAAACATGTCGTAAAAATCTAACATCTGATAATTATTGCACAGATTGTTTTTTTTTTTGGAAATGATAATATTTTAAGTCGTCTTCTTAAAAAGTTCAAGTGAATAGATTGTGGTTCTTATAAAAGTGTAATGAACAAATATCAAAATATCATAAAAGGTGGAAAAAAACGGAAAACCAAAAAAGAAGATGATTTTTGTACTTCACAGTTCACATAAACAGTAACTACACAAACAAAATCCAAAGTTTTGGTCTTAATAATACTTTTACTAATAAGATTGTCCGTAGTGGACATTTTAGGGATGTCAAATATGATGATATGGATATAAGTGGGGTTTCAAAAATCATTCCAAGATAATTAAAATGTGCTCCAAAGTCATAAATCTTCAAGCCATTAACTGGCGATAAACACAATTTTTTTATATTATTGTATTAATAGGGCTTTAAATGGTAGTAAACCATTACACTTGATTTAAAATAATATTAGTAAAATGGTTTTTATCTATAACATTTTAACTAAACAACTACTACAAATAATGTAATAATATTTACATCATACCCTTTTATATAAGGTGTTATCAAATTTGACGGTTAAAATGAAATCTGAAAATTAAAAGTTTGGAAGAGCATGATTTGTATTGAGAGTTAAGGAAAGAAGTTAGTTAATGATAATCATGATTTACACGTTTTATAGTTAGAATGAAATCATATCGAAAATGTTAAAACTAAGGAAAGTATTTAAAATCAAAGTGCATTCAGCAAAACGAGTTTGGGTCTAAACAAGTTGTTTACGGTAGTTCTTTTTATTTTTATAAAACAATAATTTATAGATCCATAGCTTCAAACAAATCAAAATCTATATCCCTTGTAAGTCATCACTCGTATAAAAGAGACTACAAACTCGTGAATCAAATACACGTATAAATTACTCACACTAATATAATATAGTGCTTATACAACAAAATAAATTATATATGATTGTATAGAAAGTAACATTTGGAGTTCAAAATGGTAACACCGAAAAGAAAAATCCACACAAAATCTAAATGTCCCCCACACTTTAGGAGACCCACCAACACCATTTTTATCTTGTTAATCATTTCGTTAACGTGTTCTTGCTTTATCACTCCCAACGGCTCATTAACAACAAGAATATATTTCTATAATTATTTTATGTTTTTAATAACACAATTTAACATACTTAAACCTAATAAAACAATACAAAAACTAATAGAATTCAATTATTCTTCGACACATGGCTAAAACACTCTAAATTCTATTTATTTTTCGTGTTTACCCCCTCTATGGCCTATTTAATTCTTTTTAAGCCAAATGAAAATATTATAATAGTAAGTAATATTTTATACGGAAAAAACCGAAAATTGGACCCACGAATAGCATATAGAAAATAAAGCTAAAAAGTCATAATCTTCTGCTAACATCTATTTCAATCTGATATTTGGGTATCAATCTCGATATTCTCCTTCGCATTATTCACACCACTATCTTTGTATCTACTTGTTTATGTTTTCTTTTCGAAATATATATGTTTACTTATTTAACATGAAAAGGATGAGGTACTTCTAATGTATAATTTTGATACGAAAATCCCATTTATTACAAAACACTTCAAATATATATATGTAGTCGCCAATATATAAAAAATTAAAAACTACTTATATCAAAGTTTATTTTTATTATTATATCGTAGTTCCTATGAATATATAAATATGATTTCAACCTTTATCAAAAGAAAATTATACATTGTATTAAAATGGAAAAAAGGGCGCTGCTAACATCATATAACTCAGAAAATATAGGTACAATAAAGTCTAAATAAGTAATTAACATATACAAGAATTTTCACTGGATGATTAATTATAAGTAGAAAACTACATGAAACGAGATATACACATTTACCACTCTAAACGTGATACATTAAACGGTTAACTAAATCAATAACTTTTTTTCACATTTTCATTATACGTGATTATCTTTCATATATTACTTTTAAATCCTTAAGTAATTGTTGCAATTTTGTATTTAAAATTGTGGTTGTACAAAACATGTTTTAGATGTATACACAGATATAACATAAAATTCAAAAAACAATGAAAAAGAAAACCAAATTACTTAATTAACCCAAAAAATACAAAACAAAACAAAAATTAACAGAAATTATATTACTTCTAATTAATCGTCACGAAACAAAAAACCCCACACCAAATAACTAACACAAAATACCCTAATTTTTTGTTCAATTACATGCGAAATCCATTACCGATGGCTAAATTTGTATCCAAATGCGTTGTTTCATACACAGGCAGTTCATCATCCATTCCAATTGCAGACAAATTCTCCAATTCAAACAGATCGGAGCTCGTATGACTAGCATCATCATCATCATCTTCATCATCATCATCATGATCATCGTGATCATCATCGTCGTCGTTGTAATTCAGGTTAATTTCATTCTGAACTTTGAAACTGTTTGTAACTGTAATCAAATCGAACTCGCATTCGACTTTCTTCTGGTAATTCCTCAACAAATTCCTCGCAGCTTCTTCGATCCGACGAGTTTTCTCGTTTGAACGAACCCTAAATTCATCGTTGTTAGGATTTTTCACGAATTTGAGTGCATGTAGCTTCGATTCGTCTCCGTATAGAGATTTTTGTCCACACGGTTGACAATCGTCGCCGACGATGACGCTCACAGGATAGAATCGTACAGATCTCTTCTTGTTGCTGCTTAATTTTCCTCTGGATGATGGAGTTTTGCTCAAACATGATCGTGAGAACGACGATGCCGATGAACACGTTGATCCACCGGCGGATTTTGATTGTAAGTCGATGCGACTCCTGCCGCCTCCGCCGTAGCCACCGTCGCCGTCGTAACTTCCGGCGGAGGATGATGAACGCTTCGTGTTCTTCGCGTTGGTGAAAAGTGAGTTCAGAAACGTTGCTAATCGACCTCCTGGAGATATCGGTTGCTTCACCTTCTTCAAATCGCCATAGATCTTCATCGCTCGTGATTTCGTCTTCACGAACTTTCCTTCATGCTTCTGTTTCAGTTCCAATTCATCGAATTGGTACCTCTGATCATACATGTTCATCTGTTTCACTCGTGTGCTGTATTCATCGTGTCGGTAGCTAGTGCGAATAGGTTTAGGCCTTGATGAAACTCCGTAAACCGATTCAGCTTCAGACGACGAAAAACCACCACCACTGCTCGAATCCGAAGAGCTCGAACTCGAGTTAAAACTCCTTTTGATCACACAATCTCGACCATGATCGTACTTGTTTCCCCAATCATGTTCATAATAGCCATTCATAGTAAAACCACTCTGTTTCTCCCTAACAGGTTGTCCACAACCTACTGTATCGCGATCGCCTCGTTCGTCAATGGATCGATAGATCTCATCGAGCAACGACGACGAGAAGGAAGGATATTCTCTAGCTGGTCTATACATGATTATTGTTATGTGTTGTTGTACCAATATGAAGGAAGCTAGTGAGTGAAGTTCTTGAGTATGTATCTAAGGGAAAAGGAAATGGGAACACATTTTCAACAAAAGGTGAAAAGGGGGTGGATAGTGTGTCTGGTTACAATGAGTGAAAATGGAGATTTGGGAACACAGTGGACATGAGTGAATGATTTGTGGTTTAGAGAAGCCACTGGAGTGAAGTGGAAAACATGGGTTTGTTGATGATGAATTGATGATGATGATGATGAAAGAGAGTGAGAGATAGAGGTTGATGGTGGTGATCTACAAATTATGTTGGCTGGATGGCTTTTTATAAAGGGAGATGAAGAGGACGTTGTAATGGGATGCCGATGCCTTTCTCCCTCTGGTAAGGTATGTTTACTTTACCTCCCTACAACTCTAATTCGCCTTTACTACTTGTTCAATCTTCTTTATTACATCTTCTTATTTAAGAGTTAATTACACGAATGGTTTCTGTGGTAAGGTCCGTTTTAGGTTTGATTCTTAAAGTATTAACAACGGTTTAACATTGATTCTTAAAGTATTAACCTTTTTCTTTAAATTATAAGAAAAATATAAAATGTGTATGATTTTACTCTCATATTAGATGCCTCATTTTCATTTTTATCTTTTATATTTTTAAAAGAAACCATAATGATCCCTCATTAGAGATCACTATTCATTTCTTTATTTATTGTTTTATATTTATATTTTTTATGAATGATTGTAAGTGAGGAAAAGAGAAAATAATTATTAAAAAATAAGTATTATTTACTTAAGATAGATATGGAAAAGCTGACGTGGGAGTTTTTTAAAAAATGAATGGAATGTTTAAGGGATGATAGTTTTTATGTTAATTTTGAGGGATGAGGAAGTTGTGAATGTTTTTACAAGTTTTTATATTAAGTATGTTAAATTATAACAAATTTGTGTAATTTATCTTTATTTAAGGTTTGGCTACTCTTAAATTTTCACTTTACTCCGTTTAAAAATATGACTCGATGATATTTTTATTAGAAGAATATTATTGATTTGACAAGTTAAATATGATACTAACAAGTAAAAAATAAATAAAAGATATTTAAAAAAAATTATTTAAAGGGTGGTTAGCATTGATATTTAATAGTTCTTCAAATCAGATTATAGACGAACAAAACCAATAACTGAAGAATCGTCACATGTATTCATGACGTATGAATCAATCTCCTCATAAAATAACATAGGTCGTAATGATAAATAGTGTTTAACTGTTTAAATTGTCTAATATTCTTACCATCAAAATTATCAATGATCAATTTGAACTTTTGAAATTTTCTATTACCAAATACACACCCATGGTATGAGCCACATGACCCTTAAGTCTACATCCAACCTATAAAACAAACCTTGACTCAAAATGATTGTTCAACATTGACACCTTCCACTAATTAAATTAACTTCGAGTACAATTAGGCCATGATACTATATTATAATTATACTACACTATTATACTTTAAGATAATCAACAACGCGTGACACACCTTAAGCTAAGTTGCATTTAATTTGTTATGAATTTTTATAAAAGCTCTAAAATTAAACATCACTCCCTTTTATCAATTAAAAAAAAACAGTCTTCCGGTGTATACTTATGATTCGTAATATCAAGTGGTGCATTGCTCTGCAATCAACTTAAAAGTTAAAACTCATCTCTTTTATCCATTTTCTTTAACAAACGGTTTTTTTTGTTATAAATATAAAAACACCTTACTTCATCCCTATTCAAAACTAACAGTACATAATCAATGACTAAACCTTAATTTCCTCGATCAAATGCCTATATTTACCCAAATTCAAATCTCCACTTTACCAAACTAAATCTAGGGTGTTTATGTTCAAAATCTCACTTTATTACCATATCAATGACATAAAATTGACATGCATGAACTACAACACTTGCATTGAACAACAATGATCTCGGAAATTAAAAAGGATTTTACAACGAATCTTCGACTCGCACCTTCTATGTGTCTCTGCCTGGTGTTCTTCCTCCTCTCTATCTCAGTTCACACACTAACACTAACATCGAAAAACCGAATAAAATTTTATTTATTTTTTTGGCAAATTTTCCAAGTGTTTTCTTTTAGTTTTTCTGATATTGTTTTTGTGATGTGTTATTTTAATTTATGTACGCATTTTACATTTGTAACCCTAGTATGCTATTGATACACTTGGCAACAAGAAAAAACATCTAAAAATCAGTTGTAAATGCAATCCATCGTATATCGCTATTTCTGCAAACATCTCTAATCCATTGCAAAACAAGTTTTTCTTTCTTTTCTACTTGCTTAATTGCGTAGTAGTGTTGATATGATCATAATACAAACTAACATACACAACGACACTTAATGTGAAGCTTATTGCATTTCCAATCATTTTTCCTATATTAATCATAATAGTTAAATAATAATGATATTAACATCATACTTGCATGTAATAGTGAAAATTTAAATCTTATTACATGCAATAGAAATATTTGTGTGCTTTTTTAGCATGTATGATGATAAAAGGATACATATAAATTATATTTTAAGCAATAGACCCTATCTATAGCCCTATAGGTAGTAGCCATCTTAATGGAAAAGAGCATAAAAAAATCATCTATCTTGTCAAGGTTCAAGTTAAGTATTTTGTAGGTGTGTACATATGAACAGGATTAGTGAGAAAGCATAAAGATGTTGGTACTATAATAGATTAAATAGTGGGCGTATGTTAGTGGTAGTAACCTTAAATAACAAGTAATGTGTTACGCATGCAACATTCCTTACCTTTTTACAAATATATACAAATACATGTGTGTGTGTGTCCGTGTGCATGGAGGTGGGGGATCTAGCTAGGAGTAGTAGTTATCGCCAGTGGGAATATAATCATTCTGCTCGTGGCTTCTCCATCCTTTTTCAACATGATTAATTTAACCAAATATGCCATTACAAATATAATAATATACACTCATACTTTTGATGTGTTACATTTTTTAAAAATTTACCCCGAGCTGCCCTAGAAAACATAAAAGGAAGACGTGTGATCTAGCATCAAATTATATCCAAGGCTAATTTACGGAAAGCAACCATAAATTATTTTCTAAAGAGACAATATTTTTTAAGATTGGATTTATAACAAAGCAACATTAAATTATTTTGGGAATTTGGTCTATCAAGACGTATCTTTTTTTATCGCTTTCCTTTTTTACCTATATTCTAACGAACTTTCATATTACTAAAATCACTCGTGACGAAATCGTCTTGATTTACCGCTAAATCTCGTTATGGAAACTTATGTCTAATAGAATGCTATGGATTATAAACAAATATGCCCTTCTAAATTTTATTTTTTATTAAAGTGATAAAATAACATTTGTTTATGTTTCCAAAGTTTTCGTGAAAGATCATCTAGTTCAATTTTGATCGGCTTACTATTAGTAGATGAGGAAGCAAAGTTTAATGGCTTTCTTTTCACGACAAAGCATTCAATATTTTCTAAATTTCAAGTTTAAGTAATAACTTAAATCATTAAATTGAGCATAACCGTTTGTGATAAAAATAAAATAAACACATAACTCATTAGGGATCCGTTCAAATAAACACATAACTTATGTGATACAAGGGAACGAAACCATTGTAAATAAAAGTCGGTCGCAAATAGTTTTATCGTACATTATATTGTAATGTTTTCTAGACCGATATTTTTGGCCATATCTTCCCTTTGTAAACATATACTTATTCATTTTAACTTTTTAGAAATGCATTTTGTCTGTTTAGTAATGCTTTGAAGTTGCTACCAATTTCTCTAGTAATGAAATGGCACAATCTAAAGTTCGAATGTAGGATGAATAACTCCCTCTTGATAAAACAAAAAGGAAGCTATTGCTTCTTTTTTAGTTCAAAAACTCCTACACATTCAGATCAAAGTCTTATTCGTTTATAGATGGAGCTTCAATAGCAGCTAAGTCTTGATGGAAATTATGAGCATTACGTTCATGTGTAACTTTCGTGTCAAGGTTAGCATGGTAGTGATATGAGCCCAAGTGGCGGTGTATTGAGGGTTGCTTTGCGTTATTTAATGGTACTACCATAGAAATTACTTTATTTGAAGATGGTGACAGTGCAAATACATATCATGCTTTTAGCCTAACTTTAGCCGGAGAAACTTACTCAATGGTCGTGCCAGTCCCCTTTGTTCCCAAATCTTTTGGTTGCTTTTTCCGAGTTCTCTTACTAGATTGTTTATTCAATGAGCATTCTCAATATTATGCCTTCATGTCTACCATTTCACCATCAAGACATCTTGAAAGTGCATTGTATTCCATGCTTACGACATCTATCTTCTATGGAATAGTAGAGTGTTGGAGGGTAGTGGTTTACCCTACGACAAATGTCAGGGATTCGAGTCCATTTATCTCCAACTCGTGAACTTAGCTATATATATGATAGCACCCAATATTTCTAATTCAACTATTCGATCTTTTATTATTCATTCATGGATGTTGATGAGACCCATCCATTTAACAGCACGCTAGGACGGTATAGCACTACTATAGCCTTTAAATGAAGGGCAAGGTTCATCTAAGGAAAGGTTTATGTTTAAGTGAAAGCAAACACTACACTTGGACCACATTCTTTAAATGGGTTGGTTTGGGTAATTTATATTTCGCTTGTTTTATGGGTTGATATGACTTATGACTGTAGTCAAATTTGCTAACTCATAACAAGTCCAAATAGGCCAGCACCACCGTTGTTGCATAGTGTACCCTTGACCCAACTCATTTTGACTCAAACCAACATGACATGATTTAAAAATGTTTGTTCGACCCGTTACGCAACCCGACCCGTCTTTATTTTACGCACATAGTAAACATACTTGCAAGGAGGATGATAAGAAATCTAACCACCATGAAGGAGATGAAATATTCAAAATTTATAACAACTAAAGCAAACAAATTTGCACAAAGAATCCAAAAAAGTAAAGGGGTTGTGTTTTCCAAATTAGTTAATAAAAGAAATACAAGCATCACTTGTGCAGCTGATAAAGACTGCTGGCACAATGCATAGAAGAACATGGGGATTAACTAAAATTTTGAACAAAAAAAAGATAGGTGGATTCTTATGGTGGCCCTTGTCATTCTTTTAAGAAATATGAAAGAGATGCTTTTTCTTCTTTTGTGATCCATGGGAATAAAACTTGTATGCAGACAAGAGTGTCTGCAATCCCGATAAATAGCAATCTCTCGAAGTAGAAGCTAAGGACTAAGGAAAATACCAAAAAAACAAACAAACTTGATAAAAAGATCATCACTTTTGCTTTACATCACATGCTTCATGAATCATGACCATGAATTCAATGAAGAATGCTCAAGTAATCAATCATAAACAATTTTGTTAACACTCAAAACAAAACAAAAACAAAACACCAATAGAAACATACTAAGCAAGAATCTTACTCATATAGTAGGGTACGGGAAAGGGTGAGATAAAAGCAAACCTTACATATATCCTATGAGATATAAAAAAAGCTGCTTTCAGAGAGACTCACGACTTAAAAAATTTATAAACACATAAGTTTTAGTAGTGTGCACTTGTTTTAAGTGTGTTTAAGAAACTTAACTAGCAATAGAAAAGGTGAGGAACTGAGGAAGGTGCTATGTAAATTGTAAAGAAAGGATGTCCGTACAAACCTTGTGTCCCACTACCCACCATGCCACAAGTTCAAAAGACAAAAACTAAGAGAACATATTATTGATCCAAAATATAATTAAAGCAATCTGATACATGTATGTGATAAAGTAACCCATATGCATGGCCTACCCCATCCCAGCCCAACAAGGAGTACACTATTATGAGTATTACGTGTTTATACTTGGCGTGTCATTCAGGTGGTTAGGGTTCAAGTCTTCTTGTGAACAATTAATATAGATTTAGGAATCGGTGTGCGAGTTCTCCGTTCAAAAATAAGTACGCTATTATTCTATAACTTCTAGTTTCCTACAAATAGTCGTGCCAAAAACAAGCCAAGTGTTAAACCGGTCTCTGAACCAGCAACCAGGGTATTGAATCAGGACCGCCGGTCTGGGCTAAGACTGCAACTGGTCCTAATCGAATCGGTCTTTTTTTCAGCTTTGTACGTTAACATGAGCAACATGTTATAAAGGAGTTAGCATTTTCTAGATATAGACTGCTGCATAAATAACACATTGAGCACATTCGAACCTGTTAGATTTCGCCCATTGAACTACGACAATCTTTCTTAGCTTTATTAGTGACCGAAACCTTTAAAATTCTTCATTTCTTCCAAAAGCAATAAATCACAAGAAACTTAGTTGGATTAAATTGTTTGTGGGCTGAAAATTATGTTTCATGATAATGATTGGGCTGAAATGGCCCAAGTCCAAACAACCAAAAGATTGAAAACCAAAATCAAACTATTTTCAAACAACTCAAACACACAACCGAACCAAAACAAGTCAAACCGATCCATGAACACCCATATGACAAACCGTACCATTTAATATAGGTTCAAAAAGTTTTTCTTTCGAAGAGTTTACTTATATAGATAAAATAGCCCGTTAGCCTGTATAACCTATAAGAAAATATTAAAATTAAAGCGTTATCTCAAGGATATAATATAAGCTTCAATTTCCCACACATAATTCGTTATGATTCTCAAACGAATGGTGACGCACCTGAAGATGTCACATCTCTGGAAAAGAAAACACAAAGTCACCACAAAAATTAAATTATCGTCTCCAAACAACAAAGGCTTATTATCACAGGTACTGTTCTTGAATTCGAGCTCTGTTTTGTTCCCACCATATCCTTGCATTTGCTTCCCCGAACTTTTCTCGGCTGCATAACAAATATTCACCCTTTTCAAATCTCGATTCATTTTATCAAAACTATCATCTAAACGAAAACAGAATTAAGGGATGATGTATCCATACTGAATTAAACTACTCAAAACTTATACAAATATAACAACAACATCAATTTGGTTTCATTTATGCCAATTCCAGCAAAACTTGTCGGATGACGAAAATGTCATCCAAATTTCACACAGACAGACACTCTTCTTTTAAAGATGTTTGTAAAGTTGAAATCTAAGTTTTACATCATTGGTTTGTTGCCTACGTCCAAAAACCCAAGACATTTGACGATTTAGGAAGAAGAAAAAAAACATTTACAATTTTCCAACAAGTTTTTAGCCATAATTGGAAAAAATGAAACAAAATTTATAATAAAAGCTTGTTGGATGACGAAAATGCCCTAAAGATTCAAAAGGATGTACATACTCTTGTTGGAGTATCAAGATGTCCTAGTTTAACATTTTGTAGCAACAATTGGATTTTACAGCATGGATTTGTTGCACACTAAGACATGTTTTTTTGGGTAGGGGCATTTTAGTCATTTTACAATTTCCCAGCAGGTTTTTTTAGCCACAATTGCCAAGAGTGGAAAAAAACTGATACCAAAACTTGTTAGATGACACTTAAAAATTCAAAAAAAAAATATGTACTCTGTATCAAGTGTCGACATGTTATATAGGAGCATTTAGTCATTTTGCCGACTAGTTTCAGTCGGAATTGGCATAAATGTAAAAGATATAATGCGACAATTTTAAGTTTTTGTGGCCTCAAGTGGCTTGGTGAAACATTTTCAGTACCACAACGGCTTATGTGTGTACTGTCCTGAAAAACATCGATTTTACCTGAATCGAACACGCCTAAGCTCACGATTGCCACCTGGCAATGCTCTGATGGTGATGTAGACGCCTGGTTCATCTTGCTCAACCCATTCGGTTTCCAAATCACTCGCGTTGCTCATAGAAAGCTCTCCAGAGTGATCATCACCCTCTCTGGATGAACTACTCCTTGCAGAAGCCAATGATGATGTTTCAGTTTTGGCCCCACTTATGCTTGACAGTGCAGGCGTTGATGTGGGCCCAGTGGAGACGTTACAAGTTTGTTTTGGGTAGAAATTTCTAGGTGGCGGCTCCTTGCTAAGTGGTGGTGTCACTGGGCTGTTCCCAAAAGACTCAATTTTTGAGCTCTGTAGGGGATAATAATTATCTACATATCAGTTATGCACAAAAGGATGTCTACATGTGTGCTGTGAAATTAATCATATTGATTATGTTAATAATTCATTTCTAATCATGAAAGCTTAAACAAAATTGACTACTTAAGGAGGTTAATTACTAATTTACCCTTCATTTTCTTACAATATTTCTTGTTGTTAATAGTAAAAGATTGGTCATTAGAATTAGAGACGAGGAATATCTTAAATACGTTCATTAATAAATATTCATAAAATATATATATCAGATTTTAAATTTAAATACTTCACTAAGATATAAGAATGTCAATTTTGACCCTTTTATGTATTAACTTCTTAAAATAAAAATTTTGAAACACTAAACAGTTGATTATTACAACTAAAAAGCACATAATTATAGATGGGAAATGTTTAAGGACACATTAGGAATACAATTGATTAACTTTTTTATCACTCTATAAGCATTTCAAAAATATATTACATCACTTACGCCATTTTATCTGTTAACTTCTTAAGATTAATATATGTCAAACACTAAAACAGTACATCGTTACAACTGAAAATCACATCCAGATATTATCTCAAGCAACACGTTTTCATAGAGTTGATTACGTAATCCTGATTATTTAATATCACGTAACTGGTTTCCAAATGCACATCCAAATAAACTCCAAACCCCATATTAACCATGCACAAATTCACCCCCAATCAGACAATAAAGTGATATAATAGTGGAAGAGAATACGAAGGCTAACCTCATCTTCAGATTTTGGTGGAGCGGATACTGGTACGCCTTGCTGATTGAAATGCTGAACATTATATAACTCCATAACCTTGTCCGAGTTCTCAGCCCACCACCTTTGAGCTTGCCTTTTGTTAAACATTTCACGACTTGTATAATAACACCATAAAATTGTGACAGAAATCAGAATCCAACTCAGCAAAACTAATAAGTATTCACTGATCATTGTCCCTATAAGGTATGTCAATTATGCTACTAGTAATACGCTTCACAAGAACTCAAAATTGTACTTCAGTTAGGATAAAATACAATTTTTTTAGATCTGAAGATGTTTATTTATGCAGATATCTTCAATTAAATGTGTTTTAAATAGGAAAAAAACTTAAAGCAGAGGCATAATAGCATAACAACCATTACATTTGATAACTATAATCGACTATTGTATGGGTACAGTGCCAGTTACTTTTTAATCACATTTTTAGAAGTCATCATACACATCCTACCATTATCTTATAATAATATCATAGGCGAATCTAAAAAAGATGAATCCTTCGTGTCATGGTCACTATTTTACAAGTCACATAACAGTTTTTTTTTATTAACAAATGGAAATGATGCATAAGATGACTCCTACTTAGGATAAGAGTTTCCCTTCATTTGCAGTGATGTGTAACTCAACTTAAACAAAGAACAAAAAAACACGACCTTAGTGTTTAAGATGCAAGATGGTCCCCTAAGTTTTCAAGGGCAGCGGCTCAAATTAGCTCTAGTTCATTTTGGGATGAAAGTTAAAAACAACATTAGATCTGAAATGAAATTTGAAAGGACCCCACTGCATTATTTGGACCATGATATTATTAAGCCAATTATGGTGAACTGCAGGAATTGAGGGGTCCGCTCAGTTCATAATCCAGAGAATAAAGAGTCGCTATCACTGTCTAACAATAACGGGGTGCATGGTAGGTAGAACCACATGCACATCTACAAGAGACAATCTTCCACCCCAACTTAAACTTCATAATTCATATGCATAGTGTATTTCCTGCTACATATGCTTTAAAAAGGTGATTATGCTGCACCTGAGCCATCAACATTCCAATGTGGGAACTCTCTTTAGAATAAAATGGGGTTCACCATGTGATGCTAACAGCAGAAAATAAAACATACGTATTTGTTCGCCAATCATTGTATTATGTAGTATGTATCAATCCCTAGGAATTACACAGGCAAATAAGATACTTAATAGAATTCTTTATATGTGTAAGTATGACTTTTCTTGTCAAAATGATAAAATAACACAAGTTAGGAAAAATTCTAAGCCCTCCACAAGTTTGGGTACCATCAGCTTAACTCATTTTAATTGCTCTATTCTCTATGTTGTGGGTCTCATTTACATGTTTGCCCATCAAATAAATGGTCCCATGAACACATCTTTATTCCTTTCGGCATCATGTAGAAAAACAAACAAGACTTAAAAGGGTAAACTAAAATAACTAAAACAAACAAAACTTAGGCTCTAACAAAATATAATAGTCCTCAAGATGTTAGGGATTTATCATTGTATCTTTTCTCCAAACTTAGGTTTCATAAGTTTATGTTGTTGCCCGTCCCCCTATTGCTTATTGTCTATTCTGTGGGTCTCGTCTAAATTTCTTTTACAAATCAAGAGTTCATTTTTTAGTGTGTAAGCAAAGAATACAATTGAAACCATTGAGTGAATATATAACACGACTAAAACAAACAAAGCATTATGGTCTAAAGAAAGGATATAATGGACCCACAAAGACTTAAGGATTTGTTGACTGTATATTGCCTTTACAATAGTTGTCTGTCTTCATTATCATTTGTTTTCATTATGTGATAAAAGCTAAGAGATATTGCTGATGTTAACCCACACCCAATTGGGGGCCACTTCCATAATTTAGGGCATTATGCAACCTATTGTCCAATTCACATGCAACTCAAGAAATTTGACTTTAGCAACAGCAAACCACCATCATTACCAAAAAACAGATCAAAAGTTAAAAATACAATTCGAGTTCGAATCAAACCAGAACCAATACCTGAATCGTATCCGTTTTAGATCATTGCCTCCTTGAGGTAACGAATGAAACGTGATGAGAACCCCTGGCTCAACCTGAGCAACCCACTCTTTAACCTCATCTTCCTCAATAAACTTGATCGATTCAATTCGATCACTATACGATGCAGGAGTGCTCCCACCACTCGAAAGCCCCTTCAATCTCGCCTCCATTTCCTTACCCCAAACCCTAGGTGTAGAATTACAAGTCCTTTGATACCCACAGTGAAACCTATCCGACACTGAACCAGCTTCAGAGTCCGCATAATCACCATTCTGATTTGAAGATCCGGAGCAAGGCTTGCAGTTCTTATAAGCTCCAGATGCCTTCACTGCAATATCCTTGATCTGAATAACAATTAACATCACACGAATTATAAAAACTTAATCAAATGATCAAACATCACGATTCGTTAACAAAAACGACGAAAACGACAGTTTAACCTGTGATGTGAGAGCTTTAATGGCTGGTGTAGTGCGAGGTGTACCAGCGGTATCATCTTCCTCCTGTTCATGAAGAGATCCACCGTTCCGCTGCTTCGAACAAGCAATACAAGTCAACATATCGATTTCTAACCCCCGATCTCAACACTCGTCTTCAAAATAGGTCAGATTCAATCCAATTTCAACCAGTTAGAGATGTAATTGACTAATTGCTTCCATCACAACAACTGGATCGGAGAGAAACTAAAGTACACAAAACACAGATTCAATTTCACGCGGTTTCCGCGTGTAATTAATTCAACAAAACCGTTACAGAAACGGTAATGACGGAGATTGATGAAGATGCAAGCAACGAATCGTGTAAAGCAGCTCAAACTTCGAGCTTATTAAGCATAACCTAAGCAAATACCGATGAAGAAGAAGAAGAAGGAGAAAAACACACACGAATCATACAGTCATCTTCATCTCCACATAGAATTAGGGATTTGAGTACTTGAATACTTGAATACTTGATTATGATGGTAGTGCATTAATAACGGAGGAGAGAGAGTGACGTAATCATGTGACGTACGCCACCGTGATGTACACAACGGCCGTACCGGTGTCGGAGGCGACGGCGGACGGTTGCAGTGTACGGCGGCGATTGGTGGTGGCAGTGGTGGTTGTGGTGGTGGTACTGGTGGTACCTATGGCAGCTGCTTATAGTGAGTATGATATGAGAATAACTATTGTACTTTGGGTTGGTGTACGGTCGAACCGGGTTGAATGTACAAGGTGTTGAACCGGGATGTTTAGTCGGTTTTCGAATCAGACCGTGGACCGGGCTTTTGAAACTTAATAAAAGTGAATTTAATGAGAAAGTGACTTAACATGAGTCGTAAGAAACTTATTAATGTTTTTTATCTGTAAAAAAATGGAATATTATTTTTATTTAAACTTAAAAGAAAAGTTATTGCCTTATTGGGGCTTGCTTACCCGTTAAGTCGTTGACTTTTTTTTGTTTTTGCATCTTTTAGATGTGATTTTGGATTCAAATATATTTCTTTTAGTGTTATTTACTTTTAAGTTTAAGAGTATTTTTTATATAACAACAAAACCAGGGTGAGGTTAGATAAAACCAAAGTATGAAAAGAGACCATCACGGATCTTACAAACTATATAATTGACTAATTGAGAGTCGTGTTATCTAGACCCTCTGTTACTTACACCAAATCATTTATTATTTCGAATGAACTACAGTGTTAGTAGATTAAGGTCGTTAGGAATTTACTCCCGTTTTTTTGGATACCCTCGAGCACTATCCCAAATAGTTGTGGAATACTCATTGCCCCGACAAATCCAACCCACACCATTAAGTTCTCAACCAAAACACTTGTTGTATGAAATACAATAAAAATGTGTTATGCGTCTTCAGCCACAAAGAAGCAAAAAGAGAAGTTATGAAATAATGTTCAATACCTTTACTTTATAAGATGCAACTAAAATTCTGTACGGAAACAATCGTCAAACAAAATATGGCAACTTCAAAAGAACCGAGGGAAGAGAAAGGCGCGAGCGAGAGCGAGAGAGAGAGAGAGAGAGAGAGAGAGAGAGAGAGAGAGAGAGAGAGAGAGAGAGAGAGAGAGAGAGAGAGAGAGAGAGAGAGAGAGAGGAGAGAGAGAGAGAGAGAGAGAGAGAGAGAGAGAGAGGAGAGAGAGAGAGAGAGAGAGAGAGAGAGAGAGAGAGAGAGAGAGAGAGAGAGAGAGCGAGAGAGAGAGAGAGAGAGAGAGGAGAGAGAGAGAGAGAGAGAGAGAGAGAGAGAGAGAGAGAGAGAGAGAGAGAGAGGAGAGAGAGAGAGAGAGAGAGAGAGAGAGAGAGAGAGAGAGAGAGAGAGAGAGAGAGAGCGAGAGAGAGAGAGAGAGAGAGAGAGAGGAGAGAGAGAGAGAGAGAGAGAGAGAGAGAGAGAGAGAGAGAGAGAGAGAGAGAGAGAGAGAGAGAGAGAGAGAGAGAGAGAGAGAGAGAGAGAGAGAGAGAGAAAAGAGAGAGAGAGGAGAGAGGACGAGAGAGAGAGAGAGCGAGAGAGAGAGAGAGAGAGAGAGAGAGAGAGAGAGAGAGAGAGAGAGAGAGAGAGAGAGAGAGAGAGAGAGAGAGAGAGAGAGAGAGAGAGAGCGAGAGAGCGAGAGAGAGAGAGAGAGAGAGAGAGAGAGAGAGAGAGGAGCGAGAGAGAGAGAGAGAGAGAGAGAGAGAGAGAGAGAGAGAGCGCGAGAGAGAGAGCGCGGAGAGAGAGCTATCTAGAGCTCTCTCTCTCTCTCTCTCTCTCTCTCTCTCTCTCTCTCTCTCTCTCTCCCCCTCCCCCTCCCCCCCCCCCCCTAACATATATATCACAAAGTTTTAACAAAGACATCATTGAGTTATTAGCAAACTATATCCTTGAAGAAGACACACTTCAGCATTCACTCAATATCTATGACTTGTAAATGGTCCATTACATCAAGCTTCATCCTTTTCCATTACCAACACGCAATCAGTACTAATAGTTACTATAGGGAACCATATTGACAATTAGTCTCAAATGGCATATGCTATATCGTAGTGAATAAAGACTGATTTCCATCTCCCATTCAATGTCAATTTAACAAGTGTGAAATTAGAATTAGAGGTTAAATAACATGCGGGAAAAATCCGTCTCATATACCAATTAAGTAACGATTTAGAAGTATCAAAGACGAAATTTTTAGCCTCGGATGCTTTACTATTTTGCAATTATAATCATTATGTAAGAACTTCTGGAATAAGTGAACATTCCAGCTTGTTTGATTATCGACCAATACTACTTGTCATCGGGTTGTCTTTTCAGGCCCCGTATAACAGTCGCCCCTGACTTCCAGTTATGATTATTGTAATGTTTTTTAGAGTCGGGGTCCTCAATCAGAGCAGCCTTTCTATCTCTTGGCACCGAGGAAATATCACACCCCTTTCATACCCTACCAATAGTTTTGTTATGAGTATAATAAATTTCCAACATTTGTTTATTTGTTTGTTTTATTCTACCATGAACTCATCTAATAAGCGACCAACAACTCTCTAGCAGTGTTTGTTTTATTCTACCATGAACTCATCGATGGGGCTTTCTCTGATGAGATGAATGAGTAGTTGGTGATCCGAAAACATTTCAACACAATTTTATTAGATGTGATCTCTGTCTATCTGGTTCTTCAAATAAGCTCGTATACGGACATAGAATATAATTTGAAGAAAAAACTTATTTGGTGTGGAAAATATTAAATATCATTTAGTAGTTATAATTGTTTTTTTTTTCTGTTAGTTGAGAAAATAAATATAGTTGCAGTTTCCTATTTGGGTTTGTGCATCTCTTGGTAAAAGGTTTGTGCTAATTGGGAATTTGGAATTGAGGTTTTGTAACTTGGGGTCTTGATACACATTGAACACATATGGGCTAAAATCGTACCCTCAAATTTAAAGCCCAACTAAGTTCACAGTTCGCACACACTGAAATTATGTGGGCTTTAACACTTATTGTTCTTTTATTACATATATTTAATAATCCTCTTATATTTAAAGATGATAATGATAAATAGTGTTATACATGTGTTTATGCATCATGACACAAGTAGTTTTTGCGTGTGCTATGCCCACATATGGGTGATAAACGGACTGTTTATATAGTTACACACTTCTCTTCCAGTTCCCTCGTGTTGTTTCACAAGTTTCAATCAGGTTTTCTTATCTCATCTGCTTCTCTCAAATTTGATAAACGACGACTAAGCCAATAATAGGAGCATCCTCGCATGGTTCACAATAAGAGGTCATTTTAGTTTCTTTTTTGGCTAAAAATCGGAAACCATATGTAGCAGTGGTCCAGTTGTCTGTGATGTGGTGGTGGCACAAACTTCTTTGCCGGATAAGCGTTGTCGGATTTGTCGATAAGAGGTCATGCTTATTGTTTTTATGCTTGAATCTGAAACCCTAGGTGGTGATGGTCCGGTTGTGTTTGTGATGTGGTGTAAACCAGTAAGCCACCCAATCATTGATAGGAGGGGATCTATTATAAATAAGCAATTAACAATATCATAAATTTTCTGACAAATTATTAATATTCTTTGTAAAAGAACCTATAATAGAAACGTAATTAGTCGTCTGTTTCAAACTATTATTTCTATATATATCTTTAATATCTGAAAAAAAAATTGAATCACATATACCAAATATAATATAATTCTATATATAATGTGTTAAAAGCTTTTACACACTTCTCAATTACTGAATGGTAATTCAATATTTTGTACAATTAATTAAATAGGTTACTTTTAGAAAATAAATATCAAAAGTGTTAAAGGTTATTATAACTTGTTTTCTTGATTATTTTGGCCAAGTGACGGTACATGTTTTTTTCTGATAGAGGGGCAAATATCAGGTCGATTTAAAGGAGATTATAATAAAATAAACGATTGTTCCATAACAACGTTTTTGATGTGATTTCTCGAGTTATTCGTAGACTTGTAGAAAGTTACATGGTACCACCGATTGTGATACGATGATAAAAAAAACACAAATGACAAATAAGAAAGAAGCGAATCATCAAGTGTTACGATATCAAGAAACACATATTAATCTTTGTGTGGATTTGGTGGAGCATATTTGGAGGTGTCGTCCACGAGACGACGTTTAGTATCATTTTCTATTGTTTAGTTTTATGTTCGTTTATTTTGGAAACACTTAGTATTTTATTTATCATGTTTAATGAAGGTTATTTTGTTAAATTTATTACAAATAAAATTATCAAATATAAGATTTAATCATTATTTAATAATCATGATCAGTTTCACTTATTATCCCGCTCATAGAACAAATCTACTCATGTGAAGGCTAATGTCCACTAATCTTATGTGACAACAATTTAGCGTCTACGTAACAACACTTTTTACACAATTCTAGTCATTTTTCACCCGCACTACACATATTCTTAAGGGTATAATGTTTACTCTTGAAGCATTTATAATATACTAATTTTTAACTTTTCTGTGTTTAAGGTGTTGTACCTTATGTTTAGAGTGTTTTATTAAAAAATATTTTTTCACTTTCGTCCTAAGTCTTTTCATCTTTTGCAATTGATCTTACAACTTTTTTACTTTACAACTTTAACCCAAAACTTTTATCTTTTGTAATTTTTTTGTTTTACGTTTTGTTCTGAATTTTACAAGTTCACACGGTACAACATGCATATGTGGTTTAATATTTTTACGTTTCGCTATAAGTTACATTCTAAATTTTGTGTGACTTAACACGACGTAACGTGCATGTGTGGGTCAACGTTTTTACGTCTGTTTTTACCCGTTTGACAAGTTTATTGCAATACGCGGGTCCTAAATCGACTTAGTTAAACTTTTTTATGTTTTACGTTTCGGTCTAATTTCTCCGCATTAACACACCACAACTTTAGTTTTGGAGGTCGCTGGTAGTGATGCGACATTGGTGTTTTGACACAGTTTTACGCCCCCGTCGCAACGCGGGAGGCTTAATTCTAGTTTTACGTAAACCTTAACAAAAAAATCCAATGTTACGTTGTCACTTGCCAGTTTTTGAAAACTAGATCAGCGGTCCCATGTTGACTTTGTCGTTAGCAGAAGCCACGTTTCTAATTTCATTTTGTTTCATTTTACTTTTTTGACTAATTGATTTTGGATCCCACATGCGAGTTCACATTATCTAGAGAACCAACTCAATTTGTTTTGAGCGATATGTTTAAAACTAAAAACTCATGCGTTTTTTACATATGTTGTTTTGTTATTATCTATCAATTTTTATGAATGTTTGTATATATGTGTGTTTGTATGTATAAAGTGAGATCTGCACAAAATTATAAATATTAGAAAGTACGTGAAAACTTATCTAAATCATAAATTTATTTGTGTATTTACTAAGGTTCTAACTTAATAGAGTTTTATTTCTAAAGTGAGGACTCCTCTAAATCTTAAATTTATTTGTGTATTTAGTAAAATTTTAACTTAATAGAGCTTTATTCTTTAAGCCTGAGCTTGACTCGTGAGTATTTTTTCTAGCTCGATTTCGGCTCGTTTATTATTTATTAGTTATTGAATTATTTTTATAATTGTTTTTATTTAAATTCATGATTATCGTTTTTGTGTATAATATTATATACTATTTAATTGCTTTTCTTTGCTTGGTGAAGAAACAAGTCAAAATTAAGACTTTTATGTTAGGTTTAATCTTGACTTTATTATTAATGTTTGGTTTTTATTGATTGTTATTTTAGTTAGTTTTCTTTTGTTACTTCTTATTCAATTAACTTTTTCATAATTTTAATATAATAACATTTCATATATAAGTTTAAAAAATTACAATTGCACGAAGAAAGGTTTGTATTGGTTTGTGATACCGCTTGAACTCGATATGTGAAGCTTGAGTTTGAGCTCATTTATCAAATAAGCTCCAATATAAGCATGAAGTTAGGCTTGAGCTCATCTAACTTTGTATCGATTTGAGGTTTTAACAAGCCGATCTGTAATCGTTAACGAGTGATTACACCTCTAAATTTACTAAAATTAGTTATTTATGAAATATAAAAATTTTAACGGAACCAAAATATAGCTATAGTTCAAGTTAAAACCTATCGATAAACCGTATATTTTAAAACTTAAACACGTGGTTTAATCTTTAATTTTTTATATTTTTGTTTTCTAGGTCACAAGGTCACCTCTCTAAAAAAATAAAATACAATGTCTTATTCGTTGCTATTCATGGAGCATAAAACGTGCATTCTAAGCATAATATGTATTTAAATTTATTATGATAGATAAATATTATAATAATTATGTATTTAATTGCGTAATGTATAATTATTATAATATGTATAATTTTTATTATCCTCTTCATAAAGAAACAAAACCTCGTAACAAAGGTGGTTGGGTCATTTGTCTTGTCAAACTCAGATAAAATCAATCAGTTATAGTCAAAACAGGTTGTAATTAGAA
The DNA here is from genome assembly GCA_025215565.1 of Flaveria ramosissima. Lineage (NCBI taxonomy): Eukaryota > Viridiplantae > Streptophyta > Magnoliopsida > Asterales > Asteraceae > Flaveria > Flaveria ramosissima. The sequence goes on along the minus strand of CM046034.1, from coordinate 63,244,910 downwards.
TTCCTTTAGCTCAAACAAAGTCTCTTAATATAAGGACACCCAAGTGGATGATTCGACGCCACCCATACGTCGTGTGTGGATTCATGCGCGGCGTATGGTATCCACAATTAATAGTTGACATTCCATGTCGCATCAATCGTTGTCGTGGTGTTTATACGCGTCGTATAGCATCATACGCTGTGTATAGCCTTTTCAGACGTCAAACTGGATTAAGTCTAATCAATCATTTAGCACGACTATACGCATCATATGGACCCATACGTTGCGTATAGCCCTGTGGTGTATAGGTTAAGGGTGTAGGTCCACCGACACCTATACGCTGTGTATGGCCCACACGCAGCGTATAGGTGTCGGTGGACCTACACTCTTAACCTATACACAACAGGGCTATACGTGGCGTATGGGTCCATCGACGTGTATAACCTGCTTTATTAACTCCGAAACGTTTGATTTCGAATTATTTGACGCGACGCAAGATTCCTTTTATTAATATATAAAGGGAGTGGATATCAAACACATTCGCCCGTATTCAAAACTTATTTGTTTTCTCCGTAAGTAACGTTTGATACTTTCAGTTTCGTGAAAATCTCATTTTCCCAATGGCAAGAAATCTCAAATGTAATTGTTTGTGATTAATAGTAATCATACGTGTAATCTTCTCAGAACATATTATTGCAAGAAATTTGTGTTACGTGATTCAACATTTTCTTCTAGCACGTAATTTACTCGGTAAACTTTTTATTCTTATTTCACTAAGTATGTACATACATGTATACATATATCTAAATTTAATACTTAATAATCCTTTCAACTGACTCGGGTTACATCGATACTAGTCGGTTACGGTTAACTTGAATAATTTGCAAAATTTTATTATCATAATTGACTAGTATCGTGGAACCCGAGTTAGTCTAAAAATTGCAGCGTATGAACCCATACGCCACGTATAGGATGACCGGGTGTTGATTTAAAAAGTTGGGGTGTCCCAATATCCTAAAAGAATGTAAATGTTATTCTAGTCAAAATGGGTTAAATCAAAATAAAAATAGGTTCACTAAAAAATATAATGAATACACTGGTTATATTTTTTTATCATGACTAGTGAACTTGTATTGAATTCGAAAGTTTTATAACTAACTCATTTTAAAAAGTTTTATAAAAGTAACTCATTTTTAACTTTTGAATGATTCACTAAGATATATAAATGATTCAGTATACTTGGATGGGGTTATTGTAAAAATAAAAGAAAAACAAAAAAGGGTGAGAAATTTTTTTATTCATTAGATATTAGATCCAATTGCTGATAAAATTAGATGACATAATGGTAAATAATTGAAAGTTAAAATGATAGACCAATGGTATTTTAGTCTTGATCATGTTTAGTTTCACTTTTTTAAAGGCTCATAACTTTTACACACAACATTATTTTAAAAAAACACCATAAAAATAAGCGTTTTTTAATTTTAAAACATCTATAATTTTAATACATTAAAAACGAAGTTTTTTTCATGTTATTTCAGCTCAGTGTGTAATATTAGTAAACTCATTGTGTAATATCAATTCATTGTGTAATATTCACGAGATCATTGTAACTAATGTTTATCATTTTGTTAAGCATTGTGTTTTTTAAAAATGATAATTTTGAAAATAACAAAAAATGCTAAAAATGCATTTTTTACGTTTTCCAGTTCATTATGTAATCTTGATCAAGTCACTGTATAATTCTCACCAAACAACTCATTGTGTTTATTGCTAATATCAAGTATTGTGTTGGGTGTTACCCATGATGTATATTGTTAACCACTGTGTTTTTAAAAATGGTGATTTTTCAAAGAACACAATGCTGAAAATGTATTTTTTTCACGTTCTTTCTAGTTCATTGTGTAATACTGATCAGGTCGTTGTATAATTCTCTTCAAATGACTCATTGTGTCTATTGTTAATTATCGAATCTAGTGTTGGTAATTGTGTCACTCGTTATGTCTAATGTTTGACTATTGCGTTATGCGTTGCGCTTTTTAAAATTATGATTTACAAATAACACAATGTTGAAAATGTATTTTTTTTGTTTTTCTATTCATTTTGTAATCCTGATCATATCATTGGATAAGTTACGTCAAACAGCTCATTGTGTCTATTTCTAATCATTGAGTTTAATGCTGGTTATTATGTTACTTATTGTGTCTAGTGTTGACCATTATGTTTTTAAGAGTAAATTACATGGATGGTCCTTGTGATTTGTGACAATTTATGAATTCGGTCCCTAACCTAATTTTTTTGCGAATTTGATCCCTGATGGCATTGTTTCCTTTCAAGTTTCAAGATGGTTCTTAAGTTTGTTAGTGTTGTTAAATAAAGATTAAATGATCATTTTACCCTTTTAAAGATCACACTTTTAACACCATAATTTTATAAACATTTCAAATTTCAACTATATTGAACATTTTTGTATGTTTGTTTCTCTCATCTCAAATCTCGATCAAACCTAACACACATCATGAGTATATTTTATCAAAAGAAGCAGGCACATTGGAATAGTTATTCCACCAGTTGGTTGAATTAAAAAAACTTCCATCCACATAAAAATCGTATAATCTCCCTATTTCATTGTTTGTTCAAACTTTCATATCTCTTATTTTGAATTTTTTTTGGCAGGAAACCACCAGCACAATAGTGTCTCGTCTAACAAGAATAATCACCGCTCAACAGCCACACACTAAGTGCCACCAGCGCCCCTGTTAATCGTTATCCCTCGATTTCACTGTTGGTTACCGTTGAGTACCACTGTACATCACAAACCCCGTGACTAATTCGAAGGCATCAATTTTACATTTAAGTGTCATGATTTTGGGGATGACATGGTTAATATGGAAGGATAATGACTGAATTACATTTTGGCCCAAACCTATTAAGAACATGTTATTATGTCCCTGTGTAAATTACATTATTTATTTATTTATTATATCTAAAATGCACTTAAAAACTAAATGACTAATTTAAAGCCAGGGACCATCCTTGAAAGCAAACTGTGGGACCAACTCTACAAAAATTTAGGTTTAGGGACCAAATTCAAAATCTACCCCAAACCATAGGGACCATCTGTGTAATTTACTCTATTTTTAAAATGATGCTTTCCGAATAACACATTAATAAAAATGTATTTTTTTTATGTTTCAAGTTCATTATGTATTCGTAATCAGATAATTGTGTAATCCTCGTCAACTCAGAAGATTACACAATGACCTGGCGAAATTACACAATGAGTTAAATAATACGAAAAAACTTTGTTTTTATATCAACACTATACGTGTTTTAAAGATAAAAAATGTTCGTCTTTATGGCGTAATATTTTTTAAAAAATAATACCGCATGTAAAAGTTATGAATGTTTAAAAAAATATGAAACTTGAGAAGGGTGAACATTATCAATTGTTGTTAAATGTGATAGTGTGATAAATAACCATTAGTTAATGTGTGCTTGTAGTTGTCTTTTATATACGTGTGTTTAAATCTTTACAAGCTTAAACGATATTTATGAGCAATAAAATTGTTGTTAAAAAGTTATTCAATTTAGAAGGATTTAACAGGTTCCCATATAATAGAGTTAATTACACGATTGGTCATTGTGGTTTACTCATATTGTAATATTGGACCAAACTTTTGAAAAATTATAAGTTTGGCTCTTACTGCTTGCCAACTCGTAACACGATTGGTCACTCATACTAACTTCTATTAAGTTTTTTTAGATGTGAAAAAACTCATTTACCCAAGACAAAAAATATATTAGTTATATGGGACCCACTTTCCTTTAATTATATATATATATATATATATATATATATATATATATATATATATATATATATGTGTATATATATATATGTAATATACTCATATATACACAAACACGCTTTCACGTCCATCTCTTCACCGTACTTCTCACCGCCGCACAGCCGCCACTATCATCGCAGTTAACCAGCGCCACTACCACTAGGACTGTAGTTCTTTACCGCCACCACCACCACAGTTCTCCACCACCATCGCCACCTGCAAACCTACAACCATCTCCTCCATTGCCCCCGCCGCACCTCTTCCGCTAGATCAAACTGGGTTAGGGTGGTGAGGTGGTACTTCAGGTATGGCGATGGTGGTCGGCGGTCGATGGTCGACGATGGCTATGTTGATGGTGGTCGGCGGTCGACGGTGGCTATGTTGATGATTGATGTGGACTCGGTGATGGTGATGATGGTGATTGTGAGCTGATAACGGTTATGAGGATGGCAAACGTGGTGGTTGTTTCGCCGGATTTGTGGCGGTAAGTGCGACAAGTGGTGTGCAGGTGAAGGTGTGTGGTGGCCGCTTGAGATCGGGAGAGATTCGGTGGCCGGTGATATTGATGGTTGTAGTATGGTGGTCCGATGATGGTTCTGGTGTGATCCGGCGGTTTAGGATGTAGCCGTGATACGAAGAGGGAGGGGTAGAGGAAGGGGGAGGGGTGGGTGGAATCATATAATTTAATTTATATTTTAAATATTTTTTCTTTTAGTGCAAAAATATTTTAAACTTTTTACATCCACTTAACTGAAAAACTAAACATAAGTTAGTGTTAGGGATCAGTCGTATGACAAGTTGGCAAACAGTAAGGGCCAAACCTGTAATTTTCTCAAAAGTTGGGACCAATATTACAATATGAAAAAACAACATGGACCAATCTTGTAATTAACTCCATATAATAATAATTAAACTTCTTGCTTGTAGTCGAGTAACTTCAAAATATTAAAACTTAAAATCTAGCAACACTTATAATAATAAACTTTTGATAAATAAATAAATAATTTTTAAACTTAAGTTTAAATCATTGATCCTCAAAACAACGATACTTAAAAATGGTAAAAATGTTAATATCAAATGTAAAAGGATGACACACTCGAATGTTAATGCTTAAGAGGTCACTCGTGTTTCCGATCATCAAACTCTAACCTCTTTTTTTATACATAAAAATCTATTTTTTAAAAAACTACTATAGTTGGACGTGTAAATAAGTTTTTCGTAAAACCACAACTCACAAGTCCATATATTGCTACTTTTAAACTACAATAATTCTTAATTTGCTCATGACAAGAACTAAACCCTTGATTTTCTTTTGAAAGTCTTTAACAATTACTATTGTGTTATCAACACATATGACCTTTAAATATCGAAAAAAAACGTGGTTGATGCGAGACACCCAAGACGTTATTAAAATGAAAACGTATATGATTCAAGTTCTGTATGTGATAAAAAAAATAAATTCTAGGCTGAACCAGGAGATTTTCTTGTATAATATAAAATTCCTCCTGAGGATGACAGATCCAAAACTGATAAAAACATATTGATCTATAAGCTTTTTTTAAAAAAACGTTCTAACCTGAAACTTAAAGATTCAATACTTGAAGAACAAAGATGATCGAATAAACTACTAGTTCATCACTAATTCAAAAAGTAATTAAAACTTATCATAACGTACCGGGTACATTTATTTATCTTTTATTTGCATTCATGAACCATAACAACTCCACAATTCCACATTTATTTCCAACCAACGAATTTTCTTAAAACAAATAAAATACACAAACATTAAAAAAACAAAACAAAAAAACCACATATTTTTACAACCATTCAAATAAAAACATAAAAACAAATGCCCATTATGGACCCACGACATCACCTGTTCAATCCATCACCCAATCCTACTAAACCCCCACACATCTCTTCACCCAATGTCTCCGCCACCACCACCACCACCACCACCACCCGCGGCCGCCGGCCACCCATACCGCCGGTCGCTGACGTCATCATCACCACCACCACCACCACCACCACCTCATCTAACAAATGGCGATCATTCGAAGAAGGAAGAAACCAGAAGAAAACACACAGAACAATCCAGATCCGAAGGCAGATGAAGACGACGATAAGGAGGAAAAAGCATCGAAGTCATCACTACACAACAACAAGGTGAAAAACTACTCGTGTGTTGATAACTGCTGTTGGTTCATCGGTTGCGTGTGCTCCGTGTGGTGGCTGTTGCTGTTTCTGTACAATGCGATGCCGGCGTCGTTCCCGCAGTTCGTGACGGAGGCGATCTCCGGACCGTTTCCGGATCCTCCAGGGGTTAAGTGTTTGAAGGAGGGGCTGAAGGTGAAGCATCCGGTGGTGTTTGTGCCTGGGATTGTGACTGGTGGACTTGAGCTCTGGGAGGGGCACCAGTGTATGGATGGATTGTTCAGGAAGAGGCTTTGGGGTGGGACGTTTGGTGAAGTTTATAAGAGGTATTGGTTAATTGATTGATTCATTGATTGATTGATTGATTGATTGATTGATTTTGTTGGTGTATGTTATTGATGAACGTGATTGGTTGGTATGTGGAGATCTGATTGTTATAGGAGATTGATTGAGTAGATGAATTGGCGTTAGATTAGCGTGTTGTTTGAGATTTTGCCTTTGTGATTATAGGTGTTATGTGGTGAATTTTGGTTTCATTGGAACTTGATTTATACTGTTGAGTGTTGAATTAACCCTAAACTATCGGTTTATGGTTATTGTTTATTTCTTCCAACTAGATTCTTATAATGTTTGTAAGCTTTAGTGATACAAAGCTAAAAGGGTTGTGCTAAACGTACCTCCACCCTGGTATTTTACCTAATCAGGCACTTCATCTTTTTTTGGGGCTGTTTGGCAGCCTTTTAATGGTTTAGATGTCTGAATGGTTCAGCACTTAATGGTTCAGACTGTTTGTTTCGCGAGCAAATGTCTGAATGATTCATACATTTGCCTCTGAATGGTTAAACATTATACTAGTGCTGAATGGTTAAGAGGTCTAATGCTGAATGGTTAAGATCTCTTATTTGAATTGGTCAGACATTTGTATTTGAATAGTTAAACAATATACTAGCTCTTAATGGTTCAGATCTCTTAATGGTTCAACACTTAATGGTTCAGACCTCTTATTGGTTCAGCACGTAATCATTCAGAAGTTGCCAAACAGCCCCTTACTTTTACTTAATAAGGGTGTGTTTAGTATGCATCGGGGGCGTTAGCCTATCCCAAATATCATCTTCTGAAACATGTTTATCTTTTTCCCAACTAATAGAGTGCTTAAACTCAAGATTTCTAAACAATGGACACAGTTCTATGTCATATTACAGGGACTGTAGGCTTTGATCTAAGCTTCTTATTAGCAAATTCTTTTCTGAAATCTATTTAAATGAAGTCTTTTGTTGTTTTTGTATATTAAAAGCTTTCTGTACAGTGTTTAAGTGCAATAGTTAACCCTAAACCGCTAAACTGCTCCTTTTCTTCCTTTATTTGTCAATTGTTTGCATCGTTTGTTATTTTCATTATTTGGAAGTCCACCTGCTTATATGTAATGTTATAACTTCATGTGTGTTTGTATAATTATGGGTTATACGTGTGGTTGTGGATATCTTGAAGGCCTTCATGCTGGGTACAACATATGTCGCTGGACAACAAAACTGGGATGGATCCACCAGGCATACGGGTTAGACCCGTCAGTGGACTTGTAGCTGCTGATTACTTCGCGCCAGGATATTTTGTATGGGCTGTTTTGATCGCTAACTTGGCCCGTGTTGGGTATGAAGAGAAAAATATGTATATGGCTGCATATGACTGGAGACTCTCATTTCAAAACACAGAGGTAGGCTTTGTTTCTGTTTAACCTTCTCTACAGAGGTGGCAAGATGGGCGGGTCAGGTAATGGGTTAGAACGGTGTGGGCTGCTATGGGTATATACTCAAACACTAGAATAGAATGATTTACAAAGGCAATATTACTTACTTACTAGAATAAAATGATTTAGGTGGTTTTATGCAATAAATATTGATTATGAGTGAATTTCAGCCTGTTTGAGCCCATTTTGACATGTTTCCTTTTAGCTATTTATGACCCGTTACAATAAAACACAACCAAAATCAGTCAGTTGACTCAGTTCATAAGTAAATGAGTAGAAATTGCTACCTCTTATATGTTTGTCTATTGTTGCTTCTCATACAAACTTAAACAATGGCATTTTATTGATTGCAGGTAAGAGACCAAACAATGAGCCGGATAAAGAGCAATATAGAACTGATGGTTGCTACAAACGGTGGGAATAAGGCTGTTGTTATTCCACATTCAATGGGGGTTATCTATTTTTTGCATTTCATGAAGTGGGTCGAAGCACCAGCTCCAATGGGAGGTGGAGGTGGACCAGATTGGTGTGCTAAACACATAAAGGCTGTGATGAATATTGGTGGACCGTTTTTAGGTGTCCCAAAAGCTGTAGCCGGGCTTTTCTCTGCTGAAGCCAAAGATATTGCATCAGTCAGGTTTATATTTAAACTTTAGCATGTATGCAAGTTGTAACCAAGCTGAGATCGAGCTTGACAAAGCTTGAGCTCTGCCTGTTTCAATTAAGAGAGCTTGAGCTTGAGCACAAACTTAGTTTGTTTCGACCCTTATGTTAAAAATTGAGATTGGCTTGTGATTGGTTTTACAGGCTTGAGCTTGGCTCGGGCTCTCTCGTTCCGTATATCATATCAAACTTAATTTATATATATATATGTATTATTTTGTTATATATATATATTATTTCTATAGTAAAAGTATATAATTACACGTAGAAGCTTGCTTAGGCTTGCAAACACAACTGAGCTCAATATTTAAAGCTCGGGCTAAAGCTCATTTAATAATTGAGCTCCAAGTTAAGCTCGAGTTTGTCTCATGGCTTGTTTAACTCTAGGTCTGGCCAGGCCCAACTAGCACCCCTAAGTACACGTGTAATTTTACATTAGCATCAGTTAGAAAACCATGTGAATAAAGCATACACATACTATACATACAATGTTCAGAAGCCATATTATTTTAACATTGCCTAATTATGATACATGGATGCAACTTACTTGCAGGGCTCTTGCACCAGGTGTGTTGGACTCGGATTTATTTCAGATTCAAACGTTACAACATATAATGAGAATGAGCCGCACATGGGATTCGACTATGTCTATGATACCAAAAGGCGGGGACACCATTTGGGGTGGTCTTGATTGGTCACCCGAAGAAGGGTATAGTCCAAGTAAGAGGAAAAATGGAAAAAATGACACTGAATCTTCCACCCAAAAGGAGTCAGCAAGCGAAGTATGTGAAGCAACATATGCAAATTATGGAAGGATAATATCATTTGGGAGAGATGTAGCAGAGGCACCAGCTTCAGAGATTGATAGGATAGAATTTAGGGTAAGCCTTTCAATATCAGTTTATTTAAACAATCACATTATATTTTTTAACTTTATGACACAAACTATTTACAAAAAAGTACTTGTTTAACCAAGAGTGTTCTGGGAAAACCCAGCCTGTTTTGTCCCATAATAAAAATTCTGTCATCCAACCCTTCTAACCTGCCCATTTTGCTACCTCTATAATTACACGTACTAAAGTAATTGTTGGTGTTTAGGGTGCTGTGAAGGGTAACAATGTTGCAAATAATACATGTCGGGCCGTGTGGACTGAATACCATGACATGGGATTTGGTGGAATTAAGGCTGTTGCAGAATACAAGGTATATACAGCTGGCGAAATTGTTGATCTGCTCGAGTTTGTTGCTCCAAAAATGATGGAAAGGGGTAGTGCTCATTTTTCATATGGTATTGCTGATAATTTGGATGACCCAAAGTATTCACATTACAAATATTGGTCCAACCCATTGGAGACAAAGTAAGAATCCTTGTACCTTTTTTGTGTTATGTTTATGAATGTTGACATTTCAATTAGTCCAATGTGAGTGCGAGTAGCCTTCGAGGTCTAATTCCCTCTAGTAGAGATCTTAGGCTCAAATATAGCCTCCAATGGTTTTCGTTTTTTAACACTTTCAAGACTACCTGCTCAACGCTAGCTGCAATTTACTTGATCCATTGGTTAGTAGGGTATTGGTGGGGTCTGGTAACGGCACGGTCACCATAAAAAAATAATAAGAAAAGAATAATGTGAGCGAAGTTTTTTTTATTCAAAGTTACCTTTTTCCCCATTAGGCCATTAGCGGTTAGTAATGATATCCATTTTCAGGTTACCAAATGCACCAGACATGGAGATCTATTCTATGTATGGAGTTGGCATCCCAACCGAAAGAGCATATGTTTATAAACTCACACCCGCAGCAGAATGCTACATACCATTCCAAATTGACACATCAGCAAAGGATACAAACGAGGACGGGTGTTTAAAAGACGGAGTTTATACAGTTGACGGGGATGAAACAGTACCAGCTCTAAGTGCAGGCTTCATGTGTGCAAAAGGTTGGCGTGGGAAAACCCGATTCAATCCTTCAGGAATCAAAACATATGTCAGGGAATACAGTCACAACCCTCCAGCCAACATTCTTGAGGGCCGGGGCACGCAAAGTGGGGCCCACGTGGATATTATGGGTAATTTCCAGTTGATTGAAGATGTTATAAGAGTTGCAGCCGGAGCCACAGGCGAAGAACTGGGAGGTGATCAGGTGTACACAGGTATATTCGAGTGGGCCGAGAAAGTCAAATTAAAGTTATGATATTTCTGACTTAAAACTTTATACAAACATGACTGTGAAGATGTATGCACATTATTAATCCACAAATTTCTGTATTGTGGGTAGATTGTTTTGTAATTTGTAGCATGTTGCTTCCTTAAATAGCCATAAGAAACTTATTTGTTGTATCTTGATATTTGTAAGCAGTATTAGGAAAGACTAAAGATATATATATGTGGTCGTTTTGACATTTTTTGAACTTCTTACTTCTAGCTTATAACATAGTGTGACAGGGTTGTACTGAACAATAATTTTAGTCTTTCAACTACATTACCTATTGTGTAACGGAGGTTAGATTCGAACCTGAGACTTTAGTAGAGTAACATAAAGGCTTACCAAGGTGCCTTGGAGTTGAAGGTTACTTGTCTTATAGCATTTAGCAATGCTTCTAGCAAAGTGTAGGTGTGAGAGGACGCGGGGCAAATTGGTTGAAAATAAGAACATTTGGCGAGTTTTGAGTTAATTACATGAAAGGTTTTTGTGCTCAGACATGTTTTTACTTTCGGTCCACAGGTTTGAAAAATTACAAGATCGATCCAAAGGTTTGTCAAAACGTAACACAAAAGTTCCCTGACGTGGATGACCGTTATCTTTTTCCGTTAAGTCCTAGTAAATTGACCAAAATACCCTCGACTTTTAAAAAATTATTTATGAAAGATGGGACCCACAACTTCATTTTCAACCTTAAAACTCTAACCAACATTATTCTACCAAACCACCACCACCATCCTACCAGACCACCACTGTTACCCTATCGCTGTCCACCACCTCAGCTCAACTCTCACTCTCTCCCTCACCACCGCAGTCCCTTCCCTTCATCTTCAACCTATCACCATAACCCGTCATCGTTATTTCTTACTCATCGGAACATCACAAAAGCATCACCCGTCAACACCATTGCAGCCCTAACGTTGATTGGATTCGAGATGGCGACCTGTGGTATTGGAGATGGTGGTTGCAATCCGATGGTGGAGTTTGGGTGGTGTTGGAGATGGTGGTTGCAATATGTGGTGATGGGGATGGTAATGACGTTCCGATGGTGTTGGGGATGGCGGTTGCAGACTTATGGTGGTGGGGATCGTGGTAGCGTTCTGGTGGTGTTAGATGGTGGTGGTAGACTGGTGAGGTTTAGAGTTTTAAGTTTTCACAAAAGGTAGTTTAATCAGTTTTTAAAATTATTATGAAAAGATAACGGTCATACACGTCAGGGAACTTTTGTGTTACGTTTTGACAAACCTTTGGACCGACCTTGTAATTTTTCAAACATAGAGACCGAAAGTGAAAACAGACCTAAACACAAACTTCAATGTAATTAAATCTTAAGATTTGGTAAAATTTAAATTTTGGGCTTCCTGGAAAAAGAAGCATGCCTCGAATTGTTATGTTGATGTTAAGTAATTGAAAAAATAGTAAAAAAATCCACCGACCTTTACTTTTAAGAGTAAGTATACTTTTATATCTATTAGGAACAGACACTTAACGTCTTTTTTCATGGTTTTTTATTTACTACAAACAACAATTTGATTTCGATAAAACATAAATTTATGAATTACTTTTGTCATTCGTAAAAAACTTGTATAATATTTAATTCTGAATATATTGTCACAACGTACTTATTTTTATCTCTCATTAATAAATTGCTTTACATTTCAAAAAATGTCATCTCCTACGGATTTAAAAGACGAATGATGAGCTAATTTATTGTTCATTAAATGCATAGTCACACGAGTTCAAACATTTCATTCGAAGTCATAGATCAACTCAAGGATGTAATCTCCTAACTATTGGCGGTTCAATGAAATTTAAAGGTCAGTGCAAAGTGTTCAAAAATCCTTATGAGATTTGATAAATGTCTTCGAAGTTATTCGATATAATATAGAGAGATTTAGATGTTATTTCTTATCAATAAATTCAGATTAAAAGATATGAACACTTTCAATAGATAAATAAAAAAGAATCAAATTAGAAACTTTATATAAAATAACTAGTTTTGTTCTTTTAACTTATAAGGAAGACAGTTGTTGACTTTTCGGATCTCCTAGTCTCAAGCTATAGCAATTTCGAGTGAGATCTTAAATAAAAGAAATATGTCTGCTTCGTAAGAGAATTGGAATAATTTGTCACACCAAATGCCCAGTGACCCAACAGTAATGATGTTTTCCGGTCTAATTGGTGTGGGTTCGAATCTCAATTTGTGGAGTTGGAATAGAATTAGGTGGGGTATAAAGTTGTTTAAAAATAATTAAAAACTCAGTGCCATTCAAACAACAACAATAATTTGTCATTCCCTGATGCATTTATTAAAATAGAGTTAATTTGTTACAGATTATATTAATCATCTACGATTGATAAAGTAATTTAATACATTCTATATTAAAATCAAGGTAAGTTTGTCTACTTTTTCTGCGTAGAATTCAACCATAACTGTAATAAATTTCACACAAGAAAACTATACAAGTTTAGTAGCAGCTCATAAACAATTTAAAAACACTATGTATGTATAAAAAACTTATTTCCACTATTTCCTTATTTTATCTTCGACATTGTAAACGATATTTTCTACAATCTCCTTTTCTTTTCGTCTCCCACACAACTAAACAATGTTCATAGTGTTTATTTTTTGATATAAATAACTAGCTTAAAACCTAGTGTGTACACACAAACAACCTTAGAAAAATTTTCTAGTCTTAACACATAAGACTTGTTACTTACAATAATAATTATATATTTATAATATAAATACTTCTTGGTATTGTAGTTGCCATAAAGAAAATATATTAAGTATATAACCAGGACTCTCTTTTAACTTTTTAAGTCTTCCAGATTCCATAAACTAATACATAGGAAACGTTGATTAAATATATAAAGTAACATCATTAGAGCACAAATGCACATTAAGTACACAAACACTATATGAAATAACACAAGTAGATATTCAAAAATTTATAATTTAATAAATAATACTAATAACTCGTATTTATAAAGAAAAGTTTGATGATTGGTTTTATACGAGTCATAAATGTATATGACACACGAAAAGCTATAAATCATGTCAACAATCTAAATTGCTACAACTAATACAGAATCTTGTAAAATAAAGTTTAACTAGTTAATAGAATTAAGATGATGACATCATAAAAGTTTTATTACATTTAGAAGTGATAGTAGTTATTTATCAATCGATAACTCTAAAAGTTTACTATTTATCACCCGTAAGTTGATTTACTAGTATTTTTAAAACTGAACTGATCAACAAATTGATAGCTCTAGAGTAAAATCCAATCGATTCGATTGGTTCACACAATTGTTTGAAAACACATCATCATCAAAGTTTTCATACATTAAGAAAAACTTAATTAATCCTACGCGTTTAATTTAATATCAACACCAATACACAATATCTAAAATCGGTCTAATTTCTACATCGATATCTCCAGAATTCACCATTTTAGTCAATATCGTCTAAAAACCAGAAAACCAACAAACGAAAGAGACCAATATCTCTGATTCATAGTTTTCTACAACATTCACACATTTTATATAACTTATTTACAACCCGTCAACCTTTTTGTTTTCAGATCATAATCTCGTCGCAACAATATTAAAGCTTTTTAGAGATGATTATCATCATCTTATTATCAAAGAGAGCAAGCCCCACGCGCTTAAAGGGGAGCGTGAGTATAAAACAGGGGTAAACAAAAACCAGACCTAAGCCTATGGTGGGTAAATTTGGGGAAGAAAATCATCATCACACACCTTCATAATCTTCGCTGGATTTGGGGTCTCACAACTTTTGATTTGATTTCAAATTTCCACCGAGAAATCAGTGCCCTCGATCCGCCATCACCACCACCAAGATCATCATCATCATCATCCTCTTTCAACACGCTTTCTTCTCCGATCAATTCTCGTCAAGATCTCGCAGGTAAGCATGTTTTCCAGCTCAATTTCGTCTTACATGCGTCTGAATTGATCGAATCGTGTTCATGTGCAATGGAACTCACGCGTACGTACTAGTGGAATGAATATGTTTTCCTGATAGTGAATTGTGTTATGTCGACTTATGTGTATGTGTGTAAACGTTATAAATTAAGTGATTAGGGTTTTTTGTTTTGATTTGGCTTTCGTTTTACTGGTTTTATGTTAGGATTGTTCTGAAATTAGAAGCTATTTTGGTATTCTGGCTCTGATTGCGTGATTGTGTTGTTTAAGATTTACGAACCCTAGAAAAAGGCCATGTGGCTGTGGAGTTATAGTTGTAGGGTTTTGAGGAAGGGATCATGAGTAAGTTATTGTGTTTTAGGTTGTAGCTATTCGTTGTTTGTTTTTAATTTGTTTATAGTGTACATAGAGTGGCAAATGACAAGAAGCTTGGAAAGGATAACGGTTTTTACTTGCATAAAGGAATGATTGGTTCGCTAAGGCTACTGTTTGCTGTAATGATTGGTGTTTATGTAATTAGGTGCGAATTCAGGTATGGTATAACCGTAAAGGATAGGTTGGTCAAACGCGTTGCAATATTGTATGATGTTGAATAAGATATAGTCTATTAGAAGCTATCCTTTATTACCTTGCTAATTTGAAATACGACGGATTTGGGAGAAGATACAGGATAGGGATCGTAACAAAGAAACACTAGGACCTTTTGATCATTGCATCTGTAATGAAACCCACTTCAAATTCGGAGTCATTAATAGTTACTTACTTACTTCACAAGTTCGCAGTTCACACAATCAAAGATCACAAAACTGTTTTTGGGACACACACTATAATTTTCTTTGGGCTTTTATAAATTAATAATACACATTGATACTAATTATTATCATGTTAATTGTCGGATAAATATTAAAAACTACGCTAGTGTATAAGTTTTATTGGATATCATCCTACTTTGATGTTATGACTTATGCTCCTCATCCTTTTCCCATGATATCTAGAAAAATCGGCCTCGAATGTTGGAGAAACTTTTCAATCTTTATATACTAGGCGGACTTACATGGAAGTCTTATGAAGTTTAAATTGGAGAAATAACACTAAACTTTCAGAAATAAAAGAACATGCCCTGAAACTTTCCTTGAGACAATCCAAAATTGCAGGTTAACTGCGTTACAAACCAGCTACGGATTTTTATGAATCAAGAACAATAAATTTTGTGGGGTCGATTTGCGTTTGTCTTCAATTACTAAAAACCCATTTGGTTTGCATTTTTGGATTGATAGTAAGGACAAATAGGGTTTCAATGAAGGAGACTAAGCTATTTTGTGATTGCTTGATCTGTGCTCCCTCTTTGAGTATCTGGAAGGCGAGGAGGGACTTATCTTGAAGAAAAAAAAATTAATAATTTGTAAACATGGATGCTAACAGTTAGTTTTCTAGTTATGCTTTAAATACTAATAACATCCTGAGACATTACCGTGTTATTTTGCCTGGATTTGAAGCTGTGATACTCACAAGAAATACATGGGGCAAGAGACAGATTATTTTTTTTTGCAAGAACTGTGAACTAACAGTTGGAGGATGTTAAAGCTTCTGACTCTAAGTGAAATGAAAGTGAACTATTGCAAAATGCACTATGATCATTTTGCAAATTATCAAACTGCAAGTGTCTAGGAAATATAGATCTATCATCTTTTGATGGATGCTGAATTGTTTGAAATTGGTGTGATATCTTAAAAAAACCTAGGGGAAGCTGGTAAATCTGAGGTGGATGTAGCTAGCGTACTTCCTTAGTTCCTTTAACTTCATATGCTATGGCTAAATAGAATTCTATCTAATTATACCTTTTAAATAGGGTTTAAATGCTAACGGCCACCACACCACAAGTTCAGGAAAAAATAACACCTAATATTATCCCTGGGATTCGCAGAGTTGCTGATATATTGTACCTTTAAGTCCGTATGCTATTAATGACAACAGATAGAAGTCCTTGATATAACTATATACAGATGACAGTTATTTTAGTTTTTACAAATTTCAATTACAATATGACCTTTCTGGGACCTCTTAGCAGATCCTTATAAATTTTTTTTGACAGACATATTAGATATTCTGTTCGAGAATGAACCCCCAACAAGTTGTACAGTCTAGATCATCTGCAAATGGATTTACTCGTAGAAGAGGTGAAAATGAAATGGGGACGCAGCTGGAAAATAAATTCCAGCCGGGAAAAACAAACTTCAACCGAATGACTAGTGCAGGTAAAATTTATTGTCTAATTGTGTTATTAGATTCTTCTTATTTTAAGGTATTAACTTAAGCTTGTTTAGGTGTACAAACCGGAAACAAAGGGGGAATTGAAAGCCTATCACATGATCGACTAGTTTATTCAACAACATGCCTAATTGGGCATCAGGTGGAAGTCCAGGTCATTGATGGATCTTGGTTTGCTGGAATATTTCATGCCACAAATGCAGAGAAAGATTTTGGTACCTTTTATAGCATTTGTAATATTGTTTAAAGTAATGCATAGTTGATTATATTGATGATATTATTGATTCTTATTGTGCAGGAATAGTCTTGAAAATGGCTCGTGTAACAAAGGCTGGTTCATCTCGTGGCCAGCAAAATATTTCAGATTCTGTTCAAAAGCCCCCTTCTAAAATATTAATAATACCCGCAAAAGAACTTGTGCAGATTGTAGCTAAGGTTTGTTTTGTATTATCAATTTTTAAAATTCATCTTCTTGCTTTTTTGTACTATTCTTATTATTTATTAATCGGGAATAGTTATCTCTCGGAGAGTTTTAGGGATTACTTAAAGTTAAATATGTGTGATGATCTGTTACATGTACTGATGAATGCCTTTTATTTTATATTTGTGCGCTAGAGTGTATCTGTGACTAGAGATGGGTTGATGCATGAATTTCAAAATGATCAACCGCATGACATCATGATAGATTCTACCATTTCTCACTCCCGGCATGTTGACTTGGAACGGGAGTTGGAACCATGGGTCCCTGACGATGATACTCCGGAATGTCCTGAATTAGATGATACGTTTGATCGTCATTGGAACAGGTTCTAATTTTTTTTTCTTGTTTTCAATTGCTAATATCAACATTCAATGAAATCAGAATCATCATAAAAACATTTGGTAATGCAAAGAACCCATTGTGGTGCACACGGGTGAGGACAGGCGGTGCTTTAAAGGGAATTAATTTGGTAATCTGAGAACATTAGTAAATATGCGAGATAATGTTTTTATATGTAGTTAATTTATTAACTAATTCGTTTATCTCTTTTAGTTTGCTGATATATTTTATAAATTATTAGGGGCTGGGATCAATTTGAAGCAAATGCAACATTATTTGGAGTAAAAAGTACATTTAATGAGGAACTCTACACAACAAAGCTTGATAGAGGTCCTCAAATGAGAGAAATAGAAAAAGAAGCCTTAAGATTAGCTAGGGAAATCGAGGGTGAGGACACCCAAGATCTTCATTTAGCCGAGGTAAGGGTTTTGCTTATTAATATCAAATCCCAGTCATTTTAAATTTTGTCATATATAAATTGATCTTATAAATTTTTATAGCACTTTACTTTTTCTTGTAATTAGGAAAGAGGCATCCACTTTCATGACAAGTTTGATCTCGATGAGGAAACTAAATATTCATCCGTTTTTCGCGGGGTTGATGATAGTGGTTATGATGAAAATGAGGACATTTTCGATTCACGAAATGGTCAAACCTTTGGAGATGTTACAGATTCTCTCCGGAACAACGGCTCTCAGGTATTACCAAGTTTTCCAGCTTTGGTACATTTAAATTCTCAATTATTATTCTATGTTCTTGTCAAATGATGAATTTGTTTTTACTAAATAAAATACTAATCCGGTATCTAACATTGTCTTCTTTCCTTTAAATAATTTAATACATGTTTCATGTATCATCTTTCCTGTAAATAATTTAATAATTTAAATAAACTATAGTGTATATGATTTGTCAATCTTCCATGTTATGCAGGTTGAAGTTCAATCTTCTGATTTGAGTAGTAGCAAGGACTTCCATCCATCTAATGCTTTAGATGGTGAAAACATGTATGTATATTGAATTAGATTTTTTTCCTTTCATAGTTATGTTGTTTTATGTTGGTTTTTTCTTCCATCCATCTCACAAGCCTTTGTTGTTCCAGCATTGAAAACAATCAGACTAATCAACAACGTGCTGGTGATAGTTACACCAAACAGGATACAAAGAAGCACATGGTAAATTTTTTTACTACTGAAAATCTAAGTACTTTTTTATTTTCCACCTGTTTGCTAGTATGTTTGTAGTAGTTTCTGACTGTAACTTTTGAGTTTGACCAATGCAGGTGTATGAGCAAACCCAGTCTTCACAATCTGAGGGTTAGTACTTTTATACTTTTGGAAATACCAATATTTGTTGTGTGCATTGATGACAAAGGGCTGCTTGCATTTATTTTGTTAATTACAGTTTTATAGATATGGCCAGCGATAGAAGTGTTGCTATTTGAAACTTTGAAGTCTTGATGCACATAGTATTTGAACTTATATACTGATGGACTATTAATACGGAAATGATATATATCTTTAATAATTGATAGTGACTGGCTGTAAGCGTGTAAGTTATCCTTGATTAGGGCAATTAAGTTCGTTCCTTATTTGCAACCATCTATATAAGCACAGTCAAAGCCACATTGTATTATGCTTGATCATTTGCCATTTTTAAATTTTGTGTCAATTCTCGAAAGTAGGTAACGTGGAGAGACTATGGAGAGACTAGTGCCTTTTGAAGATGCACCAAATAATTGTGTACGATTATTTCACTTAATTATCATTATAATTCTAGTTGGTTCCTATCATTTACATTCTCCTTTGCGATTTATGGTTTATTAATTGTATATATATATATATTCAAACTAGTACTTTAGATTACATTATATGAATCTGTGTACCACAAACACTTGCTATTGAATATTTGAATTTACTTATAATTATTAGTCCCCAAAGTTATAGATGAATTTGCACACTCATGTTTTATGTGGCTTTGTGTGTTGTGATTTAGCATTCATCTCCAGCATATGCTCTGCTGGGTGTTTTTTTAAGTAGATTTTATATCACCCTTTGTATCTGTTTTTCTTTCAATAACACATAGTCATCATTGTTGCCAAATATAGAAAGCACCGATAAAGCACTTTCAGCAACTGCTACTGCATATGCACCAACCAATACCTCATCTAAAGCTCAAGAAAAGACGAGTTCCAGTGAAGTATCATCTACTTCAGAATCTGGAAATGCTGTCCCCACTGCTGCAAGTAGGCCTGGATTATCACCTAGTTCATCAGTGGGCTCTTTGGCTTCAGAAAAGTCAACACTGAATCCTCATGCAAAGGTTAACCCAAATTATCTGGCCGTCCTTAAAAATAAGAATCACAATGCCGTACTAATTCTAAGGGAAAAATTCTCTACGTCCCAGAGAACAAACCCATGAACTTTTTTTCTTGCATGGTTAAAACCCCTTTACTTATAAGGTGTAAGGAATATCTTTTTTTTTAACAAGTGAAGGGAGTTAATCACGCAGAAAATGACCTTTATGTCATTTCTTTGGTGAAGCTATTTAATCATGCAAGAAAATGTTCAGGGACTTATTTGCCAAAAAGTGAAAGTCAATTGGTTTGTTTTTGAACTTTGCCCCTTGTTCTAATGCTGGCGAGTGGCGTCAATAGCATCACTGTTTTTAAAACTGATTATGATGGTAAATAACTTCTCACAGGTGCAAACAATCACATTACTCCTAATCTTAATAATACGTTTGGATGCTCTGAAAAAATACTTTTATTATTTTGACTTTATGTTCATATATTTGCAGGAATTTAGACTGAACCCAAATGCCAAGAGTTTTGTGCCATCAGCACCATTAAGGGCTGCATCTCCTGTTTCTGATGCTTCCTTTTACTACCCAGCTAATGTAGCACCAGCCCCGCACATGCATGGCATGCCTGTTGGCATTGGAGTAAGCTTTAATTTATGATTACAATAATTTCTCTCACAATTTAATTAGGTTTTTTTTATTAATTTAAGTGTTACGCAAATGTTTCTTGCAATTAATTCAAGTGTTCTGCCATTTTACCTTTGTAGATGGGACCTGCATTTCCGTCTCACCCGCCTGTTATGTATGGTCCACAAGGAACACCTTTGCAATCCACGCAGACATATTTTCACTCAAATGGTCCACAGGTATGTTGAGGTTACACGTGCCTTTACTTTTTTGATTTTGACATTTTACTGGAGTGAATTTTTTTTTTAATTTAATCTTGATATGGTAAATGTATTGCAGTATGCGCAGCAGATGCTTCTTGGTCAACCCCGACCGGTTGTATACATGCCAACCTATCCTCCGGTAAGAAAGTTGAATTTGACCCTATTCAAATATTTGGAAACAGATTTCATATAGAAAAGCATATAGATTAAATTCTTTGCATTTTGCTTTAAAACCCGAAGAACTATTGATAATACATAGAATACATAAGTTATATACATGATTTAGAGAGTAAGATCTTTTGTATCTTTTTAAAGAAAGAGAAGGTTTTATGATTTTGTTAGATAAATGTGATAGTTTGGAGAAAATGTTCAGTATATCTGTTCTAAAGAGAGCTAGGAGTTTATTAAAAGTTTGATCATTATCTTGTGAGTATAATAAAAAGACTTGATACAGAATATTCTATATAATTATGCAGCATGTGTTTTTAAGAGAAAAATATATTTTAGATGACAGAGCATGGGTATTTAAGAGAGATGTATTGTATTTCTAAATTGAGAGTATTTCACGATAGCAATGAAACAATAAATAAAAAATATGGCGTATGTAAAAATTGAGTTAAAAATTTAATACTTTATATAAATCAATAGATCGTGTTTTTATGCATAATCTTGGGTGTGTGTGTGTGTTAGTGTATTTAGCAATGTAGGATGGAATTATAGTTCTACAATTAAGTGTAATCTTTAGTGACATGCATACTTTTTTATAGTGTATTTGTGTGTTCATATGATTTTCTGTACACTAGGTTGAGCATGTAGTTTTAGAAATTGTTGTTAAAACTCATGTATTTCCTACAAATATGTGTAATCTATAGTTTGTGCGTGTTTATATAAGTTTCTATTCACTTTCCAGTTTTTCTCATATTATTAAACAAACCTATACATTGTTACCATTTGATCTGCTATAATCGGGAAAAAGACACCAATAATAGTGGCATGTCATCGTTTTTTCATTTAACATGTAACAAAATAAAAACTTGCTCCGTCAACGGTAAAAAGTGATGAACACTTGAAGTTTGTTACACATGAGTGTACAAAACCCTGGAAAGTTGATTTTGGTAGATTTGTAAGTTGGGTTCTTTCCATTTATTCACCGAAACATAATGTTTTTTATTCTCATACAGGATATGCCATATAAAGGACGAGACTTTTAGGACGTTGGAACGATTTGAGTCGTTGAGAATGGTCAGATCTCGCTATGCTGATGGTAAGGAATCCACAGGTCGATTTGCAAGATTTAACAGCTAGTGAAACATGAGGGAAAAAGCAGCATAACTGTAACCTTTGTTGATTGTCTCTTTTAGGGTGATGCTTTCTATCTAGATTTTGTGTTATTTGAACCACATAAATTTGAAAAGAAAGTACTTTTTCGACCCTTTTGTTCCTTAACATTATTGGAAAGTATGATTTTGGTCTTTTGACTTTTTACTGATCAACTTTTTCGTTCCATGCTGGGTTAAATTGTCATTTGTTTTCTTCCATACACATTATATTTGTTGAAACAAAGACTAATCTAATTTATTTATCTGTGTCATTTTATTTTATTTGTTTACTAGTTTAGAAACCAGTGTATTACAATGGTTGAATAAAAATATTAAATTAATAGTAATATAATAATATCTAGAAATTATAATATTTTTTTAAGATAAAACATGATTGAAATGCATATAGTTAACTACTTTAGGTGGTAAAACAATAACAATATTTTTTTAAAAATTTTGTCTTTAAAAATTGTTTTGTAAACACTCTAATTTTTTGTTTAAATACTTTTTTCTAAACAATGTCATTTTTTAAATTTCTTTGTATTAAAAATTTCATATTTCATAAAATTTAGTTTTTAAAAGAATTATATTTTTAATCATCAAAAAAATTGTTTATAATTTGAAAGTAAAATCATTAGTATTTAATGTATCATTAACTAGTTAATTTTCATTCTAGTAACGACATGTGTCCAAATCCTAAGTGACATCTAGGTGGACATGTGTAAAATAATAACATGTGACTTGTAGACATTTTGATTTATTAATATAAAATTTATTGTTTTTGAACGTAGATCTTTAATGTTTAATGCCTCATCTAGCACTATCAACGGCCAACCATTGACCCACCCTCACTCTAAACTCTAACTAAATCTAAAAATACAAATTTTAAAAAATGTAAATGTAAGTGGTAGATGTATGAGTAAATACTAAATAGTGGTAAGAATGAGTAAAGTACAAAGATAATATGATTAATTTAGTAGAGAGGGTGGGAGGGGGAGGATAGAAAGGTAGTATAATTGTTTTACATATTACATACTCAGTTTTGTACAAAGAGATATCACTTCAAAAGTTCAAATGATAATGATAGATGGATATGGAGAAATGATCCTTTGGGTACATAGTTTTATCTCTAAGAGCGTGGATTGAAAAGGTAGTCTCGTTGTCGGAAGATGTTGTTTTTCATTGGTCAAATTGGATTCCAAAATGATAAATTTTATATTAAAAAACCTTCAACATTGTATATGTTTTTTTAATTTATTTGGATATAATAATTTGTTAACTCATAGATTCGTCAAAAATAATATGTTATGACCTTTTTACAACACATGTTAATATTACATTATCACTTTCATAAATTTAGAAGTTAACACGTTATATATATATATATATATATATTATATATATATATATATATATATATATATATATATATATATATAATATATATATATATATATATGTATATGTATGTATATATATATATATATATATATATGTATGTATATATATATATATGTATGTATATATATATATGTATATATATATATATATATATGTATATATATATATATATATATATATATATATATATATATATATATATATATATATATATATATATATATATTTTTAAAAGAAAATAACAACCACGTATATATTTTTAACAAGATAAAAACTTTAACATACAAAAATTAATTTAGTAACTTTTATACTATTTACAAGTTAATGGACTTCAAGATAGCAAAATTATACCAATAGACCTTTTCTCTAAAAAATAAAAATGTTTATTTCACATTTTATTAACCCTATATCATATCCCACAAATAACTTTACTTTGTAGATATATCATATATTATATATATTATTAAATAAGCATGTAAATGTGCATAGTGTTATTTCACCTTCATTCAATATGACCACTAATACTTTGAGATTTACATATTTGATACCTTTTTATGTATATGGCACATTCAAGCTCTTTGTTATATGTTTCATTTACTTAATAGTAAATTAATTTAATAGTCCATTTCTTTGCTAGTTAAAAATAATTTATATTGTTAAAAAGATATATTATGTTGATTTAATTCATTTTTTATTTCTCTCAGTTACTTTAACTATATATATATATATATATATATATATACACACATATATATACACATATATATATATACATATATATACACACACACACACACATATATATATATATATATACATATATATATATATACATATATATATATATATACATATATATATATATATACATATATATATATATATATATATATATATATATATATATATATGTATATATGGTCAAATGTATTAGAGTGAGGTAAAACTATGGTTTTTTTAATTTATGAGTTGAGGAATTCGAGATAGAACGTTTAGTTATTCTAACACAGAAGAAAAATGGAGACAAAAAGATGTAGATAATGATGATATAAATTATATTTGAAAATTGATGTACAATGTTTAGAAATAATCATATGTTTGTTAAATCTAGGTATGTGACGGCTTTGGTTTTATCTTTTTTAATGTTATTTTAAAGTCCATTTGCATATTTCTTAACTTTTATTTTATAAAGACTTTATTTTTTCGTGATTTTTAAATACATCGTCATGATGTGCTTTATTTATCTACGTTTTGTATGTTTAAATCTGAACCGCCGCAACGCGCAATATCTCTACTAGTTAACTTTAACTATTATTCTTAGCCTAAATGGTTAAGGTAAGTTACCTCAAGACTTTAATACAATAATAAAGGTATTGGATTCAAGTTTCATCTGAAACAAAAAAAAAATGAGAAGGTTTCAAGTTGAGCCATGAGGTTTTCTCATCTATGATGGGTTTTCTCCTGAGGGTTGTGTCAAGTTCGGAACTAAGGTTTCGTTCTTGAATAATACTAGAAGGGTGCCCGCACAATGCGACGGGATGACATTTTACATCCGACATGTATTTATAATTTTTGTTATTCTTGTAGTAATTTTACAAAAGTCTATTATATTTTTTCTAAACTAAAATTTAAACACCAAATAAATGGGTATTGCATGACGACTTGTACATTTACACACTAACTTATTGTACCTCACAAAATACAAATCGGTTCAGTAAAAAAATTACACCAAAATGTTTAAAAAATACACGGGTTACAATTATAGTCTCAAGAAGTTTTTAAACATGATAAATTAAAAGATATAACTGAAATCTTAAAATAAATTAAGTTTTTTGGTTTATGGGTATATAAATGTAAAATTTTATGTAAGTTACGGTAAGTGTAAGGTTATTATGTAATGAATTGTAAGAGGTAATTTATAAATAATGTTAAAAGTACCATTTTACCCTAAAAATGATTGTATCTTATGCATTGAGTAAAGTAATTGTTTTTAATTTTATGATATATTGAAATACCCCTCTCATATATTTTATATATAGTATAGATAGATGATCAAGTGATTTAGAAGGAGTCACCCTATGACTTTTCAAAGTGGAGGTCATGGGTTGAAGTCTTACTAGGTGCAATATGCTCAAAGTGAGCCAATAGTTTTACCACAGTGGGCCTTTAGGTGGTGGGTTTCCCTTGTAATGGTGGGCGAGCCGGGTCACCAACGCTGTCTGTGTTCGCGGGCGTGAGTGACCTTACACCGATGGGTTTACTCTGATGACCGGACTTAAAAATTATTCGTTGATCGTTAAAAAAATTATTTGTAAAAGAAATATAATAACCCTATATTATATCAACATCAAGAACATTATATATTTATGTGTTAAAAACCGCATATCTTCGAACATGGGTTTTCCCGTATCGGACTCGTCAGGTAGGAATCAAATATAGTTAAACCCCTCGATTATCATTAGATTCAAATCCGCCCCTTCATCACTCATCACCATCTCCCTCACGTCGTTTTCCCCCTCTAAACCCTCTTTTCTGCACTTCAATCTCCACAATTCGCACCCTTCGATTCTCCATTCGAACCCTAATCCATGGACGGAGGTGCCGCCAACTACAACCCTCGCACTGTAGAAGAAGTTTTTAGGGATTTCAAAGGCCGCCGTGCCGGACTTATCAAAGCTCTCACCACCGGTGAGTTTTGATTCTCTTGATTTACTTGTCGTTTGTTCCTTTGATTAATTAGGTTTTCTGAATTGTAATCGTGTTGCGCTTTGTGATTGCAGATGTCGAGGAGTTTTATCAGCAGTGTGATCCTGGTTAGGGCTCTTTCTCTTGTGTGTGTGAGTCAGTGAGTGTGTGTGTGTGTGTGTGCTTGGTTTGACCGGTTTGTTGCTTATGCATGTCGTGTTTCGTGCATTGGAGTTGTTAATTTTTATATTTTTTTAGGTTAGTGTTGTTATGGCTTATGAATAATAAATTGTCTAATTAGGTCGATGAAGCATCTGAATTGTTGCTTTGTGTGCTGCTGGTTTGTGTGTTGGGATATGCTTTTGTGTTACTGTTTTTTTTTATAATTGTGACTGTATGTGTTGATAATTGGGGATTTTTTTTTCTTTCTTCAATTTTGTTAGTTTAAGTGAGTGATGAAGTTTGGCAGCTTAGATGTATAGATTAGTGATGTGGTACTATGTAGCTGTATTATTTGCCTTTCCGGGCAAATCTACTATGCTTATTACTTGGTCTTCGAGCATAATCACGAAGATATGTAGTGTTTCTTTGTTTGTTTAAGGCTAATTAATGCATATTTTACTGTAACTACCCTCAAGTCATTTCATTTGCTTATAAATTAACAGGGAAGAAGTCTTTAGATTCATTAAAATCATATTTTAGTCATAGTTGTATAGCCTTTTATGGAAAATGGAACTAGGTTGGATGCAATGTTTGTCTTAAATCCTTACGTATACGTCGTTCAGAAGAAGCAATTTGTGTGTTTGTCGGTTTGATGGTTTCCGTTGACTTTTGCTTTTAAAGGAGACAGTTTCAGTTACTATGTTTCCATTTATCGTAGTTTTGAATGATTTGGTTTTGCTAAATATGATTGTAAGATGTTCCATTAGGTTTTGTTTTCTGAGGGAAAGAATCTTTTTTTCTCCTCTAGTTAAGAAAAAGGAGATGCCTAAAATAACTAAAATGTCATAGACAGGTAGTTATCTCCTAGTACACTATAGAATATGATAAATAATAATTATCAAGTTTTTCAATAACTAGCAAAAAAGTTAAGCAATTCTCTCTTTTATCTAAATTCATCAAGTGATTTTTCTCCTCAGTTTTTGTCTGTCTGCGTTCTG
Organism: Flaveria ramosissima; assembly: GCA_025215565.1. Classification (NCBI taxonomy): domain Eukaryota; kingdom Viridiplantae; phylum Streptophyta; class Magnoliopsida; order Asterales; family Asteraceae; genus Flaveria; species Flaveria ramosissima. Next base: position 63,217,528 of record CM046034.1, on the reverse strand, counting down.
TGCTTCGATGCCTATTCTCACATGTGTTCCTCTATTCATTAATTATCATATGCACTGAGGCATTATAGTCTATATTTGTGATTCTGTGGCATATGGTAAACATTATGGGCTTCCGAGTTCCGTCATGGTTTTAATTTAACGGGTGACGTAATGGTTTCCTACTTTCGTGACTTTATATAACGTTTTGTCGTTTTATACATAATAAACATGTTATGATATTATCTGAGCTTCCTTTACACAGAATGTATTTCTCTGACATCTTCTTTTAAAAGTCATTGTTCACCTTGAAGCTCATGTGCGTGTTGTCTGGTTTATAATTACTATATGCTATTTTAAAGTTTTACAACTCACCTCTTCTTTTACTGTTTATATGGTATTTGCACTCAAACATTAGCAAAACTTGTGAGTCGTTATGCACAGGGAAAACCCGTATTTTATGGTTTTATAAGTTAAATTTTGTAGTAGTAAAAATATTAAGTGTTGTAAGAATAGCCACTAATGATGGTTAAGCATCCGCTGCTATTTATTTTGCCACATGGCAGCTGTTATTCACTAAACAAACTCAGTTTACTGAAAAAAAAATTTGTATGGTAAAATGCATTAGCTTTGCTTGTGATGTGCACGTATAAGCATGTTTAGTATTCTAGCTCTCTGTTATGCTTGGTTTTAAAGATAGCGCTTGAGGCGTGAGGCGCTCGAGGTTATCAGGTTAACGCCTTAGGTCCTTGAGGCGTTGCCTTGATGTTAAAATTGGTCAACATTGGTCGAGATGGGGTCAATAGAAGGGGATACGTAGAAACAGTAAAAGGGATGAGACGATTATGAATGATTTACATGATAAAAAGGCCAATTTGTAAAAAAGATTAGACAGATGCAACTTTTGGTTGTACTTAGAGCAATGCCTTATGTATGTTCGCTTCACGTCTCGTGCCTTGGCTTTTGAGGCTTAACAGCCTCGGAGCGGCTCACGCTGTTTAAAACCAAGCCCTTATGCATGGTTACCATAAGTGGGTCAATCAGGTTATGTTTTAGGTCATCAAAAGGTGCCCAAGTGCACTTTTAATGCAAAAAACCTCCTAAATCATTTCAGTTAAAAAGTTAATACTGGTTTTTTATAACGTAATTTTAATAATAGTTTGACACTGAAAATTTACAAGAAAACGATGAAAGTAGTTCTGGAAAAAAGTGCTTCAAGTCGACCCGACTAACCCCTTTCCCAACCCACCAACTTTTGTCAAGTGTGTTATTTCACGATGCCTTGATATATATTTGTTTTAATACTAACGTGAAAGAGTGCGTGGGGTGGGTGTACAGAAAAGGAGAATCTGTGTCTGTATGGATTTCCAAGCGAGCAATGGGAAGTGAATTTGCCTGCTGAAGAGGTACCTCCAGAACTGCCAGAACCAGCTTTGGGAATAAATTTTGCAAGAGATGGAATGCAAGAGAAAGACTGGTTATCTTTAGTTGCTGTTCATAGTGATGCTTGGTTGCTTGCTGTTTCCTTCTATTTTGGTGCCAGATTTGGTTTTGACAAATCAGACAGGTAAATCACAAATCTTAATTCTCATCAGTTTTCCTATTTAAAAAAATGCTAGGTTTAATAACGTCCGAAATGGAGTAATGGACTACGTTACCCTTGGTCGTTGATTATAGGTTTTGGATCCTTTAATACTGTGATTTCTCTTTTCCATCCCATGTTGGAATGTAGTAAAAATTACAGCATAACCTAGTTATGTTTCTGTTTTTTCCAAAAAGACATCTTTTTCAAACGATACTAGATTTTTTAAATTATTTTTTCCTTTTCCAAAGTTACTATAACATATGTAATTATGTGCATGCGCACGCCCACGCGCGCGCAAACTTACTCGCCCATGCGGCTGTGCACACCCACACATCATTTAAGTAAAGCTGCGAGAACAGCATAACCGTTTCTTTTTTTGTGTTCACTATATTTGTTCAGCATAGCATAGAGTGTTTATGGGGCTCTCTACTTAAAATTTGTTCCAAAAATGCCCCTATATATAATTATTTTATTTTTGAGGTTTTTTTTTTTAATTTTTCTATTATGTTTAATACTTTAATGTATTAATAGTACATAGAAAATTATGATATGTATAAAATAGAGGTAAGTTCATACACGGTTTCTATATTTTATGTTTGTAAACCTATACCTTACTCCCTTAGGGCCATAGTTGCTATTTCATTTCATTCTTAAAGACCAAACAAACATGAGATGGAATAGAATGATTGATTCCATTCTGTTCATTTTCTAAGGGCCATAGTTACTCCCTTAGGGCCATAGTTGCTATTTCTAAGGGCCATAGTTACTCCCTTAGGGGCATAGTTGCTATTTCATTTTCATTTTCGTTCATTTATATTTCCATTCTGTTCCGTTCCAGCCAACCAACCAAACAAATTCGTATATGCTATGTTCAATGTTAACTTCCTTTCTTGTTCCATTCAACAGGAAAAGACTTTTCAACATGATAAACGATCTCCCAACAATATTTGAAGTTGTGAACGGTGCTGCAAAGAACAACCAAAAGGAGAAATCATCAGTTTCAAATCACAGCAGCACCAAATCCAAATCAAACCCAAAGGTGCTAAACCTATCTATTCATCCACATTTTCTCTTTTCTCATTATTAACAATTCTGTTTTTCCTGTAGCCACCACCGGCAGAAGAAGGCCTAGAAGATGAAGACGAAGACGAAGAAGAAGAAGATGATGATGAACATGGTGAAACTTTATGTGGGTCATGTGGGGAGAATTATGCATCAGATGAATTTTGGATATGTTGTGACATTTGTGAGAAATGGTTCCATGGCAAATGCGTAAAAATCACACCAGCAAGAGCAGAGCATATCAAGCAATACAAGTGTCCGTCTTGCAGCAACAAGAGAGCTCGACCTTGATAATTACTGTGTTGATATAATAATATCGTGTCGTTAACTGTTAACTGTTTGTGAAAAGTGATGTTGGATGCTTAAGCCTGTTTATGCCTGAATTTGATCGCGGTTGGTGTATAATTAGTCTGGCAGATCATGTTTGTTTGATTCAACTAAAGGATTTCATATTTTACTACATTAATGTTAGTATGTTGACAAATTCAGTTACATTTCTAACTTTTATTGTGTTTCATACTGGTAGGTGCCATTTAATTTAATCATGTAAGTTTACAAGTTCAAGCTCAGATTGGTTTTACTTGGATATAATTTAGCTGTTTATGATTTTTATATTAAGAATATAGTTATATGAACTACAATAAGATTAAAATCGTTTGAGAACTCAAACTTTTTTACAACTGTAAGAACTTCTATCAATACTTCATTTTTTGTATATTTTTTAATTTTTATTATTTATTTATACATGGGTGGGTAATTCATGACTTACACTGCTGCTCATGCCATCACCACTGGTCACACCACCTAAAACACCACACAAAACCAATAACCCCACCACACAAGCAATGCACCAACCACAATTTCCGGCAGCCTCTGCTGCCACCACCAGCACTACCATCTAATTGGGTTCCAACAAACCAGCACTACCGCCGGCAATGGTCGATTTCATAGATTGTGGAGGTTCTAGTACAAAAGGCGATATTGTGATCCGTCGACAATGAAAGGTTGCAGATGTCGCGATATGTTGTTGCTTTCATGGTTGATATCATAGTGTTGGCCATATAAGAGGGTGGTTTCAGACGGCGATGAAAGAGTGTGGTTGTTATAGGCTTGATCTCGCTGAAGATCAAGAGATGGGTCATGGGTGTGTCGAAAATCGAGTGTGGTGGTTGCAGACATTATCATTGACATCACTTATCATTGAGCTAACATCGTGTATAACATGTGGGTTGAATAATTAAAAAATAAATAGTTAGTAATTAACCATAATATTGATGATAAAGAAAATTTTGAATTCAAAAACCCAAAGATAAAAAATGAAATGAATTATTAATTTAGAAGGTTAAAATAGTAGAGTTGATTGAAATAATAAATTAATCTAGTCATACAATAAAATAAGGCAAAACAAAGATTGAAAACAAACTAAAGTTGATAGTAAATTTATTTTGTTTTTTGGTTGTTGTTGTAATGTTTTACGAAGTAAATTAAATTTATTTACGTTTTTATCCAACAGAATTAAGACATTATATCGAACATGTAAAGTGCATGATTAAATCAATCTAAAGATTAAACTTATATTGATCAATTTAGCCCTAAAATCGCATACACTAAACGAGATTCATGTTATGCAATTGAATTCTAAATCATGATTACACGAAAAATCCCAATTGGTGAACATAAAGGCTAGAAACAAAAGTTAAAACTATGCCCGAGCAAATGAGTAATCGTAACACAAAATACTAGACGAGCTTAAGAATTCTAACATGAAATCAACTTTACTATTATTCCACTGCTTGATTAAAAATCAGTCTTGTATCATTAACCTAAGCAGTGAACCTAGACCGATACTTGAAATGAATCCAAACCACTAATCCTCAAATCTTGTTTTTACATGTATTTCAATCTCACATCGGTTCACATGTAATACAGGCCAGCTCGTTTTTACTCATTTCACAACCATGTGTTTTACACACCAAAACATGAAACAAACATGTTTATAACAACTCCTCTTGCCAAGATGTAACAAATTTCTCATATTAATCTCTTTCAATATAAAAACAGCTAAAAAAACAACCCCAAAAGTCCAAAAATAAACAAACAAAAATAAAAAAGAAAAAAGAAAAATAAAAAAAAACAGAAATCACATGCTCTTCAGCCTCCACCACCCAAATCCAATACCAACAAAATCTTAACTGTCATCTCATTCTCAATACCCACGCTACCAGTACCAAGTACCAACATCTTAAAAACCCAATATATAACAAAACAAATATCATAAAATCATCATAAAATACAAATAAATAAACAAATAAACATATTTAATACCGATAACTCCTACTTGGGCCTGGGCCTGGGCCCAGATTCGACATTCTGGTCCCTTGATTTTGGTTAAAAGAGTTTATTTTCTCCAACTTAAGCCCAGCCCGAAACCTCTCAATAAACTTATCGGCTTTTGTGTTCACGTCGGGGCTCGGGCAGAACGCCGGCGACGCCACGGCGGACGACGGCGACTGAGCGCCGTCGCCGTCCGGCGAAACGCTGCCGGAGCTCAGGGCACTTTGCACCCTCACGTAATCACCCTCCACCGTGAACTTCCAATCCGGCATCTTGAACGGTGGCATCGGCGGCGGCGGAGGAATCCGGCTTAGCGGAGATTCGCCGCCGCTTGAGCTGTCGTCAATGCTGTTGAGAAACATCTTTACTGGCGCTCGAGGGTTTTCCGTCATGAAAGGTGCCACGCGCGTGACGGTCGGTTTTGGTGCACGCGCCGCCGTGCGCGGCGGAGGAGAGGGTACCGGAGGTGTTGATGTTGTGGGTTTCTTTCGTCTGTCTTTTTGGGTGTGAATAAGTTGTTGAGAATTGACGGTGGTGGTGGTGGTGGCGGTGGCGGCGGTGGTGGTGATGGTGGTGGTAGCTGAAACTTCACCGGTGGTTGTTGCAGAAGAATGTCTAAATTGTCAACACTTTTATGCCTTTGTCTCTTTTTCTTCTTTTTTTGGTAGAAATTTGTGAAGAATTCTTTAGTGGCGTTTGCTCCGGTTCTTTTCCGTTCAGTTTTGCCGGATTTTTGGTCGGAATCTTGAAACTCCGGCGAGATCGGCGCCGGAGACGACGGCTCCGGCGGAATGTTATTAATCAACGACGCCATTTTTCTGGGTTCTGAGCTTCTTGCTCTTCTCCGATCTCTTTTTTCTCTTTTTCTCGCCGGAATATCCTCTATTTGATCGGAATCTTGATTTTCCGGCGACTCTTGTTCAACCTCCGGTGACAATACTTTATTGAACTCCGATTTGCTCTGTTTTATTCCGTCATCTGCAGCAACAGTATGATATGTTCTGATTGACGGTGGCGGTGGTGGTGGTGGTGGCGTAGGAGCCGGCGGTTGTAGCGGCGGAGATTGAGATTCCTCCACCGGAACCAACGGTGGTTCCGGCGGAGCATATGAATATGAATCTTCTTTATTAAGATCCACCACCGCATCAAAACGATCATCTCGTCGGAAATAATATCGATCAAAATGTGTATCATCGGAAAATCGCCACGGTGGTTCTACACGGTGGTTCCACGGCGGCGATAGCTCCCGGAGATCAGGGTACGAACTTGTACTCCGATGTCTTCTCAACCCACTAATCGGTTGCTCAGGGAAATCATACCACCGATTCGTCATCGCCGTCGACGGAGTCGTCACCGGAGTTCTCACCGGAGAAGTCACCGGAGCTCCGGCGGATAAATCAGATCTACTCCGATTGAATCCACTATCATTATTATTAACATTTCTGCTAAGAAACCCAAATGCTAAAGCGAACAAAACCAACACCAAATTGATCGAATCCCAACTCTTTTTAACCAAATTGGGTTTCAGAAACTGAGATGTGAAAGAAACAATCGATGGGATGATGAACACCATTGATAGAACTGCAAATAACAGCAAGAGGATGATGAGGACGCCGGAGTTGAAGAAGAGGGCGGAGGCACGGCGGCGGTAGAGTTCGGTACGGCGGAGGTTGGTGGTGCTTTGTATCCAGAATGGGGTTCTCGGCGTCTGTTCGCCGTCGTCTTCCATAACTTCCGGCGAGGTGAGTTTTCTCCGGCGAGAGGAAGAAGATGATGATGAAGATGATGGAAGAAAGGGTTTTGAGGAAGCTTTTGGGGTGTTTGCTTTAAGCTTTTGGTAAAAGTTATTATTTATAAGATATTTTATTGAAAAGTTATTATTGAAATAAAAAATCAAAAAAAATAGAAATGGATTAGTTGGAACTAAAAATGTGAACTCGTAGAAAATGGTGAAATTGAAATATTTTGAAATGATAATTTGTTTATCTTGTTTCACATTGGTTTAGTATGATACTTGTTGTGCAAGTGTAATGATTAAAAATTAAAGATTAAAGATATGAGATTATTTATTTTCTTGAGAATTTTCTCTGATGTTGAATGTCGATTATTATGTGATTCGTGAAATGTAATGTAATTTAATTTTCTTTCTTAGTTTGGTAGCAAATTGGTACGACAATTAGTACATTAGTGACTATAAAATATTACAATAAGACGTCATTTATAACATTACGTGCAATAATAATCGTATTGCAAGTGAGTCATTTGTAGATAATAATTTTCACTAAAAATTCGACTAATGTCACTTGATTTTCTCATAAAAAACAATCTTGCTAGCAAAATAATCAGATATGCATTTAACTTCCACTTGATTTCGCTAACAATGATAATTATAAACTTAATAGAAAAAAAGACAAGCGTAATCAAGTCAAAGCTAAATGTAAATTTATAATTATGATACTATTATGATTGTTCTTGACTACTAAAGTAAAAAAATTAGTGTCGTTAATCAAATTTCCAGTATAAATCTAACAGATGATTAGTGTCATAACGGCTTTTTTTAATAAAAATTTAATTTTAGTCTATCACGTCGTCAAAAACTAGTTGGACAAAAGCTAAACCTACCATCTATACAAACACCGTTCAAATCTTACTTATTTTACTATCCGTATCATTGATGATCCGAAGGAATCCATTTCATCATCCAAACATTTCTAACGTTCGATAGTGTTAAGAACCAAATTCATGACAAAGTGTCAAATATTTACAACAAAATATATAAGTTCTAATACTGTATTAATGATGAGATCTAAAATCTAAAAAAATTATAAAAACCATCCTTTAAGGTATTTCCAATTTCCAAAGCCACATGAATCACTATACTATTAGAGTCACATGGTTCCACTGGTTATGACAAGATGATTTGTCAAGAAGACGTGAGAAAAACACTACAAATTGTTGATTAGGGCCTTTGCTCATTAGCAACTCAACAAAGGAAAAAACCTCACTCATGCAAACAAATGTCAATCTAATCCGAACACAAAAGACACTATGTTATGCAATAAATATAAGCTATTTGTATAGCATGACATATCCATTAACAATTATGATACAACGAGAAATTAGGACCCGTCGCGCTACGGCGACAGCGGACGTGGCGGGATAAAGTATGTACTACAATCGACCCGATTCGTTTTGCAAACTAAATTTACGTCAAAATGTAGAGCAAATCGAATTTATACAATTGAATAAAAACGTATTATATCTGACCCGACTCTTTTTGAAATGAAATTATGTTGAAACGTAGACCAACTCAAAACGTAAATAGAAAACACGGGCAACGATGCCGTATGCAACGTCATAAAGTATAGATTGCAATCGCATCGTTGCGTTTTCGAACTAAATTTATCGTCGACAAACTTGAATTTATACAGGAGTTAAACCCAAAATTTTAGAAATTTAAGGAGGTTAAAACGATACTTTTCTATAGATTTTAGAAAGTTAAGGGCCAAAGCGTAAAAAACAAAAGTTAAGGGGGTGGAATGGCCGGTGGCAAAAACCACCGACCTTCCTAAATGTGTATATAGTAATAATATGAGTCTTTACTACATACTATACTCTCTTTAATTACAACTACTCATATCATATTTATAATTACTACATTGTCTATCATAAATACTCTAACTAAAACTATAAATAAGATACTCTCCTCTTCAATAAAGATATAATACACCTTCGCTCACATTTACTCTATCATTTACCCGTGACAAACCTAACCATGATTTGTGTTTTAAGAACAATAAAAGAGTTAGAAACACATAATTACAACACTTAGCAATGGAGCAACCATTTTGTTTCACACACTATGAAAAGGTAAATGCTCACTCATGGTTTAGGCTTGTTTTAATTGTATATTTCACGCAAGTTTCTTTCTTAAAAAGTATATGAAAACAAAGAAAGAAGCATACACGCCTTGTCTTTAAAGGAACTATGATATAATACTTATAGAACTCAACTAGTACGATGCAACTAAATAAAAATAAAAAGCCACTTGTTGAATATATATACATATATGTGTACTTTTAATAAAGCCTATAATCTAAAACTTGTAGAACTTAACTTGTATGATACAACTAAAACTTGGCAAATTATGATATAGGGAAGTAATATGATAAAAGACATAAATTCTTAAGAAACGTGAGAAGCAACTAGTTGAGGTTATGTGTTCCAAGGGTGAGGGGTTAAAACATTCACACTATCTTTCTTATCTCCATTCGCATATTTACACTAAATTACTATTTTTTATACTCTCACTTTCAATTAAATTTTTTTTATATCTTTATCATTATCTTTTCTTTCTTCTTTACTCACAACCAATTTAAAAATATTAAAAGATTTATGGAGGATGTACCGTGTTTCCCCAAATATGGGAAATCATGATACAATCCCAATAATTTCTCTTCACTCACAACAACTCATAACCATCCCTCGAAATATAAGTGTCACACACATAATAAATGAAGAAACTACTATGAATGCTCTAAATAAGTAAACTAAAAATATGGCCGTGAAAACATATAAATCCGACACATTGTTGCATAGTATAGATGCATCATGTACTTGGTAGGAGCTAAAACTCAATGCACCATAAAAAACATACTGCACAACATCCTATTCAAAGTATTAAAAAAATATTTAAAAGAAAGTACAACAATATCATACTTGAATCACAGCGAAATAATATTTGATGGTACAATTTATTTTAAATAATAATGTATATAAAAGTTATTTACATTTAAAAAAAGTGTGATTTGTACCAGCTTACCAAAGTTATATGTAATGTTCATGTGATCATTTCTCTCTAGGGTTGCAAACAAATCGAACGAACACGAAAAAGGCTTTGTTTGTGTTTGTTCATTATGAAAATAAACTATTCACGAACATATACCGAACAAGTTTTTTTGAATGTGCTCATTCATTAAAGAAATATCCGAATGGGAGATGTTGCCGGAGGCATAGAGAATAAGGGCTTCATAATTTTAAAAGTAAAACTAATAACATAAGAATATAAGATATAAAAACCTTAAAATGTACAAACACAAACAAACATAAATGAACACATTACCGAACATTTACAAACATAAATAAACGAACTTCCAGTCAAATAATTCAAAAATTTATTCGTTAAACATTCAATTTGTTTGCAACCTTATTTCTCTTGTTTGAACACTTGTTTACCCTTATCAACTGTCCAAATTTCTTCACACACTTCTTTTCCTAATTTTTATTTTTTTAATATTGAGTTGTGAAAATAGTGAATAAAACAAATGCCATTGTGATAGTGGGGGATGAATTTGTTGACTATATTGAAAGTAAAATACATTTGCGTGTAGAGTGTAGTTTTGTTTTGTTAGAGTAATGACAGATGGATCCCCGCGTATCGTGATTATAGAGCATTTACAACCAAACAACATAACATCACTATATTCAAATTGCTCAAACAACTTATTATCTGTTGTCCAAAACAAATATTTAACATATATCAATTTCAAAAATCAAACAAATACTAATTTATTAAACCAATATTCAATATGTACATATATATCATGAAAGTGATTATGTGATTTTTAAAGCCATAACTATAACTGTTTTAAGTATGTAATAATAATAAGATATTCAAGTAGTGTTCAAGTGCTTAGCATATAAAAAAACAAAAATGACATTATTTATGTAAAACAAGAACTTAGAAGTCTCACAAATTAGTTGGGTTAAACTAAAAGGTTTAGATAATTAGGTTTTTTATTATTATTATAGCTTGGTTTGAACTTCATATAAAAGATTAAATATTTGACTCATAAAATATCAGGTCAATGAAAAGCAGAATTTATTTATTAGAATATTAAAAGGTCATTGTCTCAATTTTGATCAATCTGAGGGCAGCTGCCAATTTGTTTAAATTCTAGACCATGATGGCAGAAAGCTAAGAAACGTATTTGGTACTCACTCATTTAAATAATTTGTTTTTATTAAACAACTATGCACATAGTTAGTAATAAATATTTATATTACACTAAGGGTTCTAATATAAAAACACTCACCCAGATAAATGGACACCCTCTATACACCACGTATGCGTCATGCGTATAGGGTCGAATACACTGAAAATGAGAAAAATTCGGGGGGTGTCAGAGAGCTATACGCCCTATATAGTCCTATACGACCCCCCTATACGACACATATAGGGCTATACGACGTCTATAACGAATTTCGACACTGACTACGAGAAAAATTCAGGGGGCTGTCAGAGGGCTATACGACACATATAGCCCTATACGACCCCCCCCCCCTTATACGACGCGTATAGAAATCTTGGGATGTTGATTTAAAATCATTTGGTGTCTATTTAACAGGAGATTTTCAAAAAAAAAAAAAATTGGGGTGTTGATTTACTAACATTTGTATGCATAATGGTATTGTACCTTATGCATAGGGAGTTTTTCGAAAAAAAATTGATTTTTCACTTTTAACCCAAAAGTTTTCATATTTTACAAATCAGCCTTCCAAGATTTGATTATTTTTACTTTAAACCCAAACTATTCATCTTTTGCAATTTTATCTCACAAAATTTTATACTTTCAACTTTGTTACTCTATACAATTTATATTTTGTAAAATTTTGTCTTACGTTCATTGTAGGTTTTGTAAGTACACGACACAAACATGCATGTGCGATTCACCAATTTTACATTTCGTTTAAGTTTCGTTCTAAATTCTGTGAGTTAACACAACACAACGTGCGTGCGTGGTTTATCATTTTTACGTCTATTTTCCCCCCTTTAACAGGTTCGTCGCAACACGTGTGTCTTAAATCGACTTAGTTATGTTTTTATATGTTTTACGCTTTGGTCTTATTTATTCGTATTAACACACCGCAATTTCAATGTTGATGGTTATTAATGGTGGTGTGACATTGGTGTTATTTTGTACGGTTTTATCCCCCCGCAATGCAGGGGTTTAATTCTAGTTTAAGGATTATAAAGCAATATTTTAGGTTAGAATATGATTAACCTTACTTATAAGTACGCTAATTAAAATTAATTATTATAGTAATTATATTTAACCGTATAACGATTTAATATGGCCTGATCTATTTTTGAAAGAAATCATCAAAATCACGATTGAGAAAACTCATGGCTGCTATCTTTTTTTTTCTTTTGCTAGGGGTTTCTTAATGCATGGAATTGATTTAATTATATTAATTGATTTTATTGTTATTTATCAATTACCTATTTTATTTATTTGCTTTATTAAGTTAATTAAATAAACAAATATACCAAATCAAATTCTAATTTTTTTATTTATATAATTAACTTAATTAAGTAAATTATTTGACATAATTAACTGATTTGGGCCGGATTAACATTCAACAGATGCACGTGGTACCTAAGATACTCATTTGTCTGGTCTAGAAAAACTGATTACCACAAACTTGTTGGTCTAGAAAAATCTTTGTCTAGCAAGCCATGTCGTAACAAAAGGCCGGCTTGGAGATATGCGGTGTGTAGAAACTATATTTCTCCCCAAACGGTTTATGGTTTAAGTCTCATAATTAACAAAGATTTAAATCTAAAAAGTAGGATTGAAGCATCTATGACTTAACCGTTACAAAACAAACATAACTAAAAAAATAAGGCAATCCCTCCTATCTGATGACTTCATATGGGTTCATATTTTCATATATGTCTCATGATGTTTTTAGTATGTTGAAGTTGATTCTTAGCTTTTCAAAAGCACGGGAAATTTCAAGGCGTTTAGGTCTCAAAAACTGAGGCGTAAAGTACAAGCTTCACGTGCGTAAAACGTTGGTCCATGTACAACCAAAAGATGCACATATATCTCTCTCTTTTACATATTACTCTTCCCATAAGATAAACATTCACAATCTCTTTATCATTTTGGTCATTTTTACATAATAGCCTACTCCGGACCCTGTATCTGACTAATTCGACCCACATGCGCCGCCTCAAGGCCCTGAGGCTTTTTCCCGATTGCCTCGCACGCCAGATTTGATGTCCAACAAATTGGTCGTCTCAAGATATATACTCGCAATATTTCATTATATCATACATTCATAATGGGACATGAAATCAAAGTATAAAACATTAATTACCAAATTTTCATGCAAGATTTCAGACATTACATGTTTGAACTCAGGTTAGTGCTTTACAATGAGTTAATATTGAAAACATCAGAATGGATATAAAGACTCACCTTAAAATTTACAACACCCTTCGGGTTCCAGTGCCATTTAATCCACACATAAGAAGTCACATTCAGGCTTTTCTTTGATACGGGTCATGATTCCAATAGCAACGAGCCAAAGATCAAACGACGATAATGAGTATTGTAATAAGCGCTGCAACTGTAAATATCAGAGCCTGCAATGCAAGTATGCAACCGTCTTGGGTTAGTTGACTAATCAGTTAATACACAAAATGTGCAGTGAGAAATATATATGTGACTTTATTGTAACTTCAAAGAGCCAAAACTAAAACATGATACGACCTGATTATCATAAAAAAATGGAAACTAGAATAAAACAAAGAACCTGCATCACCTAAAGTATGGAGACCGGAGAAGATACGAGACCTAAATTCCTATGTATGAAAACAAAATAAAATCTTATAAAAAAATCTAAAGGACCACAAATAAGTAAGATTCCCTGATATTTGATCTTATGTAAACAAGGAATTAATAGATTCCAGAATTAATCAAGGAGACTTATTAAACCTTTTAACATAAGTGTTCAAATATTCACCGTTATATAAGAGTCAAACCATGGTAGTCAAAGGCGAGCGCAGAGCGCCTAGGCGCAACCCAACGCACCAAAACCACCTTGCATCCATCATGGAGCAAAGAAGCAAAAAAAAAAAAAGAAGGAAAAATCTGGCCAAAGTTAGATAAAAAAGATCTTTCTAAACAAGCTAAAAAAACAGTCTAAACTAGTCCAAAACAGCCAAAATCATACTGAAACATGTCTAAAACAGCTAAAAAAGCCTAGAATGCATGTGCGCCTTGCTTCTCTCGGGCGCGTGCATTTAAAGCGCCTTGCATCTAGGCAACAGGCTCACGCGCCTTGAGGGCGTCTAGTGCCTTTGACTACCTAGAGTCAAACGTGCTTTTCTGACAATAAGTAGTTTAAATGGAATAGTGTGATGGTGGAATTTAGATTGCAAAACAGTGTTATGATTTCAAGTCGTAATTTGATCAAAAGAAAGTGCATTTATACATACAACTATTGCACTGGCAGCGAGTCCTGTGCGCTCCCTTGGATCCTTTTGGTAGTAATTTCTGAAGTACAAGATTGTTGCATAATACCAAAGCAATGGGAATATGAACCCAAATAACAGGCTGCAAAAGCACATATACCCACATTAAGATTTATGTTTTGTATATATAGCAAGATGAACATGCCACCAGGTATGGTGGGTTGCATAATGTGTAAATTTAAGTATGGTCCGGTTGGGCTGATCCACAAACACAACATTTTGTCCATCTTATATGAATAACTAATGTGGTCATTATGATTATCAAAATGGTACCCTTACAATAATATTCAAGTCCTTCAAGAGCAAGTTTTTGGAGGTTGTATGCAATAAATATAAGAGTCCGGCGATTTTCAACCCATTTGACCCGTTTGCACTTTCCCTTTTAGCTAACTTTATATTTGACGTTTATTTGACCCGTTTGAGATAAAACACAACCTAGAGTTCAACGGAACGAAAAGAGCTTACCAAAACCATCCTATCCCAAATCCAAAGCAAGGGAGAGGTTTATCAAAATATCCTAGCTCATTATCCTCTGCATCTCCAATTAGTGTGTAATCTCCACTATTATGTTGCTTTAAATCAGATGAAACCACTGCATACACCAACAGAACAAATCAATGAACAAAATAATCAAAACAAACAAGATACAAGCAACATTCCCTTCAACTCTTAAACCAGAAAGCATTAACAAATCACCAAATGCATAATAAACATTAAAGATGATTACTTTGGTAGGTAAGTCAGTTTCTTCAGCTTCTATTTCTTCAAAGAAACCTGTTGCAGATACACTTAGTATATTATTATCAAGCATTGTGAATCAGAAAGCTTACAAACCCTAAAAGATCAACATTCAACACCTTCAATCAAGAAGATGATGATCATCAACAATAACAACAATCAAGACTAGTATTATTAGATAACAATTAACAAACACTAACACGATCTTGATAGTTGATACTGTGAGAATCAATGTAGTGGTGCTAATTTAGTAAACCCCTTGATTGAAATTGAATATGTTGAATTAAACGAAAGTGGGTTGTTGAATTGGATTGAAATTGTTGAAGAAATTAGAGAATGAAGTTGGTTTGAAGATAGTAAATGCAATGGTAAAGGTTGAAACGACGTCGCACCGTCACCGGAGTTGAGTTTGACGTTGGTAGACCAGAGGCGGTGTAAAGATAGATATTAAGGATGTGTTAGGTAAAGACGTAAAGGTTATTGAGGTTTATCGTGTTAATTAAAAAAACTCGATGTTTTAGTGGATAATTAGAGTTTTATTGTCGCTAAAGTTGTTTTTTTGTGAGTTTGATAAATTAAGAAAAAATTCAGGAATGAAATTAAGGATAGAATAGTAAAGTTAAATGGTTATTTTGTGTTTAAAAGTTCTAATGAAATAAAAAACAAAAGAGAAAATTGCATAAATTATGTATTCTAGTTTGTTTTAATTTGACGTTGTATGTTCTCTTATTAGACTTGATAGATGTCTCCATTCAACCATGTAAACGTTAGTGTACATAAGATTAATGTTTAAAGATAAAATTGAATAAATAGTTTGTGTGGTTTTATTAAATTGTACGTTTAGTTTTTATACTTTAAAAATTATAGTTAGTTTAGATTTTTGGATAGTCGTTATTTGGTGCTTACATATTATATAATTATAAAGTTTATTCAAACTTTTACTATGCATTGCACTTTTGTCTTTCAAAATTAAACTTAAAAGTTAGTTTAAATTTTATAAAATATATACAAACTAAATGAATTTAATGTTAGAAATAAAACATACAATAAGTGCACGAAAAATTAATCTTGATTTTCATCCCCAACTTTTGTAAATTGACTTTATTTGAATATCAACCTCTAAATTATCTTCATTATTGGCATGAGTTTTGTAAATCATTTTTATTTTCGTTCTTTTAACTAACGATGTTAACCATTATCTATGGCATGATTGTTAAATGATTAAAATACCCCTCATTTAAAATTTAAAATTCATCAAAACTAAATAATCCCTACCATCCTCTTCAATACCACCAACCACCCCAACAACCTTCCTCTGGCGCCTCCTTCCTCCATCGCCTTCCTCCTCTTGCACCACCCTACCGCCATCACCATACCACCTGCCACCATCATCTAACCACAACCATCCCCCATCGCGAGCAGAACTAGGATATCAGGCTTCATCGATGAATATTATCGTCAGCCACCACCATCACACGACCATCGTTGAATAATCATCTCTGTTCTTTAATGCTGAGCATCACAAGACCACCGTCTAATAAACATCTTTGTTTAATAGCAATGGATGTGGTTGTTAGAGGATGGGGGTAAGAGGTGGTCGCAACTCTGAAAAGGAGATGCCATCGACGATATCATCTCATCACCCCAAATTCTCAACCAGTACCGCCGCCGCCGCAGCCGCCGCTATGGATGATATCCAAACCCAAGAGACTCGTTTACGTATCATTGGTGGTGGCCCTGCGGCGCATACCACCTCTATCTACGTTGCTCGTGCAGAGATCAGACCTCTTATGTTCAAAGGATGGCCCACGACATTGCCGACGAAGCCAACTTACAACCACCACCGACGTCGATAACTTCTTGCGATGTCTTGAAGGTATCATAGGGTTTGAACTCATTGAGCGATGTAAACAACAGTCCAATTGATTTGGTACTCAAATATTATTCGATTTGAGCACAACCACACTTGTTGTGGCTATGCACCATGACGGGGCGACGATGGTGATGATAGTGGTCGAGCTAGAGGCTGCAAGTGTTGGTGATCTTCGGCCTAGATTTCCACATTGGTGGTGATGGGTGGGTCGAGGTCGGTGGCGAGAGAGAGAGAGAGAGTGTGTGATTGAGTGAGTGAGAGAGAGAGAGATATAGATAGAGAGAAAGAGAGAAATAGATAAAGAGAGAGAGAGAGAGAGAGAGAGATAGAGAGAGAGAGAATGAGAGAGAGAGAGAGAGAGAATGTGTGTGTGAGAGAGAAAATGGTGAAAAGTGAGATTTTTTAAATATCATTTAAACACTAGAGGTATTTTGATCTCTTACAAAAAAATCCAACAAAAACTGGTAGCTCAGTTAGTCAAAAAGACGATAATAGAAAATGATTTGCAAAACTCAGGTCATAATGAATACAAACTTAACATTGGTATTCAAATGAAAACAATTCGGGAAACCCGGGGACTAAAACTGAGATAAACTCTACACAAAACTTTAAACTAATTTTAAAATTTTGAAACAAAATATACAATCAGATTCAAACATCATTCATATAATTTTTTCATGTTAAAAAAATAACAAAGTAATGAGTATGTCTTTTAGGGGCTTTTTAGCAGCCTCTTAATCAACCTCTTAATGGTTCAAATGTCTGAATGTTTTAGTACTTAATGGTTCAGACTGTTTGTTTCGCGAACAAATGTTTGAATGATTCAAATATTTGCATCTGAATGATTAATAATTATACTAGTGTTGAATGATTAAGAGGTCTAATGCTAAATGGTTAAGACCTCTGAATGATTCAACATTTAATAGTTCAGACATTTTATTGGTTTAACATTTAATCATTCAGAAGCTGCCTACCGATTACTCCCTTGATCTTTAGCACAAACCTAAAACAACTAATGCATGTTGAACAACAACAACAATAGGGCGAAAACCTCATCTCGCCGCCACAACACTCTTGATCTTCTTCACTCCACCCTAAAACCCCATCGATTTTGATCACAAAACAATGGGCAAAAAGCACAAAATCGATGCAATCAACACAGAAAGAATCGCTCCAACGGCGGAAGACGACGGCGTACAACCGCAAGCATCACCGGCGCCGGAGGAACATTCAAAGAAGAAGCACAAGAACAAGAAAACCCACAAAAGAGAAGAAACAATTGAGGTCAAAATCGAGTCCATCAATGGAAGTTCTGACAAGTCGTTACCTTTAATCGGGTATTTTCCATCTGGGTATGACCCGGAAAAGCGCCAACGGGTCGAAGAACCTAGGGTTAGGGTTTTGAAACACGTGAAGCGAAACACTAGATTGCAGGTTGTTGTGAGCCCTAGTCAGTCTTCTCCGGTGAACTTCGTCGGAACTAATTACTCCGGCGAGGCGGCGGCGCCGCAGATGTGTTCTTATGCTCTTGGTGTTCTTGATAAGAAGACGCAGACGTTGAAGATTGTGCAGATTGAATCCAATAAGGTATTGAACTTTGCAATTGATGTTTATATAGTTATATATGTTATAGTATTAGAATTTTTTTTATAGAGTATAGACATTGTTTCATATGATTATTGTTATCTTTTGTGTTGAGGTTAGATCTTTAGATTGGAACCAAGGCTTGGGGATCATGATAGTGCTGCAGATGAAGCTTCTAAAAAGGTGGAAAATGAAGGGACGGTAGAAGATAGTAAAATGAAGTTTAACTTCTCAACGAAGAAGTCTGAACGAACGGTACGAATTCATGTTAAGCATATGCTATTTCAGTGTGATTGTACTCTGTAGGTAATAATTTTGGTTTTAGTATTGATAGTTAAGGTTATAAAAATACTTGTTTTTTGGAAAAAAGTTGCAAGCTTTTGGCACATTTTTGGTTTTAAAGCGATTTGTGTGCAAGGTGATCCCGAAATTTAGTGTTTTTAGGAGGTTGGCATGTAAAAACAATGGATGAATAGATTATGTTTTGTTTACTTGATAAAAGTTTGATATGTAAAGGGATGAGAGATATGCAGTATTAGCTTTTGAACATGAAGATCATCAAATTTTATTAAGGTGTTAAAACCCAATTACAGTATACAACACATATTTATAGTAGTTAGAAGTACTAACTAACTAATTCACATTTTACACTTCTAGTCCCTACACTATGAACTAATACATTCTAATCACAAAATACAAAATACTAAACAATACAATGAATTAACTAACATTCACCCCCTTAATTCTTGCATTGTTCCAACTCCTAACTTCAACTTCATTTCTGCAAACTTGATTCTTGACAAAGCTTTGGTCAACACATCTGCCTTTTGTTCTTCTCCACTTATATGCTTTACCACCACTAGGTTCTTTTCAACACATCCCCTAATATAGTGGTACCTCACATCTATGTGTTTAGACCTGCCATGGAATACAGGATTCTTCATCAACTGAATAGCTGATTTGTTGTCTACATACAACAAAATAGGACCCATCTCTTGATCTGTCAACTCCTCTACCAAGCCTTTAAGCCACACAGCCTGTTGAGCTGTGGCTGTAGCTGCCATGAACTCTGCTTCACAGGAAGACAGAGCCACTGTGGCCTGCTTTTGGCTTACCCAACTCACTGGACCACCACCAAAATAGAACACCATCCCAGTAGTGCTCCTTCCATCAGATTTAGTGGGAGCATGTGAACTATCACTATATCCAATCAGCTCTCCAGCAGCCCCATACTCATACCATATTCCATCTTCCACAGTCCCCTTCAAATATCTAAGAATAGTCTTGATAACTTGCCAATGTGATGCCTTAGGATCTGCCATAAACCTACTAGCAATCCCTACTGAATAGCACAAATCAGGTCTGGTCTGAGTGATATACCTCAAACAACCTATAATCCTCCTATACTGGGTCACATTTACAGACTCACCATCTTCATCTTTGCCCAACTTTAGCCCTGGATCCATAGGGATCTTTGTGGAGTTACACTCCCACATCTTTTGATCTTCAAGGATCTTCTTAGCATACCCAGATTGAGTTAGGAAAATCCCTTCAACTGTCTGCTTAACTTCTATCCCCAGATAATAGTTGAGTAGACCCAAATCAGTCATCTCAAAACAAGACATCATCATAGACTTAAACTCTTTGATCACAACATCATTAGATCCTGTAGCTATGATATCATCCACATAAACACCAATTATTAAAGTACCCCATTCTGTGTTTCTTTTATACACTGCATGCTCTCTTGAGCACCTTTTAAAATCAAACTTAATCAATGTATTATGCAGTTTTTCATTCCAAGCCCTAGGTGCCTGTTTCAGTCCATACAGGGCTTTTAAGAGCTTGTAGACCTTTCTTTCACTTCCAGGTTGTATGAACCCCTCAGGCTGAATCACATACACCTCTTCTTTCAATTCCCCATTAAGGAATGCTGTCTTTACATCAAGATGATGTACTTTCCACCTATTCACTGCTGACATAGCCAATATCAGCCTAACAGTTTCCAACCTGGCCACAGGGGCAAAAACTTCTTCATAATCAACACCATACTGTTGTACATACCCCTTTACTACCAGCCTAGCCTTATGCCTAGTCACCTTTCCCTCAGCATCCCTTTTGAGCTTGAACAACCACTTCAGGCCTATAGGTTTCACACCTTTAGGACAGTCAACCAACTTCCAGGTGCCATTTTTCTCAATGCTTTCAATTTCACTCTTCATGGCTTTCATCCACTCTGGATTTCCTTTGGCTTGTTCATATCTCACAGGCTCTTCCAGGAGTAACATCAACTCTGACTCATCAAAGTTTGGAGGTTTAAAAGGTACTTTCTCCAAGATATCTGTTCTGCTAAACACATCATCCAAAGAAGTAAACCCTTTAGGTGGGGTATCATCATATGTTGATCTAGGTACATGATCATCATTTGATGTGAGTTCCCCTTCATCACCCCCTGAGCCTTGCTCTATCCCATAGGACTGACCAGGTTCATTCCATCTACCTTCATCAAAGGAAGAATGCACAGTGTCATGACTGGACTGAGTCTGTTCAAGGCTGGCTTCACTAGTGGAACCACCACTTTGTTCCGGAACACTTACTTCTCCACCAAAGCTAGCATAGCTTTGGTTGGAATGATCCACATTGGTTGTGTCCCACTTCCAAGGTTCACTTTCTTCAAAATGCACATCCCTGCTGACTACTATTCTCCTAGTCACAGGATTGTACATCCTGTAAGCCTTTGTACCAGGCTCCAACCCCAGATGCACCATTGATGTGCTCCTATCATCCAGCTTTCTCAGTTGATCACTGACCCTCACATGACCCATACACCCAAACACTCTCAAGTGTTTTACCTTTGGTTTCTTATCAAATAACCTTTCATAAGGGGTCATGTTGATTAATGCCTTGGTTGGACTTCTATTCAGCAGAAAGACTGAGTGTCTCACTGCTTCTGCCCACAACCACAAAGGCATATTCATAGCCTTAAGAATTGACCTAACCATACCCATTATAGTTTGATTTCTTCTCTCCACAACCCCATTCTGTTGTGGAGAGTAAGGTGCAGTTAGGTACCTTTTGATCCCATCTAGGCTGCACAGTTGCTCAAACCTTTTGGATGTGAACTCCCCCCCCTATCTGTTCTTAGTGCTTTCAGCTTGAAGTTTGTCTCCACCTGAGTCTGAGACATGAAATTTCGAAAAGCTTTAGGGGCCTCATCCTTTGACTTCAAGAAATACACCCACATGTATCTGGAGTAGTCATCTACTAACAACATGAAGTATCTATTCCCAGCAGGGGTAGGTGGATCCAGAGGACCACACAAATCTGCATGAACCAGTTCCAAAGGCTTGTTTGCCCTGTATGTACTTGTTGTAGGATAGGGGTGTCTTCTTTGTTTCCCTACTAGACAGCTTTCACATAGTTGGGACTTGTGGTCAATTCTAGGCAATCCTCTTGCCATATTGAACTTGGACATGTTCTTAATTGAGTCAAAGTTCAGGTGACCCAATCTTGCATGCCATATCCAGGCCACATCTTTCATCTCTCCCAACAGACACTTAGGGAGGGTTACATCCATGCTGATCTTATAGAGCCTGTTCTGTCCCTTCTTAACCCTCAGGAGGGTTCTTCCATTCTTTTCAAATACCCACAGATATCCATTTTGCATCAGGATCTTGCAGCCAACCTCATCCAATTGGCCTAGGCTCAATATGTTGCTCATGAGAGCAGGGATATAATACACGTTGGTGACTACTCTGTGGTCACCATTCTTGCACTGAAACCAAACTGATCCCCTACCTTTTATGACAACAACTGAGCCATCTCCAAACTTCACTTTCCCAGTAATAGTTTCATCCAGGTCAGTGAAGTGAGATTTGACTCCTGTCATATGGTTACTAGCACCATTGTCTAAGTACCATGTGCTGGCATCTACTTCTGTGGTCATCTCCTTCGGGTAGACACTGTTTTCTTCAAGCAAACCCAGGTCTTGCATCACCCTCACCATCAACAGAGTGGGTTCTTGATCTTCTTGGGTCTGGGTCAAATGGGCTTCATCATTTTTTGTCTTTGGGGCCCTGCACTCACTTGAGAAGTGCCCCAGACGATCACAGTTGAAACATCTCATGTTTCTCTTGTCTTTCTTGGGAGGAGCCCCTCTGTCACCACCATCAGAGTGGGGTCTAGTGTTCCTACCCTTCCCAGTTCTTCCACGGCCTCTTTTTTTCTCTTGACTCCCCAGAACTTGACTGCTTGTGGCTGTCACTTTTGGATTCACATTTGATCCTTTCTTGCCATTCAGCCCTGGTCAGGAGTAATTGACCAGAGGAGTTCCTTCCTTGGGAAGCTGGCTTGATCCTCTCCTCATACGCCTTCAATCTTCCCACCAGTTCCTCAAAAGCCATTGTGTCAAGATTTGAGAATTGCTCAATGGCAGCCACAATCGGGAGGAGTCTCTCCGGGGCAGCCTTCAAGAATTTCCTCACTTGTTTGGAGGCTGCGATTGTGGTTCCCAGAGCTCGATATCTTGACACTAGTTCTCCCATTTTCCCTGCGAAATCATCAATTGATTCATTCTCGGACATCTTCAGCATCTCAAACTCATGATCCAGTGTTTGGATTCTTGCCTGCTTAACCCTGTCTTCTCCAACGAACCTCTTCTTCAGGGCCCCCCAAATGTCTTTCGCACTTTTGAATGCAGCAACCTGCATTAGTACATCCTCGGGCAATGCCTGGAAGATGAATGCTCTGGCCTTCTTGCCGAGCTTCTCATCGACTGCCGCGGTCGTCGGAGGTTCAATGGCATCCCAGAGTCCCTGGGCATCCATGAACGCTTCCATTTTGATTGCCCATGAGGTGTACGTGGTGGGCGTTAGGATCGGAATCTTGAACGAAATTGAATCGTTCAGGTCTCTCAGGGCTACTTGCCGATTGTTGTCCGCCATGGGATCGAGTCACAGGTCTTCGATTGAGGCCGAATTTCCGTCAATTGATCGCGTGTGGGCTCAATTGCAATCCGTTGTGGCTGCAATTGTCGAAGGATCGGGAATGCGATCGGAAGAATCTTGGAAGGAATTCACCGATTGGATCGAGAGCCGTTGAAGCTCTGATACCAAATATTAGCTTTTGAACATGAAGATCATCAAATTTTATTAAGGTGTTAAAACCCAATTACAGTATACAACACATATTTATAGTAGTTAGAAGTACTAACTAACTAATTCACATTTTACACTTCTAGTCCCTACACTATGAACTAATACATTCTAATCACAAAATACAAAATACTAAACAATACAATGAATTAACTAACATGCAGCTTTTGGTTGCGCATAGAGCAACGCCTTGCGTACAAGAAGCTAGTGCCTCTTCTTATGATTTTTTGGAACCTAAAAGCTTCAGAGCGCCTTGTGCTTTCTAAAACCAAGGACCCATTATCCATCATTCATTAAAGCTGCTATGTTTTTTAATCAAAACTGATTAAGAAATATTTTCTGGGTCACAGACTACAGCTAACCATTATATGCATCTGATAGTTTTAATCTTTTATCTTTATGTTTGTTTGTGAGATCATTTGCCATAATATCCTTATGTGTCTAAAATTATATGATTATGATACCATAGGCGAAAAAAGAACGGGCCCTACGTGCATATCGTGATCCTGAGGCGCAGGAAGATTTGAACAGCAAGATGGCTGATGCGATGGTCAACACAGAAGTCCTAGAAGTTGCTGCAGAAACTAGTATTATTGCTCGTAACATTCCACCTTATGATGTATCAGCAACTATACCTCAACAAGCTTATCCACTAGAAAAGATCATCTTAAAGGGAGAATGGAGATACCTTTCAGATATTGTTGAGCTTTTGCAAGAAGGCAAAGATATAACCACTGCAGCGTACCCTCAATTTGTTTGTAACAGAATACATAAGATTGAAGAGGTCAAGGTATAAAATTTACTCTTTTTTTTGCCAATATCCTCAACACCATTTTTTTATAATTTACTGTTAAATTAGTGCAGGGGTGGGAAAATGAGTAGGTCGTGTGGGTTGGCTAAAGGGTCTAAATGTGTACTTTTTGCATGGGATAAAATTTGTTGGCTTGACCCCGAAACACGTTTTGCAGTTGGTCTAATTCTTTTATACATAATTGGTGTCTCAAATACATGTGTTGAGGTGATATATGATAATTTATGCATTGAAAACACACTTTAAAAGAGCCATCTTTTGTTTGGCTATTTGATCCATCATAGATAAAACATAAGCTTTCTATCAATGGGTCGTAATTGCCACCTCAAGATTACAGTCTTCTACTCAGGATCTGGCGTTCCTATCAGGGCAAAGTTCTGGAAAATTACGAACTTAATTAAGTCACTAAAGTTTATTCTTACATGATTAAATCCCTTTACATGAAACACGTTTAACTTGTTAAAATTAACAAAATAGTTAATTTTTTATCCTAAAACTTTATCTGAGTTTTCCTTTCAGTTTTATAAGTTAAGGGATTTAATCATATAAAGCCAAAGGTTAGGAATTCATCCTGCAAACAAGAAAGTCCACATGATGGTTTTCTGAAATATTCTATTCTAATAAGCAAAACCAGTTCATATTCAATCGTTTGTAAATGCACTTTATAAATATACTTTTTTGTTATTTTTTTCCGTTAGTGCACCGTATAAATATAATATATGGTCCGTATTGTAGGACGAGGAGGTGAAGGAGAGTCTTGCTTGCATATTTTCATACATTAATCATCTTATAAAGTTCAAGGATAAGCATAGCATGGATGGTTTTTCCTCAGCAAAACATCATAAATTCCCATCCATTTTAACTCAGAAATTCAACGACATGTTTGCCAACGCCGAATCAAAACGGCTTGCTGATGACAAAAGGGATCTTCTTATTAGCTATGTTTTGGTGCTCACCCTTTTTGTCGACAACTTCAAAACAGAATTCTCAGATATTGCTAAAGATCTAAGAATGTCTACTGTTGCATTGAGGCCTCATTTTGAATTTTTGGGCTGCAAATTTGTCAGAGAAAATAATATTATGCTGGCCACACTTCCTGCCCCTCTTAAATTTCCGGAAGTCAGGACTAGGCGCCGACGAAGAACATGAGATCATCGTTCGGGTGCTAGTTTTTTGTTGCTGGAAATGGTGATAGCAGAGAGATGTTTCTGTAAGTTTGTTATTTGGATATTTATGAACAATTTGATGTAATTCAGATCTAAAAATTTTGAGGTTGACAAAGTGGATGCTTTTGTTTTGTTCTGTTGGAACCATATTAATTACAATGAGTGGAGCTATAGCATGTTTTGTACTTGTTTTCTACCATACACATACGTTACTACCAAAATCATGGCATCTACACTTTGCAAGATTTAAACTTACAATCTTGATTGTAAAATACTATCACTTTACGATCAAGATGATTCTTGAAGACTTGTTTATTCATTGTTAGTTTGTCTTTGTTTAAAACGTGAACTGATCTGTATTTGAATTACTTTGATCGGTTACTCTGTCTCTGGGTTGAATTGGGTACTTGTTTTTTCTTTTAGTACTTTGCCATAAAACTTAGATACCACTCAAGTTAAGCTTTAAGGCATTGGTAGAAAAGTTGCAAAATGTGCTTAGTTTATGATGCTCACTTAAGTATGAGTTGAAGCAGGTGGAGTTATTAAACAAAGAAAGACAAACTATGCCAAGTGATAAAGTCAAGTGATACATGATAATTTACATACTAATATTTTAATTTGTTGCATCAATAGAACCCTTACAAATCCAGTCTTATTTAAAGAAATGGGTCAAGTTATGTAAACAAAGAAGTACACATCATATTTGTTTTTTGTTTTAGATTGTACATTAACTATACCAAGATCATGCAGTAACTATCCAGGTTTTGCTTTAAACTTCCTTTGGGGTTTGAGGTCTACTACAATCACAGAAATATTATCTTTGCTTCCTTTCTGGAGCGCAAGTGCTGTAAGATAATCAGCTGCTGCTTGTGCCGCTAAATCAGGCCCACCAACCGCCCTTTCAATGGGCGATCCATCGTTCTTTTTGTGCCAAATTAAAATCCGTTTTTTAGCAACTTCACATGCTTCCTGGTTTGACATCACGTCCCATAAACCGTCACTGGCTAAGATAAGACACTCATCTTCTCTAGCTCGGGGTGTAATAGTGACTTCTGGTTCAGGTATTATCCAAGGCTTTAGATACCCGTCACCTGAGAACATCATTGATTCAAGAAAGTAAAAACAGCTTTAGAAACCAGGATTCTGTATTGTATTGTTTTAAGGGTGTTTTAGATGTTTCACAATAAATTAATCAGCAAATTGCGCTAACAATTTGACCAGAGAGTATATATTAGTTACAGTTTATTATAATCATCTTTACTATAATTAGAACATATCTATGATTAGATTTCTTTTATAAATATCCTCGTTATACTTATATAAATAGTTGATCACTAACATAAATTCATTATACTTGTATAAATAGTTGATCACTAACACAAATTCTTACGGGGGTTTCATTATTTTATAACCAGCTTTGATACAATTTCTATTTCATGTTACCAACTATGGTTGCACCATATAACTCAAAAAACATTTTTAAAAGTTTTACTGGTTTTTAATAATTATTATAAAAGTTTGGAGGTTTTCTTAAAAAATAAATTGTAAAAAAGGTCTTTTTCTAAAGATTTTTTGGAAAAACTGGTTAATTTTTTTAGTTCTTTACCAAAGTTAACATTTTTATACAATTAACTGTAGAATAGACTCACCTATAGATCTTGACATTGCAAGAACACCAAAAACTCGATGCCCGTTCCATTGTATGACCTTGCCACCCGCTGCTTCAATCCTTGCATGCTCGTCTTCACGATTCGGCTAGTTAGCAATCAGAAATTAAAAATAATAATAAATGGTGAGTTATATAAACAACAAAATGTTAACACATCATATGACAACAGTAATGTTTTTACTTTATGATCATTTGACAAAGCAATGGCTTCTTTCCCTCGATAAAGAACGGCTCTTGAATCACCACAATTTGCAACAATAACATGTGATGAACAGATCAATGCCACCACAGCAGTAGACCCCACAGTTTCTGGAGCAACAGGTTCAGAAGTTGCATTTGACCCGTCAATGATTCTGCTCGTTTTTCCTCCAACTTCATCATCGACTTTTTGAAAGCAATTAATGAATACTTTCTCCCATTGAACTTGTGTTGTATCATTCATGGTTCCTTTGATAAGTTCTTGTTTCATAACCTTGATTTCCTCCTCTAAAGCAATATGAACACGGTCACGACAGTAATTGGCCACCTGCAAAAAGAAATACAACATAGGTACAAACCGTAACCTAAAAATCACATAGATTGAAGCATCTGATCTGAAAACTAATATTATATGGTTTAACAGGCCCACAAATAAATTTTTATCTATTTTTTGGAAACAAATAGGATTTCAAAAACTATACTGTTCCAAAATAAGCTAAATTTTCTAGTAAGGTGATTTTATAAGATTCTAATGCATTTGAATACATTTCTGATGATGTCCAACCTGTTAGACCATCTTGTTTTTAGTTTAATCCTTTAGCCTAACTTATTGGATATGTTAATAAAACCAACCCATATCGACCCATTTATAATAAAAAGTGTTGAAACTGTCACCTACATATAGTCATATAGAGCTAAGTTTAACCTCCAAAGAAACAAGTGTTTAATTTAAGGATACTAAAACTCAACAATTCGAGAATCAAGAATAGCAATGAAATGGTGTGTTTATACATGTAGAAACCAGATAATGAAATCGATCGCCTGTAATCAACTGAAAAGGGGCAAAAAGTACCTGGCAGCCTCCATGACCATCATATACTCCAAAGAAATGAGCAGTCAACTCGTTCAAATTCGAGTTTATCCCGTTAATCATACGATCCCCAACCAACATTTTAACAGGAATTTTCATAAATGCAGGAACACTTGCGACAGCATCTTCCATTTCTGGTCTTCTACCACAAACCGAATGGAACCCATAAAGTGGCACATACTCTAACTCAAATACACTCCTTACGGTTTTACTATGATTCTTATCAGCAACAACCACCACAGATGCTTTTAAAGCATGCCCGATTGCACCCTCGATTGTTTCTTTCCCCAAACTTATTACTTCTGCAACTATTTGACCCTTATCTACATCTGTGATTGCAACAGCAATCGGTAAAGTAATCGAATTTGATTGATGCCCAATTGACATTATTTCATTAGGGACACTTTCTTGAATCATTATATCATCATCAACCAACACGTTGGTTCCGATTTCTTGAATCATATCTACATCATTACTTGATCCATCAAGAAACACAGGAACATGATCAGACAACAAGCTTGTTGTGCCAGTTAGTAAGGCGATTTTCGATATGGGACTAGTTAAGCTAATAGCAACTGATGCAGCTGGTGTCATCTCTTCTATTAAACCCATTATTATCTCCTTAATCTTTTTACTTACAGCAAGATCAAGGATTATCAATACATAAAGAACATCCTACAGTTGACCAATCAAAAAAGGTCAACAGATCTGGTGGTGTTAAACATCGGATCTGATGAACCCAAAGTCAGCTTCTTTAAACATCTATCTACACAATACAAGATTCTTCAATCAAATAACAAAATCCAAACCCTAAATTCTAATTTAATGACTACAAACTTCACACGTCAATCTAGAAAGACCAATAGAAACAAACCCATCAAGAATTACACAAACCCTATAAAAAGATCGAACCTTTTTGCAAGATTTCACACATGAAACATGGGTTTCAAGGATCTGAAGCAACCCAACTCAAGTTGTCAAGATAACTTCGGTTTTCGTTTCATCGCTTCAGAAACACTGTAACTCTTTGTATAACAACAAGCAAATTGGGGGTATTGTAGAAACAAAGCTGCAAGATTTGTGCTTTTTTATTAATGGCAATTGGAAATTAGAGATCAAAAGAAGCTGCAAATGGGTTATCTATTGAAGAATGAAAAGGGGAAAATGATTGAGTGTTGGCAACAAGATGTTTATTTGGTGTTTGTTTGTTTGAGACGTGATGGGAGAGAATACTAGAGAGTTCCTCGGGAATGATTTTTGTTGGGAGAAATTTTATATATCTTTCTTGTTTTGTAAAATTTGTATTATTTTATAATTTATAAGAGCGACATATATGATATGTGTCTCTAAATTCAAATATAATAATGTAACTTCAATCATTGTATGTTGACATGTTGTTTTGTTGATAAGAAAGTAGATGAATTTTCAGGTAATTGTTTTCTCTACAACAATTATTATCATTTATTTTTGTCAATGAGGCTAAATTATCTGATATTGGCTTTGTTTTTTAAAAGGGAGATCTTGGGTTTAAACTTATACATAGTGTAACTTGATGTAATTTAAAAGTAGAGATAGGATAGATTTGTCATTAAAAAAAATTATCATTTCTTGGATGGGGATTGAGAGTCATAAAAGAGTTATAGTTACATAGTCTTTGTGATTTGAGCATCATTTAAGATGAGTTATTGTAATTAGTTGTGTTAAAAATTAAGATGAGTTATTGTAATTTATTTGTGTAATAACATGTATTTTGATGAAATTAAACCCAAAAATAAGAAAGATCTTAACAACTAATATGTCACTAATGAGTAAACTTAGAAAATAAGCTCTATTTGAAATACTAATTTGAATCAAGAAGAAAACTAACAATTATTCTAGGTCTAAAGATCAAGATCCATCGGAGACTCATCCATAGAAGACGAGAGAGACGATGTATGCAAGATGATTAAGTAAACTAAGACAAAAATTTGCTTGAAATGAAATCTTTGCTATGATGATAATTAGATGAAGATGACTAAAAATTAAGGTTGGAGATTGATTAGATCATCTCATCTTGACAAATATCAAACCCTTGGCACCAGATGAGGGCAAAAGTTGAGCTAGGGTAAAACCCTTTGATTCGTCTGAGATGAATGATGAACCGCCCTACTCAAAAGAGAGCAAAAATGCGAGCTTTGATCAAGCTTGAATATGAAATCGACCCGTTGCTGAAAATTAACTTTTTCACTCCTCCAACTTTTCAACAACACCAGCTCTAGTCCTT
Source organism: Flaveria ramosissima (assembly GCA_025215565.1). Lineage (NCBI taxonomy): Eukaryota > Viridiplantae > Streptophyta > Magnoliopsida > Asterales > Asteraceae > Flaveria > Flaveria ramosissima. Next base: position 63,186,920 of record CM046034.1, on the reverse strand, counting down.
TCACATTCCAACAATGTACAATTCATCCCATATTTTTTCATTCTTCCATCTACTTTATAAAATAAAATAAACTAATCAACACAATAAATAATATGTATTTAGTAATTGAATTGACAAATATGTATATAAATTTAACAAGTTGTCGTTGACTTATAAGTGAAGTACCATTTTTTGGTTAAAAAAATTCTCTAACGTTGACCTGCCAATAAGATTGTAATATAGTTTGTAAATTAGTTGAACCAAGTTTGAGTTTGTAAGTTCCATGTAGATGAGTCGTAAATTTATAAAGCTTTGAATTTGAGTTTATAAAAAGTTTGACTTGAGGTATTAGCGTTTGTAGATATTATATTATATGTTGCTAAATATCATCATACAAACAAAGTACGTGTAGTGTTTGGGTAGATGTTGATGAATTTGTCATATGTCGACTACTTGGTCTTTGATCAAAAGTTGTTTTCCAATAGTTGTTTTTAATTTTTAAACCGATGAAGATCACTAATTCAAATCTTCTAGTACGACAAAGATCGCACAATAAAATACATCTATCTAATATAGTATATGTACCAGTGTTTATACATACTTCCTTTTTGGAAATAATCATTAATATACTTCTCAATATTCAAGAAAGCGACCATATTAATATTAGTATTGCGCTCTCTAAATATTGATCTCGCATTTCTATCTTGAAATTGAGAATCTTAAGGTGTTAATTAATTATTATTCTTGTTTGTGTTTATTAACATGTAAATGGAGAGATAAGTGTTGATCGTATATCTTATTATATTATTAATTGACTTGCTTTCCTTCACTTGTTTAATCTGTTGGACGTTCATGTCCATAATTTAAAATTGTATGATATAAACACATAAATAATATATATGACACATTTTTAATGTCATCAAAGTAAGGATTGTATTTCATAATATGTTACCAAATATGTAATATTTGGTAAATATATTTAATATATAATATAACACGTAGTAGAATCGTTAAATACATATGTATCTTTTATCCCCGTGTTGAAAGAAAAAGATGATCTTCCAAATTTGGATATCAAGATTCTTCCCCCTAGTTGTGTGCCGCTTTTTTGTCGCTCGTAGTAGACTCCCTCTTAGTCGATGCTCTCCCACAATCAATGCTCATTCTCAATGTCATTCTACGTGAATTTTTACATGTGATATCAATTATGCAAGTCCCAGATTAGTCAAGTGAGTGAATTTAATAAAACTTACTCAAAGGGGGCTTATATTGCCACACTATCCCCATTTGCCACACACTAGGAATACGACTAGCATATGTCATTTGGGTTGCCTCCGGTGACGACAAATTGGTTCCCCACATCCCGAAACCCTACTTAAAGTTGATGCTTCTTTGTTTTAATGTGGAGGATCCCGCCGGTTGGCTCTACCACGCTGAGCAATACTTAGCATTTTAACGAGTTGAAACTGATGGTTCAGCCCTTTGAATCAGATTCTTGACCAAAACAATTGATCGACACTTTAGTTGAAATAAGAATTGGTACAAGAATTAACCTAGGCTTCTTCTCTATTTATACTAATAAAAAACAAACTTCTAAAGCTAATCTAACTCAAACTCTTAGCCGACTCAATAAAACAAATACCCAAACTTACTACTTAACTCCTCTAAATATGAACTAATTACAAGATTAACCCAACAGAAACACTTAGTATAGTCCTACTCTCGCATCGATGGGTTGAAAAATCCAAAGGACCAATGTCATGGTTCGAGTTCTCTAGGGCAGTTCACTCCCAATTTGGACCCACACTGACTATTCGAGGCACTGGGCCGCCTCAAGCAGACAACTACTGTGGTTGCTTATCAGAAGTTTGAGCGCCATTCTCATTGTGTTGATGGCCTACCGGAGTTGTTTTTAATTAATGGTCTTTGGCTTATCGGCTCTAACCTTGAGGACAATGTGAATTTGAGTAGGGATGATTCTTGCGTGCCAAATTAATGTTGGAGGTCATGCATGTGGTGCAATTGTGTGGAATTTATTTTATTTACTTTCTGTTTGTTTTAATTGTATTGTGGTCAAAGGGACAGTGGGAATGCCCATATCTTTATGTGCCAGTTTAGGAAGTAGTAGTTGAATTTGTGTTAAGTGTTCGGTTTTCGTTTGTATCCTTGGAGCATTCACAATCCATCCCCTATCATCATCCTTATAATTACATTAAAAACTTCTATTTTCTTCCTATCATTTTTAATTAAATAATACTTTTTCATACTTTTATTATTATTTTTTCTCTCTCATCCGCTCACAACCACCTTTAAAAATATTAAAAAATTTATGAGGTTGTACCAGTACAACCCCATAAATTTTTCCTATCATTCACTCACAACCACTCACAATCATCCCATATAATATGAGGCACCTACTCACGTAAAAATGGAGAACGTATAGCTTCCCCAATCATATCCTCATATTTACACTAAAAACACTATTTTTTTACTATCTCTTTTAATTAAATAATACTTTTTAATATCTTAATCATTAAATTTTCTCTCTCCTCCACTCACAACCATTTTTAAAAATATTAAAAAAATTATGGGGGTTGTACCGTGTTTCCCTAAATATGAGGAATCACAATACAATCCCCATAAATATTATTCATCCTTCACTCACAACCACTAACAATCATCCCCCAAAATATAAGACACACACTCACATCGAAAATAGGGTACCTACTATGAATGCTCTTAGAGCATTCTCATCCCCGGTTCTCATCCCCATCCTTAAATTTTAGTAAAATTCATCAAAATGCACACTTTATCTTATTCTCCATCCTTACACCGCATTCCTATATTTTTAGAGGAAAACAACCAAATCTTTTAAATATAGAGGGCTCACTATTTATCCTCATATCTTTTTCTAATATTTTTACAAGTAAGAGAAATAACATTAAAAAAGGAATAATTTAGTATTATTTAATCGAGATAAAGATATATATAAACACTGCCGGCCCTGAGGAGGGGCGGAATGGACCCCCGTCCAGGGCCCACTCGCTGAGGGGGCACAAAATTTTTCAATTTTTTATATATATAATTATTAAAAAAATAATTATAAGGTATAATACAACTAAAAACTTAACCCAATTATGTTTTATACCAAATTTTTTGAGCCCATTTTTTAACCCAATTACTCAACTAATAGCCCACTAAAATATTTAAATTTTGATTGTAATTAAAGTCTACAAACTAATTTATACCACAAATTTTATTCTATTTTAAACTTGAAATCTTACCTACGATCCATGGTGTCCCAAGAAAGACTTAGCGGATTGGCGATAATAGCTATCGAAAGCAAAATATTAGAGACTATAAACTACGAAAATGTTATAAAACAATTTGCTATCAAGAATGCTAGGAGAGATTTACGAGTTATTGGTTAATTATTACGGTATGTCATTGTAATACTATGATATTGCTATGTTTATTGCTAAAACATTTCTTTTCATTTAAAAAAATTAGTTTATATAATTTAAGTCGTTAGGGCCATGGACCTTTTTTTCCGGCTCGTCCAGAGCATTAAAATCCTCGGGACCGGCCCTGTATATAAAGAATGAGATATAAGAGTTTTAAAGAATAAATAGACAAATTTACAAAATAGTAATATTTTGCTCAAGGATTATCAACAAAAGTGTAAATTTTACTTACGGTAAAAGAGTCTGCAGTTTTGTTACACGAAAGTGAGTATACAAGTTCATTACATATAATGATACTTTGCTGAAGATTATCAACAAAATTCACAAATTGCACACAAGAGGTTTTTGACATTTTCAAGATGTTCTACGTGCATAATGGTGTTAAGAAACAAATCACTTATTTGGTCATGAGTTACATGACTAAGAAGCATATTTACTGGTGTGTTAATTATACTCATTTTATTAATAAAAGCCTAAACTAATGAGATATGGAGTATCTTTTCGTGTATAGATTCACGTGTTGAACATATTTAGTGAGTAAAAATTAATACACAACTAATGACTCTAACATGATCACAGAAATGGTATACACCATATATAGGGCCGTGAACGCGATACATACAAGGTAGAGAATATGATGGTATACAAGAATGAATAATACACCCGTATGGCATTTTCACCGAGTGATGTGATGGTAGCGGGAGGTGCGTGAAACAAACACCAATGAAACGCGATGTTCGTTGACACGACCCTTTAACAATCCAACTAATGCCGATTTTACAATATCATCCGACTGAACATGTCATATGTTGAAGTTCAACATCAAGTGTTTGCCTTTATGCAGCTCACCATATGCTACTAGCATTTACTCACGTGCAAGTGTGCATGTGAATGAATATTTTTTTGCTTTATTTATGTTTATGTTATTTCTTCCATGTATCGATGCAAACGAACTGAACGTTCAGCGAACAGTTCGTGAACTGTTTGGTGGGAAGAACGAACACGAACAAGAAGATTTCGTTCGTTTAGTTAAACGAACGAACATAAACACAAGCCGTGTTTGTTCATTTATGTTTGCAAACGTTCGATAATGTGTTCGGTAATGTTTGTTGATGTCCGTTTGTGAATGTTCAATCATTTATATTCCTTAATGTGTTTGATTATGTTCTTAAATTTTGTTTTAGTTATTTTTATGACAATTATGTCAAGTGTTTTTTGATATATATGTTACATATTTATTTACTTTTGGTAAATTTTATGATGAAAATGTTAATTTTATTTTAAAATAAATATGTGATCATTTGTATTCGTAGACTTCTTTGTGTTTGTTATGTTCATACACATTTGTTTGTTTTTGTTTGATCTTGTTTGTGTTCGTTTGTCTTCTGTAAGTGTTCGTGAACAGTTCATGAACATATTCATTTCCTTAATAAACAAACACAAACAAGAAAATTCATTCGATAAGTGTTCGTGAACAGTTCATGAATAAGACCTTGTTCGTGTTCGTTCGGTTCGTTTGGAGCCTTGCTTGCATGTTCTATCAAGTAGTGGGTAGTACTACCACTATGTGTTAGTGGGCAGTAGAAGTTCTCTATTTTGCTCAAGTATGTAAACATTTCCAGTAGTGGGTTTTTCAATTAATGCAGAAAACACGAACCATAATTTGGTGAGTGAAAAGTGTGTGTAGTTCCTGTGATAAAATCGGCTCGAGTGTGTGTTTGTGTTTCTCAATCTTTGATTCTTCATCATATCATCACACGGGTAAAAGAAATCAAAGTTAGTTTTATCACCTGCTTAACACACTATCAATTAGAATAAATGAAACCAAGACATCGTATAGGTATTATTTAGGTTACATGCAAGTGCAAGAATCGACTCGAGAATTGTCATGCACATTAGAGGTACATAAATGTTAACTCTATACATGACCAAAACTGAGTACATGTTTTCATGACTCAAAAGCTCACAAAGCCTCCCTCTTTTTCTTATTTTGAAACAAATATTTCGTCATGTGATCAAGCAAAAGCCAGTAGGTAACAACACAATAGCCCCCAGAAAAAGATTGATGATTGCAAATGAAAAGAAAATAATATAGAGAAATGGTCTTAAAGCAGCATTGTCTCTGGATTCTCTATGTAGCCTTTGAATGCTTTTAGCCATTCTGCACCAATGGCACCTAATAACCCAAATCCCCAATGCAAACTGTTAGCATCTTATCTATATACTCTTTAAGCAAATTGTCAAGTGCGATACAGGTCAGTTAAAACGAAATTCAAACGGTTAAATTATTACTAAAAAGGTAATTAAAGAATCCAAAATCTCTTTTTTTTTTACGAAATAATCCCTCAAACTATTTTGGTATGTTAAAGTCCCTCAATTGTAAAAGTTACTAAACTAACCTTTGTATATTTAGATCCTTAAACTTGTAAAAATGCTTGTACCTTAGTTTTTTAACTAATGGCTTGTTAACTCTTACATTGGTCAAAACGAAATAGAAAAAATTCTATTTGAAAAAATGTTTTGAATATATCACTTCATAAAATGTTGACCAATTAGAAGTCAACAAGACAACAAGTCATTATTTCAAAAATTAAATTCAAAAGTATATGCACTTTAGACATGTTTAGGGACTTTAATATAGAATACTAGTTTAGTTACTTTTTGTGTACTTTTTACATGTTTGGGGAATTTAATATACTAAAAATAGCTTGAGGGACACTTTTAATGAAAAATAGGAACGTAAATTGTTTTTTAAATGGTATTAACCCATTTTTTCACGACGGAAACTTGTTCATTCTGATCCATTACCCAACCCACTGATTTAGCCACATCCACTTCTAGTCTTAACAACACATACCATCAATAACACGGTGATCACAACTCAATGTGACAGACATGTATGATGCGAACTTAAATTCTCCAGCCGCTGAACCGGGAATGACCCTCTTCTCAGCTGCACAAAGGTTATTTTAACAAGGATTATCATTGGGCTGGGAATTAGAGATAAATTATACTGCAAACGTGATTCTAAAATGAGCTTATTTATCTACTCACCAGATCCAACTGCTAGAATGCCGGCCTGTGGTGGATTTATGATGGCACAGAACTGTTTGATTCCAAACGGGCCACCTAGATTTGAAACGGTGAATGTACCCCCCTACAAAAAAAGAGAATATGAACTACTGAATCATGCTTGAAGACAGTGCAAATAGATTAATAAAAAGGTGGGGGAACCATTCAGACCTCATAATCAGCTGGTTTCAAGCTGTTTTCTCTAGCTTTCTTGGCCAAGTTCTTTACATCCTCTGCAATTGCTGACAAGCCCTTCTTATCAGCATCCTACACAAATCCAAATTATATATTAATAGTAAGAGGTAGGTCATAAACACGGCGACATAATAGAGGTGGCAATTTTGACGCATTTACTTATAAATGAGTCACAACCTGGATTGTGCTGTATCCTTACAGGTCAAAATTTTCTCAAAGTGTGTTTTTATGTATAAAACTTTGTAACCAGTTAAAAGATTACTGAAAATTAATTAATTATTATAATGTTGAACTTTGTGGACAAAACGTGTTAGTTTTAACCTAAGCTGTCTCAAAATCCACCTAATCTGCCCATTTTGGCAAAACTGTAAATCATAGTAATGGCAAAAAAAGGTGTAGTGACTAACCCTTACGACAGGGACAAAGAGTCCATTATCGGTCTGCACAGCCACATTGATGTGCACTTCATGGAACCTATGAATTCAACCATATGACACATGATGGCATGATGATGCATTTCAAGTTACTCAGAGAATAAAATTTCCACATTGCATATACTTACTGACGAATATAATCATTAGTCCATGAACTGTTACATTGAGGAACTTTACGAAGAGCTAATGCTGCTGCCTGCAAGAAAAGATAAGAACAAAGTGGTTTGATGTAAATAATTTATCAACCAGAACCCAAAATGAAATTGATTACATAACAAAGTTCATATAAGATGTGAAATTAACTTTTTATACCTTGATTACAAGATCATTAATGGATATCTTCTTCCCTCCTGAAGCTTCTTGTAATGCATTAAGTTCTGCACGCAATCTATACGAACAACATCAAGCAGATCATCTTATGAGAGACTGATTGGTGGCAAACATTTCATATTTAAGTCTAAAAAGTCTAAATCAAAACTCACTTTGTAAGTTTGTCAACACATGTATCTACAGTAAGATAATAATGAGGAATTGTTTGCTTTGACAGCAACAATCGTGCAGCGGTTACCTGTTAATGTTACACCATATATTATTAGTTTAAAGTGGATTAAAAAATTGACTAATTCTTGTATTAACATTAAAAGTCATAAATAAAAGGGTATAAATGACCTTTCTTATCTGAGAGTTCGGAATGTCAGTGTAATTAATAGCAGAAACTGTTTCTTTAGCATCAGCCTTTGATGGTGCTGCTGGAAGATCTTTCTTACCAGAAGCTACAAAAGGGGAGGGGCAGGGGTGAGTTGAAACCATAACAAAACAATTAAGCAACCAACATGACCTGTGGGCTGTGGCTGCCATGTAAAGGTGGTAATCTCGACCCATTTACTTATAATTGGGTAAATTCAAGTGATGTTAAATCTCTGACAACCTGGTAACTTTTTCATTAAGATAATGCATCTTTAGTGATCACACTTAATACAAAATTTGTTTATGGTTACTTTTAAGGAGCTGGACAAAAGTTTTTAGGTCAATCCAGCCAATTTTGCCACGTCTAATGCCATGCTAAGAGATGTGTTGATGAGATCTAGTAACGCTACAAGCTTAAAAATATCCAGATTCAGTTGAATTATGCTAAACAATACCTAAGTATTCCTCAACATCAGCCTTCACAATGCTTCCATCAGGACCTGTACCTTTAATACTTGATAAAGATACCTAATTATAGAAACCATCATCACAAAACAAACATGAAAAAACGGTGGATTTTAAAAAATCCAGGTTCATGGTGGTTAAAGTAGAATATATAAGGGTAAATACATTGTTATCTTCAGCCAATTTTCTTGCAAGAGGGCTAGCAAAAACACGGTCTGTTTTAGGTGGTGTGCTGGGCTTCGCAGGTTTTGGTTCAGGTGGGCTAGGTGACTTTTCAACCACTTCTTCTTTAGCCGCAGTACTTGTTGGGGGAGGAGCTTGTGGGGCCCCACCATCTGATGCTTGGGGTTTGTAATCTTTAAATTTTTCAATATCATCCTTATCTTCAACAGTTATTGCAATCACCTGCCACAAGCTTAATTGATTAAGTACATCCTTGCTATAACTTAACCATTTCAAAGACATTCAACATTGCAATAAGTTGCATGCCAACAAAATTTAGTTGGTTCTAGTTACTAGAATTGGTCATTTCAACCCACTTACCTATAAATGGGATTTGGAGTTATGTTATATACCCAATGGGCCAAACGGGTTGAGCTAAAAGATTCAACTAAAAGGAAACATGTTAAACGTGTTAAGGTTCTTTTTAAAGTGTATTCAAATGCATAAAAACCTCCTTAAGCGCTTTACTAATTTGTACTTGCTTTTCTGATTATTCATCTCCATATTAACAATTTTAGATTTGTTTGTGTTCTATATCTAATGCATCAAACAGTATTTTAGATTTGTTTGTGCTCTATATCTGGTGCATCAAACAGGTTAAGGTAAAAGATTTAATTATCCATCTAAAATGGATGAAAAGAAGTGTATATGTCACCCCAACCGAACACACTTTTGAGCTATTAGCCTACCCGTCCGAACCACTAATTTTTGCCAACACAGGTATTAGCATATAAGAGATGAATTTATTTGTAAGAGAAGAAATCAGAACATGAGTTGTAAGCCAAAATACACTCATTTGAATTTTAAAGTATAATAAAATGATACTCTAATAACAAAATATAACATATCAAGATCAAATACCTCGCCAACTTTGATTTCTTTTGCTCCATCTCCATGTATAATCTTAGCAAGATATCCTTCCTCCATACATTCCATTTCTACAGTGGCTTTATCCTGTAATAAATCAGTGCACGTGTTGGCAGTAAGTTTGCAGGACTGTACAAATTCTTCTCCCGAGAACCATGACAAGCAGAAAACCTAAAAAACTAAAGATAAGGAGACGTACTGTTTCAACTTCACAGAGTACTTCACCAGGTGAAACTTGATCACCTTCTTTCTTTAACCAGCGTGCTATGTTACCCTGTATAAAAAATCAAGCAAAATATTCAGGAAATGAAAAATATAAAGAGCCAAAATGAGTAAGCATGAGACTTATGATTAGCACAGGCCTCTGTCATTGTAGGTGAAAGAGAAGGCATCCCAAGCTCTTGGTGTGGGGGAAGGCCTGCATCGTGAAAGCATATATTAAATAACTTTTAATAGCACAAGAATTTGGCAAAAGGAATAGGAAGCTAGAGCTTGGTCAAGGTAGATTTCTTCCATATCTCGTAAGAAAATGACTTCTTTTTTAATTGATATATAAGAAGAATATTCATCTAGGCCTTGGGCATGACATAAGTTAAATCATGTATTAGATGTAATCTTAACATCAATGTGTAGCAACATCAGTATTGGTTCAGTTAAAGGTCACATCCTAAAAGAAGTACAAAAATTTCCAAAAATGTTGGAACAACAATGTAAGCCATGTACTTGGTGGAAGAAACTAAAAACCCTTGATGAGTGGTTCCAATTTCCATGTTACCCTCAACACATCAGTCTTAGATGAGTTTATCAAGCATTTTTAAACATGTATAGCAAGAAAGAACAACGTTAAGTTTAAAACACAAACCAGCCCTGGTTAATAAGTTATAACTTATAAAGGAGACTCAATAAATATTGTAGCAATTAGAATTATCTAATGCCTAACATAAGACGAGAGATATTTGTATGCTATATATGGTTAGAGTGCGATGACATCATTTCCCAATCTTGTTTCAGAAAATATCTTCCTCTGATGGATCAAAGAAATACTCACCAACTTCTCAAATCACCGGTGCTTGATCAGAAATTTCAAAAAGAAAAACAATGATATGGATGAAGGAAGGCATCAAAAGAAGATAATCAAAAAGTTAAAAGTAAACAACTTCCTAGTGGATTGATTGTATTAATAAAAGGGAAAGCTCTTAGCTTCTTCATGTATGCTTTCCTAAACAAAACAAGACCACCAATCCTTACTTGACTATTGAATTCTAATCCCACTCCACCACCAAAAATAAATCACGAGATGTGCTTTGAACCATGCAGCCATATAAAACCTGGGCATTAATAGTAGACTAATAAAACAATCACGAACCTATGTATTTCATGTTAATGTTGAGACTTGAGAGAGCTACCTATCGGTAATTTAAAAGTAACAGATTCACCACAACACATGTGAGCATCTAGCAGTTCATGATTTCACACAATACAAGAGCAGCCCCGCCTAACAGATGAGAATTGCAACTAACCAAGCTTGCACCCAATCTTTAATAACATTAAAGCAGCTAATATACTGACTAAAGACCTAAAATGTGCACTGAATATTTGGATTTCCAGCACCAAACAGTCACAAAAGAATACTTGTACTTTCATTATCACATAAAGAAGTTCCATATACACTAGTATATTCACACATTTGATCCAATTAAATCATACGTCCAGGTGTTTAAGGTCAAATGTGTATGTAGCCAGTAGATACCACTGTTACACAAAAAAATTACCTGAATTTGTTGCAAAAGTTCTCCTAAGTTGCACATCAGAGCTGTTACACATAAAGCATATAATCAGAACACAAATCATGAACCAGATGATTGCAATCATGGTTAGATGCTTCAAAAATTACCATGAAATTCCTCTACAAAACACCATGCCACTAACCGAAGTTCCTTCTCTTCTAGCAGCAAGTCCATTTTGCACCTAGGAACATAAGAAAGCAGTTATTTTCTGACAACAATATTGTACCCAACTTTATGCTCAGTTTACATAATGACAAAAGTAAGCAGGTGCAATGCTAGATGAATTTGGCATACCTTTGTGGAATTCACTGCCCTATAACTTCTAGTGATCATGGGTGTACTAGACATGGATCCACTACAAGCCTTACAACCACAGATATTCTCCCCAAAAACATTATTAATCTGGCGATGCTTCAACACATCTGCAACAAAAATGCAAAATTGTATCAATACAATCACCATTCCTTCCACAAAGTACAAAATCTGAACCTGTTGCAAACAAATTACAACTTACCATCCCCTCTGCTAGTGACGGAACGAGCACCTTGCGTAAACCACCGCACCATAACAGCATGATCCTGCCGTACTAAGCCAGAAGCATTTCTCAACTGAAAACAAAAAACAATCAACACAATAAAATCATATAACTTATCAGATATACTATCATACTATGTCAAAACTAACAGAATTCCTCCTCTATTCACTCAACTAATCCGCAACCTAAATCGCTCAACCTTCAGCTCTTCACATACTAACTCACTCTTCTATTTCATCAGCTAGAGAAATCAAAAACACACTCAGGAGAAATCAGAAATGAATCTCAACACGATTTCAGAACTCATAACTACAATCACCTACCGCATCTAACGCCAACACATTTACCGATTCACATCAACAACTAATCATCAACCGTAGATTCACACACACAAAAACAGATATCTAAACATCAAACAAACGCAAACAAACACAAAAAAGTAGCAAGTGATTCGTGCGTGTGTAGATGAAGATGAAAGGTGATCGGAACCTGTTTGGAGTGACGGAAGACGTGAGATGCGAAAGTCATGGTTGAGTAGAGTGATTGTTCGCCGGAATAAATGGCGTAAGCCTTCGCCGATGAAGCGAATCTTTGAATGGTGTGATGTTTGTGTTGATTTTGGCTAGGGCTTAAGGTCAAATTGTGAAGGTAGTGAAGGTCTAGATCGGTGTTCTTCAGTAGAACAGGGGTCTGTTGTGAAATGTTAAAAAGTGCAGGGGCCTTTTTAGCGTTATATTATGTATATAGTTTGTGTTTGATTTTTATTTTTATTTTTTATTTCTAATTCAATTTCTAGTAGGTAAATGTTTATAAAATAATAAACAAGTTTTAATACTGCTTCAATTAGGTTAGTCATATTTTTATTTTACTTCTATCTGAAAAGAATTTCTTTGTTTCAATCAAATCATCAAATGTTAAGAATGTTTCAATAAGGTTACTCATGTTTTTTTTTGTTTTTTTAAATAATTTACTATTTTTTTAATAATTTGGTATTTTATATATATATTGTTGATTTGTAATATATTTCAATTTTTTTATAGTTTATAATTGACCTAACTAGAATAATCTTAAAACTTTAACGATCTGATTAAAACAAAAATAATTTATTAGTGACCTGATTGGACAAAAAGTTTATGAGTGATTTTTTTAAAACAATATTGAAACTTGATTATTTTACAAAGTTATTTTTTTAGTAATAGTAAAATGTTAGCAGTTGATTTAAACTATCAATTAAACTCGAGCGATGCGTCGTTTTTACGTACTTCGTTAACCATATAATAATAGTTGACACTGAGCGGCGTTGATGTTAAAACGATTAAGTTCGTAAATGAGATGTAGTTGATGTTAAAACGATTAAGCTCGTAAATGAGATATAGTTAATTAATCGCTTTCTCAAGTGTGATTAGTTGAATCCTTGTGTACTACAAAATAAAAAAAAATGTATTTATAACTGTGTAACCATATAAAAGGTGTCTTGTGTAATCTCCCTAATCTAATAAAATGGTAAATGGTGGTGCCACATGTCAGCGCTACATTCATTTTATTCAATTTTTCTCGTTTATCTCTCTTATTAAATAACTATATTAATTACTAATAATATTATTTATTTAATTTTATATTATAGTTAGTTTTTTTAATAAATTAAGAAATAAATCTTTTTATAAATGTTATTTCTATAGAAATAGTTTTTAATAAATTAAAAAAGAGATCTTTTTATTAATTTTATTTCTATAGAAATAGTTTTTTATAAAAAAAATACTAAAAACTCAAACTATTTTTAAGTAATATTTAAAAATTGGTTTTTCTAAAGTAAATGTTTTATAAAATAAAAATAATTGAAATAGGGAGTTATAGTAATGAAATTTTTAAAAATAAAAAATTTTAAACTGTTATTATGAAACAAAATATTTAATTTATCTTTGAAAAAAATTAAAAAGTTCATGTTATTATTTTATTACTTATATTTATTACTCATACGTAATTCCAATGATATCTTAATATATCATTTATGATTAATAATTGTTATTTTATTTAATATTTTAATTTTTCAACCCGTGTAATACACGGGTTTACTAAAGCTAGTAAAAAATAAAGCCGTAATATTTTCGAAAAGATATTAGCAACATGAAAATTAATACGGTAGTTATTATTCCATTGACATGTGGGAAGTAGTTAGCATTTTCATTAACACACTAATAATAATGATAACGATTATAAGACTAAGTAAAGCCAAAATAAATAAATAAATAAAAAGCATCAAAAGTACTAATTATGAAATCCATACGAATAAATCAAAATATTTATAAGTCATGTATCATCTTTTTACATTGTTCACCTAGGCTCCACCTACGATTTATACACATACACTAGTAGAATTAAATTTAATCATTTATTAACACATTAAATGCTAATGATTCTTTATGTATACTTTTCAAATTATAAAACAGATTTTTGATAAATTAAAAACATGTTTCTTTTTAGTTTAAAAACATAATCTTTTAAAAACCAAAAGGTTATGAAGTATGAAGTTTTTTTAATACAAAGAACTCTTTAAAAAATTATTAAAAAGTATTTTTTAAAAAATTGGAGTATTAAATAAAAATTAAGGTAAACATTTTTTAAAGATGGAAGTTTGGAAAAATATTGTTATTGTTTATTACCTAAAGTAGTTAATTATATATAATTTCAATCATATTTTATCTCAAATGTTATTTTATAATTTCTAAAATAATAGTTATATTTTCTAGGAAAAAAAGATAAATAATGATAATCATAATAATTAAAATGAAAAAAACGATTGTGAAGGAAATGGTGATTAATCACAATCACAATTTTCACTTTTCTTACAAAAAAACAATCCGCATAATATTCACATATTTACACATGATTTCCACTCACAATGATGATTGCGAACGATATGAAAAAAGTACAAATGAAATCAATTGTAAATCTATGTTAATAATGTTATGAGGATTGTCATTAAAAAAACTATTAGTATGTACTATTCTCAGCTACTGATTCATTGTTTATATCATTAAATCTTATTAGTATCAAATTTGCCTTTGTTTAGTTTTTCTACTCGATCGACAAGGTAAAAAGGATATATAGATTATTAACATAATTAAAAAATGCATATTACATTTTTACTCTGATAATACATATTTTAGCCAACACATTCCTTCCTTATGTTTTTAGGACTATTTTACACATCTGATAATAAATACATTATATGTGTGTGCATAAATGTAAATTATCATAATATTTCTGTGAAATAAGCCAATTTAGAAGGTAAAAAACTCATGAATTAAAAACACATATAGACACTTTGACCGATTAAAGAGCATCAAACATCATCGGTTTCTTGTATTTTAACTCGATAAATTATCGTTATAGAGTAATTGACAGGATATATATTTAAAAAAAAATACCTTTTATCACCCTCTATTCAACCAAAAACTGTTTGCAACTTTAATTGAATTCGAAATGTAACCACCACCTCATCATTAATGGCCTTTTGCACTCCAAAAGAGCCAAAGGCCAAATACCATTACCCGAATAAACATATCATCAAAACCCACCCAATTTGACTCCACAAAATTCGGTTTGTAGTTTTTGTTTAACAACACAATTCTTTAATATCTAATTCGACCTCTAGTTGGGGTGTTTATTTTTTTCAGAAAAGCTTTTTTTAACATATTTTGTCTGTGTCACGCAGACCACACGCATACGTTGAGATCTGCAGAGTTTTTGTTTTTTTGGAAAACTTTTTATTCAAAAAAGCGTGCGGGAGATCTGCATGGTGCAGACTTGGCACAACCACTTTTAAAGTATTCTAAAGTCTGCAGAATATTAAACACTATCACCCACCACAACCGTCCACCTCCACCACCACCGTTCACCGCCACCACCGTCCGCCTCCACCCACCATCCACCACCACCACCACTCACCATCTACCATCACCATCACTGTCCAGCACCGCATATACCATCACCAGTTGATCACTTGAAACCGAGATATGAAGAACCTGACTTCAAATTCGAAGAATTAGAGCTAAGTGATCTAGATTAAAGTTTAAAGTTGATCTAAAACACAAGTTTATATCCTTTTTGGGATAGAACCACGAGATAGTAAGTTTTAATATAGTTATTATTCTCACTTTTTCTAACCGTGAAAAGCACTTTTAACTAGGGGTTTAGGGTTGCATACGAAACCGAATGAAGACGAACAATGTTTTGTTCATGCTCATTTGTTAAAAATATGAACTTGTTATAACTGTTCATGAACACTTACCGAATAAGATTTATTGTTTGTGTTTGTTCATTAAAAAAATAAACACGTTCATGAGTTGTTCACAACACTTACCGAATACAAATGAACACAAACAAATATTCATGAACATAAACGAACACAAAAAACGTTCATGAACATAAACAAATAAAAACGATTATATATTCATTTTAGAATAAGATGTGTATCTTTCATCACAAACATTACGTAGTATCCACAAAAAATAAATAAATGAGCAATGTTGATGGAGATACATATTATAGGATTTAATATTTTTAATGATTAAAAGCAATAAAAAGTATAAAATAAAAAAACCTTTAAAATAACAAATACAAATGAACATAAACAAACATAAACACATAATACCAAACGTTTAAACGAACGAACACAACCTCTGTTCATGTTCATTCGTTTAACTAAATGAACGAAATTTCTTGTTTGTATTCGTTAATATATTAAACAAACTTCACGGCGAACGTTCACGACATGTTCACTGAACGTTCGGTTCGTTTGCAGCCATAGTTTTCAACTTTCGTTATCATCTTTGTTTACATTTGTATGTTACCTCGAGTTTAAGTTCAAGAAAATAAAGTATAGTTAGTAAGCATTTCATATAAGTTCAATTAAATCATTAGCTTAACTGTTTATAAAAAGAAATTCACGTTCGGTTAGTTTGCGCCATAGTTTTCAACTTTCGTTATCATCTTTGTTTACATTTGTATGTTACCTCGAGTTTAAGTTCAAGAAAATAAAGTATAGTTAGTAAGCATTTCATATAAGTTCAATTAAATCATTAGCTTAACTCTTTATAAAAAGAAATTCACGTTCGGTTAGTTTGCGCCATAGTTTTCAACTTTCGTTATCATCTTTGTTTACATTTGTATGTTACCTCGAGTTTAAGTTCAAGAAAATAAAGTATAGTTAGTAAGCATTTCATATAAGTTCAATTAAATTATTAGCTTAACTGTTTATAAAAAGAAATTCACGTTCGGTTAGTTTGCGCCATAGTTTTCAACTTTCGTTATCATCTTTGTTTACATTTGTATGTTAATAAAGTATAGTTAGTAAGCATTTCATATAAGTTCAATTAAATCATTAGCTTAAGTGTTTATAAAAAGAAATTCACGTTCGGTTAGTTTGCGCCATAGTTTTCAACTTTCGTTATCATCTTTGTTTATATTTGTATGTTACCTCGAGTTTAAGTTCAAGAAAATAAAGTATAGTTAGTAAGCATTTCATATAAGTTCAATTAAATCATTAGCTTAACTGTTTATAAAAAGAAATTCAGGTTCGGTTAGTTTGCGCCATAGTTTTCAACTTTCGTTATCATCTTTGTTTACATTTGTATGTTACCTCGAATTTAAGTTCAAGAAAATAAAGTATAGTTAGTAAGCATTTCATATAAGTTCAATTAAATCATTAGCTTAACTGTTTATAAAAAGAAATTCACGTTCGGTTAGTTTGCGCCATAGTTTTCAACTTTCGTTATCATCTTTGTTTACATTTGTATGTTACCTCGAGTTTAAGTTCAAGAAAATAAAGTATAGTTAGTAAGCATTTCATATAAGTTCAATTAAATTATTAGCTTAACTGTTTATAAAAAGAAATTCACGTTCGGTTAGTTTGCGCCATAGTTTTCAACTTTCGTTATCATCTTTGTTTACATTTGTATGTTACCTCGAGTTTAAGTTCAAGAAAATAAAGTATAGTTAGTAAGCATTTCATATAAGTTCAATTAAATCATTAGCTTAACTATTTATAAAAAGAAATTCACGTTCGGTTAGTTTGCGCCATAGTTTTCAACTTTCGTTATCATCTTTGTTTACATTTGTATGTTACCTCGAGTTTAAGTTCAAGAAAATAAAGTATAGTTAGTAAGCATTTCATATAAGTTCAATTAAATCATTAGCTTAACTGTTTATAAAAAGAAATTCAGGTTCGGTTAGTTTGCGCCATAGTTTTCAACTTTCGTTATCATCTTTGTTTAGATTTGTATGTTACCTCGAGTTTAAGTTCAAGAACATAAAGTATAGTTAGTAAGCATTTCATATAAGTTCAATTAAATCATTAGCTTAACTGTTTATAAAAAGAAATTCACGTTCGGTTAGTTTGCGCCATAGTTTTCAACTTTCGTTATCATCTTTGTTTACATTTGTATGTTACCTCGAGTTTAAGTTCAAGAAAATAAAGTATAGTTAGTAAGCATTTCATATAAGTTCAATTAAATCATTAGCTTAACTCTTTATAAAAAGAAATTCACGTTCGGTTAGTTTGCGCCATAGTTTTCAACTTTCGTTATCATCTTTGTTTACATTTGTATGTTACCTCGAGTTTAAGTTCAAGAAAATAAAGTATAGTTAGTAAGCATTTCATATAAGTTCAATTAAATTATTAGCTTAACTGTTTATAAAAAGAAATTCACGTTCGGTTAGTTTGCGCCATAGTTTTCAACTTTCGTTATCATCTTTGTTTACATTTGTATGTTACCTCGAGTTTAAGTTCAAGAAAATAAAGTATAGTTAGTAAGCATTTCATATAAGTTCAATTAAATCATTAGCTTAACTATTTATAAAAAGAAATTCACGTTCGGTTAGTTTGCGCCATAGTTTTCAACTTTCGTTATCATCTTTGTTTATATTTGTATGTTACCTCGAGTTTAAGTTCAAGAAAATAAAGTATAGTTAGTAAGCATTTCATATACGTTCAATTTTAAATCATTAGCTTAACTGTTTATAAAAAGAAATTCACAATGGTTGTTTTTAGGGGCCCTTCTTGGTCGTTCTTGCTTGTGTCACCATTCAGGAGATTTGTTCATAGCTCGTTTTGCCAAGTAGCTTCAGCATAGACGTGAAAAACGGATATGTGATGGTGCTGCGTAGGGATTAGCAAATAGTACCAAAAACCGAAACCGAACCGATACCGGTACCGAATTATTTCCGATACTTTCGGTTTGGTACTGGTATTTTAACGATTTCGTACCGAGCATTTTCGGTACCGGTACCCAATTTTGGTGATTTTCGGGATCGGTGCTTTTAGTTCGGTACCTACATTGAGCTCATACCTAGTGCTGTGTACTCTAATTAATATTACACATATATATAAAGAGAGGTTTAGGAGTGCGTGGAGGCGTAGAATTAAAATTAAGGACTTTTAGCGGGATCTGTGGGTAGGAAGGGTAGTCGTAGACTTAGTTGCGGGACCCCTGTTTTCTTTAATCTGCCCTTTCGCGCGTTTCTTGAAGAGTATCTGTTGTACTCAATTTCTCAGCTTTTATGTGATCTTTACCTGTGTGTTGTATGTTGTATACCATAATTGTTACGGTTATTGTTTTCCTTACTGAGTCGGGGGTCTCTTCGGAAGCGGTCTCTCTATTTTCCAAGATAGAGGAAAGACTCGCCACCAACCACCCCTCCGAGACCCTGCTCTTGAGTGGGATTTACTGGGTATGTTTGTTTGTTTGTTTGTATATAAAGAGAGGTTTAGATATCTATAACCTATAATAAAAAAAAAATTTCTTAAGACACGTGTCATTATTCTAGCATATCAAAAAAATCATTTTTCCGCCTCTTTCTCATAATAAATACGAAAGTTATAAAAACAATAAATTGACTTTCCTTTTTAACTAAAATATGTTAAAACAAATATATATTTATATTTATTGTCTCTCTCATATTATATGATAATTATTGTAAATTAGTAAAATTAACTATTAAACATCTGAAATATAAATGTAGTTATTTTAATAATTTATTATTAACATATTAAATACAAAGTAATAATTTCTAATTCATTATGTGTTATAACTTTTAAATATTCATTATATTTTTATTTCACCAATGGATAATAACATATAGAAAATAAAATATTAATAAAACTAATGATTCTGATATGTTTTATTTATTCCACCCATATAATACATGGGTTTTAACCTAGTAAATAAATAAAATGATTATAATATAACAATACTTATGACTTATGAGCAATCATGAGTCTCCCTAGGATGATTATTACGTTTTTAAAAAATAAAATGTTTTTTTATATGACAGCTTTTAGACATGTTTTTTTTATATTTTTGAATCTCGTTAACATGAATACTCTAAAAAAATATAAAACTCTGACTAGTTTTATAGTTAACAAATAGTTTATGACTTTGGTAGACCAATAAAGAAACCTTGGTTACTACTAATTATAAAGAACATATATGCTAAAGACTTCATAATAATTGTGAAGAATTTACAAATCTACAAAACGATTGAGAATATGTTGCTAAAATAAAATTGAACCTCAGATTTCAGAAACATGAATACATCATTTTCTGAATATAGGATTTTACAATCAATCCAAATGATTATTTTATCAATTTGATTTGCATTCAAAACAAAAAAAAAACAGCAATTGTGAATCAATAGAAAGAAAACATACAACGGTTGATAAACCATATTACAAAGTTGATATCCACAACACATCATATCATCATCATCTCAGTATCCACAAACAACCACGGGCATCGAAAAACATATTTTGGTTTTCAAGATTTCTTTGTTATTGCATGATCCGCGAGCTTTACTTTTGAAAAACAAATTTATATGGTACAGGAGCAAATGAACATTCCACTTTGTTTAAAAATGCAGACCCTCGATACCTTTGAGGGTCGACTCAAAGTTCTTTATGTTAGATGACCGTTTCTGGTCCGAGGATACAACAGGTGAGCTCCTTTGACCGGTGCTTGTGACCCTACGAAGAGCACTTGGGCTTGCGTTTGTGGTCCGCCCGTATGATGGCTCAGGTTCACCACCTGGGTCACGGCTGCTAGACACACCAGGTCGCCTTGAAGATCCACTTGATTGCAAAATAATATTACTTGATAGCTGCATAGCCCAAAAGAAGACAGGTCATGAGGGTCAAACAAAGAATGGGTCAAACAAAAAAACAGCAAAAAAGTAACACGTTATGTGTGTCAAAAGCAGCATAGCATACAACTTCATATACTGTTCTATTAACAAAATTGAATATTTCTAAACGAAAAAAGAGTATATTTCTTTTATTTTTTTTGAACTACTGCGTACTAGAAATAAGTAACATCAATTTCTTACACAAAACTCATATAACTTAATATTTATTATTAGCATTAAATATTTGATGAATAGTCAAAACATGTTTATTAAAGCCATATGTCAAAGCCAATTTTGTATTCTTAAAATTACAACCACCACCACCATACCCAGTAAATTACATAAGTAAAACCTTACCTACTTTTGTATCTTTGCAATTACACAAGTAAATTACATAAAGAGTATCTTTGTATCTGTTATATGTGTCCTTTTTTATTGTAATCATAAGATTACTGTAACCATTGTTAGGAAGCTAATTACTTATTAAAAAAAATACTGATAGAAAGTCTTTTGACCCACCCAACCCAACCCATAGCAAAATCACCTGCTTTGACATGTTACCCAATCCACCTGACCCGCCCATTTTGCGACCTCTAACATTATCATGGTGATGGATCACACATTATAGGATTATGTGATGCACAACGAGCGCCTTATTTAAAAAATATTAAAATTAAATACCTCTCTACTCAGGGATGGATCACTGGAAGCTGGATTTTTCTGTCTAGAGAGGTTCCCAGAATTGAAAGGCATCCCAGCATTTCTATTCCTGGAGGGATTTGCAGAGGACCAACCGGAAGGCCTACCTTCTTCACCACCTGCTAACATTATTATTTTTTACTTTAAATTTTATAAATTATTATATAATATATCAGCATTACACATAAAGTGAGGAAATGACATAGATCCGCAATATCTATTTATCGCCTACAAATATTCCAGATAGTTGACAAATAGACAAACATTTCACTCAAAAGGGTAAATGCATAACAACAGCTAGATCTCCCTAACTGACCTTTTAAAAGAAAGTATTTAAACTACTTAAGATACTAAAACTCACCTGATAGCCTACTCAGGTTGGCAGTCACAGGAGGGACACCAGAACTTGTTCCAGCACCAGTACCCTGTCAAGAAAGCATTATGTAATTCAATGATACTAGAATTTCTAAGCAATGTCGTCGTAAAAAAAAACATTTTGAATACATGATACTAGAATTCCTAAGCAATGCCGTCGTAAAAATATAAAAAATAAATAAATAAAAGGTAAACAACTTACAATAGCACGGGATGGAGGATTGGCAAGCTGTGATTGCTGATATTTCAAAATAGTCCAATCAAAGATGTAATCAAACTGAAAGCCTGAAGCAATTACAATTAGGGCATAAATATTTAGACATTGTATACCTGGTTCCGCCCAAACTAAATGCAACAGTTATTAATTACTCCCCCCCCCCCCCCCCCCCCACCAAAAAAAAAAAAAAAACAACAGATCCTTTTTGTACAGGCGGTACATCCTTTTCAGGTACGGTTTCAATACAAAATCTTTTTTCCTCCATAAGTAACAGTAACAAAACAAGGTAGTCAAAGGCGCTAGGCGCATTCAAGGCGCAAAGGGTGAGCCTGTCGCCTAGTATTTGCTAAATCAACTTTCCTCCACTGGCTAGATCCATGTTGGAGGTGTCTAGATATGTGATTTCAAGTGATAATGTGACGTTGAATAATCTGATATCCTGAATAAGATAGTTGTAAATAGGCTGCAGAAAATAGTGTTCAATGTGCCCCTGGTGTTTGTAGTTATAATAACCTGATAATCAGATGCCAGTTTGATAATTTTCCATAATAAGGAATTAATAGATAAAATGACTATTCTTTTTTTTTTTTGTTTTGTAAATTGTGAGGCGAAACGTGCTGCAAAATAAGAGTAGAAGTCTTATCAAATTAGGTTAAAGGAAGAGGTAGACGTGTAATTCAGTTTTTACCTTAGAAAAACACTTTTCTTACAGTTATAACTGATGATTTGATCCTGAAACTTGCGTGATTACAGATAACACATTATAAAGCAGAAACCCAAACACGCTCTTTGTTTGGACATTTCAGATATTTGACTAGGGTTAAACACAATTTCAACTGTGTGCAAGTTAAAAGTTGACTTTTTTAGGGATGAAAAGAGTTTTAAATATATCAAGTAGAACACGAGTATTTCCAACAACTTACCTTCACGAATAAACAGATCACGGAAGATTCTCTTCAAATAAGCATAATCCGGCTTATCATCAAATCTCAATGAACGACAGTAATGGAAATAAGATGCAAACTCTGTAGGGTAGCCCCGACATAAAGACTGCAAAAATGACAATAATAATTATAAAGAATAAAGATAATATATGGCTCATATATGCAGATTGGCAGCCAATAACATCATGGAACATAATAGGTTTACCTCAATAGAGGTGGAAACCTTCTTTTCACTAATTTTTTCGTACTTTTGTTTCTTGTTCCCAGCTTTTAGTCCCTGCCAGGGAAGACTGCAGTGTACAAAACATGTAGTCAAAACCAATAACATAATAATAATGCATCAAATAAATATTAATAATAACAATATAAATATAAATGTGGTGTGTAGAGTATATCTACCTTCCTCTTAAGAAGTACATAAGAACAAATCCAAGTGATTCCAAATCATCTCTTCTGCTTTGTTCTAAGGAATAGATACACTAAAATATAAGAATGATATTACGTTGCTTTATATGTTTAAAGGATTATGACCATCGTATGCTTACCAATTCCAAGGTGAGTATTCATGCTAGCGTACCTAGCTGTCCCGGTCAAATTCTTGTTCTCTCTGCAATTTTATGACAATAAAACAAAAAACATATGACATTATGTGCACAGATAAATAAGAGCAATTGTGTTGTCGCTCCATAGAAAAATTTTAAAGGTGGCAAAATGGCAGAGTGGAGTGGGGTGTGTCATATGGGTTGACCTAGAAACATTTTTGTCCATTTTTTCTAACTTCTTGCAAACAGTTGATGCAATAAATTTGATTACAAGAATCAGATTACTGCAATATTGTTGCAGTTTTTGGAATATAGCAATTTAGAAGGTTGTGTGCACTAAAAGAAAAGTAGTCAACTCCCGATCCGTTTGACTGCTTTAAGCTGTTTTTCTGTTAAACTTTTGATTTTATCCATTTGATATGTTAAAGTTAAACATGTATAATCCAGAATCGACCAATTGGTAAGTAAATGGGTTGACCACTTTTAAAAAATGTAATAGCATGATTTATCATTATGTTCTTACTTATATCAATCTTTTTCTCTCATTGCCTTGGGTTGGTATAATTCGTTTATGGGTGATGTTGTTTAAATGCACAATTCATTATATTTTGGTTGTTCCATTATTACTGCATTTTGTTTCAGATTTGCTTCATCACTTGTTCCATTTCATATATGTGATGTGATTTCTGGCTCCTGTAATATTTATTAGTTTTCTATCTTTTATTTTACTTCCTTTCCATTAAAATTTACTTGTTGGCATGCATTTACGGATTAATGTGAATTTTTTTATGAAAATCAGACAGTTGTAATTCATGCACCTCACTTGGATGAGGACATCTCATCTTAACGGATGGGCCAAATGGTTAGGTTGGCAACATGCAGTAGGTTCAAACTGGGTTTTATCCCCTTTTGATTTCTTTTATAACCAATTGATGTATTACTTAAGATTACAAAAAAAACTATACTATTGAAATAATAAGTAAATACTTTTTCTCAAAAGGAAATTTGCACTTGACTACACTTTTGGCATTCAATTTGTTTCTTTTTTAGCCAAGTTTCTAAACTTCTAGCTGCTTGAAAAATTATACGGCAAATCAATCCATTTTAGGGGTCAAAATTGGCACCTCGAAAACACAATAAAACCCAGTTACCTATAAGGAATATGCTGATGAGTAGAAGAGTCCCTATATTTCTTGGCTAGCCCAAAGTCAATAGCATAGACCTGTAATATGCAGGCATACGTTTATTTTTAGAACAACTTATATAAATCAGAAACTAGAGAAAAAATTATATCAGAAACCTGATTAGCACGTCTTCCTAAACCCATAAGGAAGTTGTCTGGCTTAATATCCCGATGCAAGAACGATTTACAATGAATAAATTCAACACGATTGATCTGCAGGAAGTATAATCACAAGAAAACAGAATAAAAAAACACGCAATTGTAAATTTTATATTTAAGAAAAGCATACCATCTGATCAGCAAGCATAAGAACGGTTTTCAAAGACAACTTCCTACTACAGAAATTAAAGAGATCCTCAAGACTGGGTCCCAACAAATCCAACACAAGAACATTGTAGTCACCTTCAACACCATACCATCTCACGTTCGGGATTCCAGCTAACAAATTGGCAAACACAGGAGGCAGTAAGAATAATAAATAAATTACTAAAATATAAAGGTGAGTGAAACAGAATTTAAAGGGGCTAATTACTTCCTCCTTGTAGTATCTTGTACAACTTTGATTCATATAACAATTGTGGATGTTTTGTTTTAATATTTTCCTGAAAAGAAACAATGGAACAAAATAGTTAAGTTAAATAAAATCACAAGCCATATTAACATTTAATCACTTACCGAACCAAATTAATATAGCTTTTAGACAATTACAGATATATTGAAACAAAATATACATTACAGATATATTGAAGCAAAATATACATACGTCAAACCCCATACTGTGTACCGCTATTCTGGTCTTAACATCATTTTTATAAGAGTTTCTTTAAAAGTTTAAACAACTCCAATTTCTGTTATCTGAAGTTGTAATTCTGCTGCAGTACTTCATTGATACGGTACTGGTATATAACTTCTAGTTTTCAATTAAGATTCACAGCAAATATCACATGAGGGTAACAAATGAATAACATAAAATTACCGAAACAAACATAAATTCAGTGCAATTTATACTCGAATATGTACGTACATGTATTTAGTAGATTCTCTTATGAGCATGTGAATAACTGATAACCTAATTGCAAACGTTAAAGATTCAAACATTAATTCAGACCACTTAGCAACGAGGTCACTTGGGTATCTAGCATTGTTCAATGTTTTTTAGCTCGCCTTTCGTTGGCATTAAACCTTGTATACATCAAGATAACATACTTATCATCATCCTAGTACAGAATTAAAGGTTAAATGTTTCACTTTGGAAAACAATGGACAAAGTACGGGTAAATTTGTACTTTTGTCATAATAAAAGCGTACTGAACCTTATAGTTTCCTTTCTCTCTAAAACTTCCCATATTTGGAAAGAAATTTTGAAGTGAAGATTAGACAAAACTTTCCCTCGAGAACCTTTATTTTCTCTTACAAAAATAAGAAAAAAATTAAAAATAACTCTTGAACACAAAGGTTCTCTCCACTTGTTCCAAATCTTTCTTTTTCATTGTCATTTTTAATGTTGTGAAAATGGAGTTAGAAATACCAAAAACAATCTTAGTAGCCTCATATAACACTTTACCATGTTACGCTCTTTACGGAAACAATGTAGAATGTTTTGTTGGTTGGTTTTAAAAAAGCCATCCATTAATAAAGCACTTCTCTCAAACTCATCATAATCCTTTTAATAGTTTCATATCATAAGAAATCAAGTCATATTGATTAAACAGCAGGCGAAACATTTTACCAATGATTTACCATCTTTTCAATTAAGATTTGACAAAACAGCTGGCTAAAACTAAAAGGTTGTTTGGTAGCCTCTTTATGGTCATTAAGAGGCTACCTCTTAATGGTTCATAGCCTCTTAATGGTTAAGAGGTAACCTTATGTCTGAATGGTTAAGAGGTAACATCTTAATATTACTCTTAACCAATCAGACTTAACGTTACCTTTTAACCATTAAGAGGCTATAAACCATTAGGAGGTAGCCCCTAACGACCATTAAGAGACTACCAAACAGCCCCTAACAGGAAATAAAAAGGTAAGCAAGATCACCTAATATTTTTTATATGTCATACGATACGTTAAGATTATACCTACTTTGGACATTTCAAATACGCAAAGTTCATAAACCTGTTTTAGAATATTTAGCAATGCATATATCCTCTTACCTCCCATGATCCAATGTCTGCAACTTACAAGTAAACCCTAAATCCAGTTATCATGAAACCCATTTTTCCCCAAGTACGATGAAATCCCGACCAGCAGATTGTCGAACCATGCATACCTTTCTATTATTGAAATTATGATAATTTGTACTCAATCACAGACCACAAAATTCACCACAGATATGCACATCCAAAGAAGATTTTTCCCTATTTAGCTGATTAATTACGGAATGCTTATGTAACTTATATCTATCTCAGCATTCAATTCCATGTTCAAGTATGATGATTTTCACCCAAACACCCTAAATGCAAAGCTCAAGCAACAAAATCCTATGTAAAACTCAAAAACAGCACCAATTATGCCACAATTTAGCATCATCAAAAGGTAATCATATACTCACAAGCTTGATGGCAACTTCTTCATTCGTCTGAATATTAGTACCTACAAAACAAACAAATTCACCACAATCAGCAACACAATCCACCAAAACCAAACGGATCAACAACACAAACACCATCAATCAATCGAACCCAAATAGATCTCCCCAAACGAGCCACTTCCGATCTTCCGCCCTAGCCGAAACTTATTCCCCACACGAGGCTCCATCAATTCAAACCTTCAGATGCACAAATCAAAACCCTAATCCCCAAAATCAATGAAAATCAGCACTCGGGTCGTCCGAATACCCCCTCATTTCAGCAAAATCAAATCGGATGAGCAAGATGAAACAAGATTCAACATCAGCCACCACCGATAGCCATGAAGAGTGAAGTTAAAGCTTTAAAAAAAGATGGGTCGGTGAGAAAGAACAGATTGATGAAAAAACGGATCAATTGGGTGGAAATTGAATTGAGATGATTGACATTTGGGGGAGATGTGTGAAGAAGATTGAAAGGGTAATCGATTATTATTATTATTATTGTTATTACAGGTTGTTTTTTTGTAGAATTTCAATGGAGGTTTAGGTTGGAATGATGATGGGATTTGGGGGAGAGAGAAAGCGAGCAAAAGAAAGAGGAGGCATCGTGATATCACCCAGTCCCCACCCGACCCGACCCGACCCGATTCAACTCGATGCTTTACTCGCTTTGGGTGAACCGGAAGAGGTTGTTTGACCCGACCCGGTTGGTCACCCAATGTTACCAACTTGGCATTTCATGTTTGGTGTGGATATTCGACCATAACCAAGAAAATATAATTATAGAATTTATAGTGTGTGGTTGTTATAGGAATCTATACGAAATAGGTGTTTGTTTTTTCAGAAAATTTTTTCATGATTTTTTTTGTTTGCGTCGCGCAGACGTCTGCGGAGTGATTGTTTTTTGAAAGACTATTTATTAAAAAAAGTCTGTGCGAGGTCTGTATGGTGTAGATTTGGCACAATTACTTTTAAAGTCTGCAGATGATTAAACACCATCACCCACCAGCACCACCGTCCGCCTCCACCCACCGTCCGCCACCACCACAACCCACCGTCCACCACCACCCACCATCTACCATCACCACCACCGTACAGCACCGCCGTATACCACCACCAGTTGATTTTAGCAGTCTGCAAACGTTGGTAAAAAACAGACACTCTTCTTGTTGCATACTGCATAGGTTTGGTCCACCTCTTCTCTTGCAGATGTCTGCAGATGGGGACTGCAGACATTTTGCTGCAGAAAAAACAAACAACACGAAGTGTATCAAGTTATGAGATGGGGTCGGGTGTAATGGTAAATGGTGTTTTTACTTTCAGACGAACGTTATGTGTTCGAGTATTAGTTGATAACTTACCTTGAATTATGTAAGTGTTGTTTATTGATGTAATTTAGAAGTAGAAGTAATGATAAAAATATGTGTCATCATAGTTATGTTACCTTAAACTTAATAGAAGAAATAGTATAATATTTAAAAATAATAAAGTATATAAAATTTATGTAAACTTTTTTTAATGATTAAATTAATAAAGTTAACAATTGTCTTTTTTTTCATTTTCTCATCATACACATATGTCTTAGCTATTAAATTAATTACTTGATTAAAGAGTC
This sequence comes from Flaveria ramosissima, assembly GCA_025215565.1. Lineage (NCBI taxonomy): Eukaryota > Viridiplantae > Streptophyta > Magnoliopsida > Asterales > Asteraceae > Flaveria > Flaveria ramosissima. Next base: position 63,157,889 of record CM046034.1, on the reverse strand, counting down.
TAACTTACTTTGCATTTTTCGTATCATTTACCATGTCTCATTTTTGAAAGTCGGTAGCCAAGCCACTAACATTTTTACTAATTAGATATATATCTTTTAAATATAATTAACAAGTTAAGTTGTAGTTGAGTTGGTTAAATTTCCATACTTTGAATCAAATTATGTTGTTTGGGCACTACTAGCCACATGTCTTGTCTTTTTTTTTTTTTTTTTACCTTTTATTGTTTACTTGTCTAAGTTTATATTTTAGATCTGATGAATAGTCTTATCGAGGATGGTTAAAAGGTGATATCGTATGAAATTATATCAAGTTTTTTTTGTGCAAATAATTAAGAACAATATGCACACGCGTTCAATATTTAAAGTTTCACATGACCATGCAAGTATTACTTAGAGCATTCACAGCATGTGTCCTATTTTGATGTGAGTGTGTGCCCTATATTACGAGGATGATTGTAAGTGGTTGTGAGTGAAGAAAAGATGAAATTTATGGAGATTGTACGGTGATTTCCCATATTCGGGGAAACACGGTACAACCCCTGTAAATTTTTTAATATTTTTTAAAATGGTTGTGACTTGTGAGTGGAGGTGAGATAAATGTAATAAAAATGATATAAAAAGTATTATTTAATTGAAAAAAAAATATAAAAATATGTTTTTTGTGTAAATATGGGGATGCTAGTGTGAATGCTCTTACATTATTTACTTAAGAATTTCTCCATATGACTTAACCCATTGAACCTTGTTTGCATGCTCTGTAAGTGTAGCTTTATTTTTTAATAGGTGTTTTTTGAAGTGTAAAGTGGTTTCTAGGTTGTATTTTAAGGTTTTTATGTTTTTATGTGTTCACCTATCTCAACTATCATGATGATGTGACATGTACACTTCCGCTACCTTAACAGCAGAAGTGGTACAAAACTCGACTCCCACTATCTCAACTAACGGAAGTGACCTAGACATCTTGCATCACATGAAAGCTGATAGCTTACCAGCCATTTATTCGTTTTCTTTTTCTACTATAATATTTTTTCTTTAATAATACAAATTCTACTTTGTTAAAAAAATCAAACTCATTACTATATATATATATATCTCATTCATCACCAATTACATCTCTTTCATCACCTATTTCATTCACCTTTCGTTCCTCCTGTTCGACGAAGAACTTGCAGGGGTGCTTTACCACGTAAGGTAGTTCTGCTAGTTGAGATAAATGAACATCTAAAAACACAAAAACCCTAAAAAACTATCTAGAAACCACTTTACACTTCAAAAAAATACATACTTTAAATAAAATTCCTCAAGTGTATCATTAGTCATGTTCGATTGATATTGGATATCACGTTCTTCCTTCTTCAATTGATACACATGTGTTGTCTATAATACAAATATCGATTAAACAGGTGATACTCTTCATCCATCTCTGGTAATTGCATCTTTCGTCATACGTTATTATTGGTTCCCACAAATGTTAACATGTCTTCAGATTTAAGTTAAGACTGTACAAAGATGTTGCCAATGTGAATGTTGAATTTACTAGGTGTCGTAATATTTTTCCAGGGAAGACATGACATGTTTCTTGATATATAACCATCTTCTATGACAATGTCTATTAATAACAAATACACAGGGTCATTGGTCACTAGTCACATAGGGGTACAAGCAACTTGTTTCGACTCTAGGGGTATGATAGAAAAAGAATATATGTAAAAATAGGTTGCATATGAAATAGGAACATTTTAATTTGTAAGACTGTCCGCAACGTTACAACTCGTCCTTCCCACAAACAGTCATAGTTAGCAGGACACATCAGTTTTCCACTCATTCCCACTAATTCTTCCCACAAACACATTTTACCCCCCACACTACATCATACCCATCCTTCCTACAAACACATATTAAAAACTCATAAAAAGCACAAACCAACACACATATTAATCATATAGGCCCCGCTTGAGCCATCCTTGGGGCGCCCTTAGGGAAGGGCGACGGGCGGACGGGCGGGCATGGACGAAGACAACAACGCTACATGTCCGACGGACGGCGAGAGGCGAGGCGACGACTAGCGTGTGTGTTTTTGTTTGCATTGTGGATGGTCTAACTAATAAAACTTAAATTTGTACTTTAACATCTATTTTGAAATTTTTGAAAAGGACGAAATCTTTTAAAGATAATACTATAATAACTTTACCTTTATTGTTATTGTACGCAAACATAAACTTATTTTCTTGATATAGTCAAACTGCAATTCGCCACTATGTGATACAAATATTTTCTTTTCACTTTTCCATATGTAATTGGATGTAAAGTACTATGTTTAAATGAATCCTTTCGAATCTTCTAAAATTTGTCAGATAACAATTATGAGAACGTATTTATGAGATTTATTATGGTTTATATCACATTTTAGATTTCTTTTATTGAAAGGTGCATTCGGAAAATAAACATAAGTTAATGACTTTTTATTAAACTATGTACTACATGAACTTGTAAGTTATACTAGTTTGTTGGTTAGGGTTTAAACTCTAGACTATTTAAAAAACAAAATCAATTAACAATATTGTTACTTTATGAAACTCACTTTAAGGCGAACGAGGCCAGATAACGGATTTTGGAGTTTGTAACCCGTTCATATGTTTAGGATCAACATTTATATTTCAATCGCTAGACAAAACATCCACAACAAACAAACACAGAAACACCTAAAACATGCATAGTGGATTGTCATATTAGAAAAATATTTATCTAAAAATACTAAAAAAATACTAATAAGAATGACAAAAAAACACTTAAAATATTATTTTTCACATTATTAAAAGTTTTTTTATTGTAAATAGTTATATAGATTTTTTTAAAAAGTACCAAGGTCATTATTAAAATTTTGTTCTTTGCGTTCACGGTGAAGAATGGCTCACCCATAAACACGTTTCTCTAGCGGTGAAGAGCAAGACGAACCCCTCTCATGCCTAGAAATGACCCTCAAAAGCATTATTCTTGATAGTCTTAATATATTTAAGTTCATGACTTCGGAGCATCATCGGTTTCACAAATTGGTTTGGTCAGTAACTTCGTTAACATTGCTGCCGATCATTCGGCTTTCCAAATCGGTTCCTATTTCGGTTTGTATTACCTGAAGATGTTGCACGGGACTATGGACGTTTTGGATAGTTTTTAAGGATTTGGGTGTCCCTATCATGCAATCCGTATGTTTTTTTTTATGAATTTGATTAAAAATAAGGTAGATGTCCTTTATCGATTGGTTGATGACATTTGGACAGATTGAATACTTTGTGTTGTATCACTTGCACTCTAAGAAATTTGTTAAAATAAAATATTTGGACAGAGTTTCTCTTAAAGACAAAACACATAATGTATTTTTTGAAGTACTGACATACAAAACTCAATTTATGTAATACTAATTTGCAAGTTTTGTATGATCATGGATGTATAATATGCTTAAGTAGGTTGTACTTATTTTTTTTTAATCTTTAACTTTTTCGTTTTAACCCAATACTTTTACATATTTGACAATTTAGTCCCAACACATTTTACTTTAAATTTGGTCACCTATAAGTTTCATATTTACAAATTTTGTGTTTTATGTTTCAATCTAAATGTTACGAGTTAACACGCCACAACGTATGTGTGTAATTCGACATTTGTACGCTTATTTTTCTCCGTTTAACGGTCCTGTTATAGCACACTGGTCCTATGTTGACTTACTTATTGTTTTATATGTTTTACGTTTCGGTATTGGTGGTCACTGAAGATAGTGTGTCATTGGTGCTACTTAGTACAGTTTTACGCCCCCGCCGCAACGCGAAGGCTTAATACTAGTTTTCATATAAAAATAAAACCAAAAATGTAAATTATACACACTTTAATAATCAAACCCCCAAATCCTCAACCTAAAGTCAAAACAATACTACATTTTATATTGCTAGTTGCTACATGAACCAAAAAACTACCAATATTACACGACACAAGTTTCACACTCACAATTGTACGTACATTATGTTGCACCAAGAATAAGAAATAATCACTAACGACCCAAATTGAATCAAACATCATGGTTCGGTTGACTACTTAACCGAACCATCACGGGCTATAAAAGCTCGGACCACACTTGCATTTCCAGCCCTCCGGCTCATAGTTCGAGTACTCGATACTCACATTCACACGAACACCATCGGTCGTCGGCACTTGTGCCGCTTCACACGGGCTGCACCCGAAGCACTTGTGCTCACACCTAGGTGGGCTCGAACCTACCCTGGTCCCAACCACACCTCCACCCTTCAAAAACACACACACCCATTAGTCAAAACCAGTCAAAGGAGAGAGAAAACACACACACATACACACAAACAAACATAACATTAAGTCATTAACACACATATGACATACCTGTTGTAAAGCCATTGTCAACTGTTGTGGTGCCAAATGTCTGCAATTTACACTCATTACAACATGCATCATTATTATAAGAAAACTCAAGAATCTTGATCCCATTAGAGCTTGTGATTATTAACTGATGATGATGATGATGATGATGATGAATCTTTATGGGTGCATATAGATACATGTTTAGTTATCTGTATGTATGTATATATAGTGTGACTACAGAAGGATCTGTATATGACAAATGAGTTCAAAGATTTCATTGGGATTCTATACTGCAGTAATTGCTTGATATGTAGTGTTGATGGTGAGTGATCAGAGAAGTGGTTGTGGGACCCACAAGAGATGTGGGCCCGGGTTTGGGCTGACTCGGTGGGCCCGGGTTCAGTGTAACTCGTCTTGAACTCGGTTGTTGTTAATGGGTAGAGTTGACTGTAAGTATCACTGTGACAGATCTCGAGATGCTGAATATAACATATCGTATGTTGAAGTTTGATAGATCTATGTTGTCATATTATACAATATTATTATTAACTATTATATAAGGGTGTTGTTAATAGAGATTATCGGGCTAACCAGTGGCTTGTTACTTATCTAATTAACCGTTCAAAAAAAGTTATTATTCAAACACACGTTTTTTTGTTTTATCTATGTATAAAAGAGAAAGAAAAAGAGTGTATACCAAGTACAGATAACTATAATATTATATAATACTTTTAGAATGATGGATTAATAATAATATTTAGGTGTCATTAGGGTTGGTAGTTTAGTATAGGAGTTAAAACTTTTTTGAAGATGATCATTGCTTATATGAGTTATATCCTGATACGAGGCACTTTAAGAATCGATTTAGTTAAAAAGTATGAGTAGATGAATGTGTGATTTGTTTTTAAAAAATAATACTTCTTACGTCATCTCAAATTGTTCTATTGTATTTTTTTAACCGCACTAATTCTTGTATATCTATCTTCTATCTCTAAATCAAGAGGTATCGAAAGATTAATGAGCTTCAATATCTTTTTAGACAAAGTACTTGTAAAATAAATTAGTGAAAAGTATAAGTGAAATGGTACCTGTGTATTTTAGGGTGAGTGACTGAGGTTATGTGTTTGCTAAACTTTTAGATACATCGATGTAGTTAGCGTAACGGTAACATGATGTGTAGTAAATGTATTTCTCTTAGAGGCTGAGGCTTATAGTCTTATGGCTAACATTTACATAGATTTATAAGTAGATTTGAAAATTTTATGCGTTAATTGTTACAGAAAACTTATAATCACCTAGTTCGTTAATCCGTCAAACCTTTACAAATTAGACGCACTAGTTTAGAGCTAGACACATCATTGTAATAGAAGACGCACTCTTGTAGTTAGTTATATACTTATGATCACCCTCTTTACCTTTCTCCCTCTATATGGCTTTGGACTTTTTCATGTAATTTTTTTCTTATTTTTTGTGGCCAACCACACGTTAACATGTGTCACACTCATAAGTTACTCTTTTGTTTCTTTATAATTCGTAAAATATAATGTGTTATAAAAATTGAATGTAGGATTACAACATTCTCATTATTATATGCGTTCCGATGTAAGTTTCGTTTAAAAAAAGTTGCACATGACAACGTAATACTCACCTAAGCATACATGTACAAGTCGTTGAAGTTGTATACCTATGAATGTTACATTACGGCTCCTAAAATTTACGGGTGGATCTACGTAATAGTTTTAAATTTTTTGTAAGTTCTGAATATGTTACTTTTCATAGTTTAATGCGTTCGAACGTGTGTGTGTTTTATACTAAGTCTTCCTTTAAACTCTATTATCTATTATTAAATCAAGTGACATGTTTAGAACCGATTACATAATATGACTGGCTTGAAGCAAAACACAAAAGATAAATGATCAAATAATAAGAACTAAAAACAATAATAAATCAAATCAATTGTTTCTTTTAATAGTCTTTAAGTGACAACTCATTGGAGGACCGGTGATGGTTAGTCTTTTGTCCTCGGTTTCTCATGGTTGTACCGGACCATCTTCTGTCGACTTCCTATGAGTGATTCAAGTGTTGTCAAAACCATGATAGTTTATTATAATAATAATATTCTGTAAAGCCTTTTAGTTGTTTATATATATATATATATATATATATATATATATATATATATATATAATACATTTAATAATCACATTGTTTTTTAATAAATAAAAGTAAGAGCCCATGTTTTAGATACACATAATCTACTTAATATTCAAGTGTAGATTAAGTATTTCTCTCGTATCTCAAATTAATTAGTATTTTCTTTAGTAAAAGTAAATATGTTTGTTACTAATTATTTTACTAGTCTAAACGGATTAATGAATATGGACCCCTTTAGTTGATCAAAATGCAGCAATTTCAAGCTATTGATATTAGGAAATACCTTGTTAAAATATTAATAAATAAATAAAATTCATCAAACCATAACTATAATCATACATAGTAAATCTCATCCATAGAAAAGATACTAACAGGATCTGGGAAACAATTCATTGAGCGATGAAAAACAGATCCAATAATTGAATTGAAACGTTTTTTATTGAGTTCTAAGAATTTGCAAGCTAGCAAGAGAACTAAATAAGTCAGGAGATAAACATTAATCCTAAATCCTAAACCAATCTCATGTTAAATAAACATTTATGAGAGCAATCTTTTTATTTTATGAGATAGAGGATTAAAGACAGGGTTTGTTTTCACCTCATTCTCTCCAAACCCTACCATGTGAGTGAGATGTTTATTATGTATGTTTGTTTACGTGAAATACACGGGCATGGTTGAAAACAAGCAACAAAAAGTAAGGATGATATCCACATAGTTTCTTCAAGAGACGATATCAATGACTTATATCAAATTACAAATACTATTTACGTTATTAGCTACTAAAATGACATTACATATTTAGAGAGATTAAAATACTAGTCTACAAATTGTACAAAGTGTACATAATGAGGGAGAAATTATCTCACAAGAAGATTTACATGTACATGAAATTATACAACAATGATAGAATGATCACACAAGAATCACTTCTGTAGGATAATCCTATCATTGCGTGATAATTCCATCACTGCATGATACGTCCACCCGTTGCATGATAACTCCATCCATACGTATTACTTCTTACGTAATAATTTAATACACTTTATACGAAAATATCAATCTTGTATTCCAACTTACCTTGTATCTTTATACGAAGAAATGGGGCTGTGAAAGCACAAATCGAAAAGGGTTTTCTCGATCATGATGTTGAATGGCTCCCATAGCTGGAAGGATGCTTACAGGGGAATGTCTACTAATAATATCAAGGGTTTTGGTGCTAGCATTGGAGATGGCGTAGTAGGAGATTTCATACTTATTGACTTATTAACTGTTTGTGAAAAGTTATTTTCAAAATGACTTTTGTATTTTCTGAACATACTTATTGACTTATTAACTATTTAAAAGTTGATAAGTCAAAAGTTGATTCAAAAGTAGCCATCCCAAACACCCACTAACAATGTTATTGCTATTATTTTTACTGAATTGTTATGTTTATTATTACTAATTTATATTATTATGATTATTATAAATTTAATCATGTAATACATGTGTTAAAAGTTGAACTCATGCAAATCACAATTAAGGCTATAGCATCTTTAAAACCTTTTCTCGTTTATACTGGCATGCTTAGCACTGGGTCGTCAAGCTGCACCACACAAACTGCGTTTTACCTAATCCTATTGGTTAACAAGCTACTGATAGGTTCATCTATGTTTTCAGGTAAAACGTTCATTTAAAACTTAAAACAAAGTTCAAACCCTCCCAGCTTTTCTTCCATAACTTTGTTGCAGTTGCAGTTCATAATGTTCACAATGTTATAATCATATCTAAGATGGAGACGAAGATGCAAAGTAAGATAAAAAAACGTCAATAAGATGATACAACAAAATAAAAAACTTAACTTACACAAGTTCAAGAATCCAATGTTATGAAGAAGTCTAGAAAAGCAAGCAGAACCATAGAGACTAGCCAACCATGAGCAACCATCATGAGAATAGGCTCGATCCCGTATCCAAAGCTTCATATAGAAAATAAATTTATTTATGCAATTCTTCCCAAATGCTCTAACATCAATAAGGTGGCATTAGATCTTAAAATCTCAACAATTTGTTACTAAGGCTAAACCATGGCTGTCCTAAGCTGTGATTCTGTACCGACCCTTGGCAATCCTCCTAGCAATAACTCGTCTACCTCCCTTGGTTGATTTACTGCAGTAAATTTCAGCGTCAAATTAAGGTTTAATCGTGCGTGTGCGCATGCAAGTGTAAGTTACAAGTGCACGAAAACTAGAAATGGACCTACCGAGCCAAGTAACCATGAACCCTTTTGCGCCTGAGGTTGCTAGGCTGGTAAGTTCTTTTGTTGCACAATAATGGCTCGCTTGATGATGAATCATCTACTGATAGAGAGATACAACAGAAAGAAGAAACAACATGAGATTATTGTTGTAACACCATATGAACAAAATGGGCAAATGGATATTTCCTAGAAGTGGCAAAAAGGGTAGGTCGGATGAATTGCTTAACGGGTCAACAAGGGTTAATTTGTAGTATGGGTCAAAACAGGCCGGGCGGAGCTGCAAAAACTCTTCATCCTTTTTTAGTTTAAATATAATTTGCGGTGGGTATGATTAAAAAACTGTATTATTACAATAATAACATTCTTTTGATACAGTTATTCAAGAGCCAATTTAACCCATTTCGTTAATTTAATACAGAAGTAAAATCTTTTAGCTTAATCCATTTGACCCAAGTTAGAGATAAAACATAACCCAATATGAACCAATTTATAAGTAAACTGATTGAAATTGCCACTTCTACGTGTTAGATTTTTTTATGCTATAACACATGATCAGCAAAGATGTACATCAGAATCAAAAAAGTGCAGGGATGATAGCTCCCAGCGGCCAGCTCATAATAAGTGATACATCCATTCAATACAACTCAGCAATCACAATTGCTATCTTATCAGTTTTTGCAAATTACAGCTAACTTTATATTTGCTACCTAGCAATAAGATTTGTTTCTATCTAAAAATGAAGTGATGAAATTCAAAATGGAGTTAGTTTGAATAACTCAAAAAAATGATTATCTTTTTTACTTCTAACTTCTAAGTTGATCCTAGGTGTGCTTCTTTATTGATTCTGGCAAGTCAACATTTAACCAAAATGTGCTTCTTTAATATTCTTGTAAAATTGGCCACACACAGAAGATTGATATTCAAACTCAATGTCTTTAACAACTATAACACATTAGATTATGAACACATACATGTTTCTTCTCCTCAAATTTAGCCTTTTATAATTCATCTCCTTGCAGTGCAATAGTGCATCAAAAATCAATACAATGACCACCATGTTTTAGGTTTATCATGAAGCAGCTCAAACATAAGAAACACAATCACATACTCATCCCAACAAAATTATCAAGTTTCCTCATGAGGAACCAAGGTCTCAAGGAGAGCAGCCTCACTATCTCATGTCATTAAGGCAATGATTGTCTTCGTCTCGCCAAACCCTCCCAGACCCTACCAATAGCTCGGTTATAAGTGAGATTATGCCGGAAACATTTGCTTTTCTTAACAAGCATCCTCAAAATTCCATGTAAAAATACCCTATCAACACTAATATCACCAGTGATTATGCAATTTCAAAGTTAGTTTAACCTACTTCAGTGATAGTCTACTTCACAACTCGAATACAATTAGGAATATCTGAAAGCTTATGGTTTTCACTTTTCATAGCTACAACATAAACTTCATTAATGCTTTGAAAACATAAGAATCAACAAATCTGATAACTAATATCGAATCTGTTCACAACAGTGCAGCTATTATCATCTATTAACATACTTATGCACAAAATCATATCGAAAAACAGGTAATTACCGTCAGGGAGGAAGAATTCGAGAGAAGGAAGCCCACAGGGATACAAAAATCCTTCAGAACAAACTTTATTTAGCGTTTCTGCATCATTTTGGATCAAACTAATCGGATTCTGTAGCTTCAAAAGCGACGGAAATGGCGGTGGAGTGTAAATCTTCGGTGTGATTTCGAAGATCCGAGGAACAATCATACGATTCGGATCCTGATGAAGAATCGGGTTCACAATACGGGTCATCAACGAAGCTCCGGCGCGAATTAGGGTTTTAGACGACATTTTTTCCGGTGATAACGTGCGATCGAGGGTTTTTTCGATGGTGATCTCAAACTTTGTAGAAATAAAAAAGTTGCGGTATACACCCTGAAAGTTTATGAAGTTTTAATATTTAGTCCTTGTAGTTTTGTATCTCCATGTGACATGCTTACATTCACAATTGAAACTAGAAGCTTAGTTATATACTTATATTTGTTTTACTAATGAAAAAACAACGTTGTTAATATATTTAAACGAAGAGGCATAGACATATGTTTTGTTTGTACATTTATGTGCGTGAATGTTCTTGTGTTTGTTTATTCACATTTGTTTGTTTCGTACTCTTACATAGTCACATAAATATGTATGTTGGTATATTAGTGATACTAACTGGCTAATCATGTATCAACCTCTCAACCCAAACGGATTGTAGAACCGAACATTGGGTAAACGATATGAAAGATCAAGAGCACTTTTATTTTCCTTGTTTATTTTCATTCATTTACTTTTGTTTATGTTTGTTTATCTTTTTAAACAAATATATATATATATATATATATATATATATATATATATATATATATATATATAAAAACCACGATAGACTGGGGAGAAACTAGTTGAAACGGAACAAAACGATTATATGAACAGAAGTGGAGTTTTAAGCCATTCGACCCAACTAATGTTAGCATTATGGGTTCTACTAATATCCAACAAAAAAATTAGTAACAATCATATAAAAAATATACTCATTCTTGAGTCGTTTTTCCCCCAAAGATAGTGTTATTCCAACACCTCCATATCGACCACCATACAAACATAAACGAGCATGGACACCTTTATTATCATAACATATGAACATGAGCAAGGAAATTCATTCGTTTAGGTGTATGTGTTTGTTCCTTTGTTTTGTTAAAGTTAAACGAATGAACACAAACAAATAATTACAACTTTTAACTCAAATTGATAGGTTTTATGTGTTTAATATTTTGATTTAAATTATAATTTGGGCTTTTTCTCAAGGCCAAGGTGTCAAGCAATGATATAATCAAGATTTTGCTTTTGAATATATAAAAATACTATTGGAAGGTCTAAACAAGAAAAGTCTGAAACTAGCAATAATTAATTCATGTAAACAATATAATTAGCAATGGATGTAAATGGGGGAAAGCATGAAACCATTTAAGGAGCCACCACCCAAAGTTGTGAAGATAGCATAAATAATTCATATTTATGTGTAGATATACGGTTTTATGAGACAGATATACGGTTGAACTAAAAAAATCAAAGTACAAATGCACCCAAACTAGGCTTTGATCTACAAGTATGTTAATTTCAAAGTATTGATCAAATTAACCATTTGACTCAACCTAATTATATTGTACTAGATAAAACCAAAGAAATTTTACATTTCAAATTTTAATTGTTTGTATGCAATGACACTCTATTCCTTCAGTCATGAAACTTATTTTTGACGTGACAAAAAGCAACCACATGTGCAAAGGTAAAAATTTATCGAACTTGATAGCTAAAAACAAAAGAAAATCATATAAAAAAAACATATGGGAAGAGAGTAATATCAACAACTCGCAAAAAAATTACTGTCTACCGATGAAAAGAGGGTTGCGACTTGCAACCCACTTCTTTCACTAAAATAAAGACAAACATTTTATTAATTTATTTTACTTTATATATTACTAAATATCTGATTGATTATTCATAAAGAATATACATTTGGTGTTAACTATCATGAGTCATGACCATCTACATTAGCTGGCTATTAAACAAATTATATGTGTTGAACAATTGATGCTTTGAAGAATGAGTGTGTATCAACAACTTCCCTTTCAAGATTCTTGACCAATTCACTAAACAGCAACAATCATTTTGAATCCTTTTTCCACAGTTTCATCAAGGTGAAACTACCTGGCCAAATCATTATTATGAAGATCAATCATGAAAAAGAACACAACTGTCACACCATCTTTATGACCTTCATCAATGGCACCAACCACCTTAACAGAATATCCTCAAAGTCAAGATTTTGACTTTTTACTTTCCAATGAAGAACACTTTTGCCCATTAAGAGTCTTCAACCAAAAAAGACAATTTCAAAAAAATCAACGGACGTAACCAGTAAGATCTCACTCATAGTAATGTATTTGTAGGGTCTAAAAATGATGAGATGAAAACATACACTCCATCTATCCCAAAAGGCAGAGAGGCTGTATTTATAGCCTAAAAAATATTTTTTTAGAATATAAAGTATGATAAGAAACAAAAACAAAAGTACTAATGGAAATTCAAGAAAATCAAGAATCTTAAAATGTAGCAACATGTATAACCATTTAAACAACAAACAACTACAAAATTACTATTCCAAATTAAAAAATACAAATTGGTGACAAGTTTGTCATCAATAAATAATCAAAAGGCCAGAAAGGTCTTTTACAACATGCCACACAAACTTGTGGGGAAGGACTTTCTCACCCAATATAAATTAAAGTTTAAATAAAAATTTACCTCAACAACACAACTCAAAGGATGTCAATAGCTAAAAGCTGAAATACCAATCTGCATCTCCAAATATACACACATGATTACTGCACTTTGGTCAACGGTTTAAATCGCATCAGAAATCCATTCAGATGCAGCCTTTTCAATGTCTGGTTCGATCAGTTGAGAAGCAGATATTGGGGTAACAGAGACCTGTTGTAAAAACAAAAGGGAAATTTTTTACATCAAGATTGTGCTTTACATTACAATTACTATTTAAATATATTAATCGATCAAATGCAATATTTTTTCCGATACTATTCATCTAACAAGGTTTCTCATTGACTTTATATATCAAATCTAAGTTTTTCCAAACTAGAGATGCAACGAGAATTACATATAGTGTCTATTCATAGCACTTCTTAACAATTTACTTCACAAGTCAGAGAAAATAAATTATGAACCGATATACTTACAAATCCGTTCTCGAGAGCTCTGAAATCAAGATTCTCATCGCTCTCTTCCTGGTTGCTGTCTTGAAACTGCATCACAATGACAAATGCTTCTATTATGTCACTAAGGTTTATAACACTAACAGAGTAACAGGATAGTACACGGGTTGTATCCCAAAAGGGACTGATAAAATTAGCCATACGGGTTAAAAGTCGCCCAAATTCTATATGTAATCTCATAGATTGATTCATTCAAATATTAAAATCATAATTGTAACAGTATTGTTTTTGCAAACAAAAATTAGTTATCTATATAAACAAAGACCAACTGGATTGGTTTACCTACCTCTAGCCTGAAGTATTTCACTGTCCTGGTGGAATCGACTTTCCCGGATACCCCAACTGATTCAACAATCTCCAAGCTTTTCTTTTGTGACTTTAACCGCCTTGCTGCACCCTTATGAATAAAAAAACACAATCAAACAAACGATGCAAAGTGATTTTCTAATATTCAAAAAAAAGCATCAAGTATAAATACTTACTGCTGCGGATGCATCTCGACCTAGCTGTGCAAGTTGCAAACCCATGGCTGGTTGATTAGCCATAAATCGGGCTGCTGAAGGGTTCCTGTTTGCTGCAATTGCTTGCCAAATGGGTTCGGATCTCCATAAACTTTGTTTGGTTAACTTGAATCCCTGCAAATGCGAAAAATCATATACAATTTGTAAGAAATTTAGTTTTTGTCATTAATTGTAAAAGAATTTCATAGCCTAATCAAAACATTATATAATCTAAGAAATTGGATCAAGGATGTCGACAAGAATATGGACCACTATAAAAATCTATTTCAAGGGATGCCCTATGATTTCATTTCTTTTCTATTTTTCACCCTATAAACAAAAAATCAGGGTATGTTTACCAATAATCCAAAATAAGAATTGTGAAGTTAACAAGCAAATGCTACACATCGATTAGTTTTACAAGCTTTTTAGGCATATTAACTCTTAAAAAACGTTTAGAGTTGTGAACTTGCATGAAGAAATGTATCATGACAAATCTTCTAGCTATAAGCACTTCCAATTTTCAAATGTAGGCTAAAGTTGTACACCCATAAGCATGGACAAATTGCTTAAATTTTCATACTTTTTAAGCATGTTATAATCTTTATGTTTTCAAGTGTATTTTCCCATCTACAAATTGACAAGTCTTTGTTATTTCTATACACATATGAGTGTAGGGTGTAGAGTTTTCAACATTTCTTAGCATTAAATAGTTTACACATTCGTAAGTGTGGCAAAAAAAATTATAAATTTACAGATTTGCATTAACCATGCAAATTTCCCACATGTTTAGGGTAGTGACATTAACTATAAAGCACATGGTTAGAAATGAGACAAACCTTGTTTTCTGTGGGGGATGTAGGAACAGTTATATGTAACGAAGAACTTTTAGGAAAAACCCCTTTCTCTACATCTCTTATGGCTGCTTTTATTACAGGTAAACAAACTGAGACTGCATCCTTAAAATGACTTTCTTGACTTTCACCTTTTTTCCTGAAACAGATTAACATTTTGTTCAATTAATAAATGTTCTTACTGCATAAGAACTAACAATAACAAAAGTGAAAGCATAATTTACCAGTTTAGAGAGATTGATAAAGATGGTACCCCACTAATTAATGCTTGTCTAGCTCCAGCCACAGCACTCGATGAAAACCTGTATGATTGTAACAATATGAACTTATTGGATATTTATAACTTTATAAGTACTTAAAAGATAACTTGTTAGAAGGTAACCAATAGTTTGATTAATTACATATAAACACTAAAATGTTAGACCGAGAAAAACTACTTACATATCATGACCACAACTTGCACCTTTGTTAACTCCAACAATCACCTGTTTGCCATTCCAAAATGCAACACTAAAAATGAGTCAACATTTTATGAGAGCATTATGATTGATGACACCTCAAGAACCGAAAGAACATACCATAAGAGGCTTGGACCATGCAAACAATGCCCCGGATAATGCTAATGAAACACAATCCACGGGGGTACCTACACGAACAATTTGCAAAACACTCCGGCTTATAAATCTAATCAGAACCATACTTCACCATCATTAAATTGATAAGGAACCTTGCTGGGATTTACTTATAGACTCACTTAATGATCATATTAATGTACTTTTGTTACATTCAGATTGAAAACAACCAAACTAGTGTGCAGTAATCAACGAGAAAGAAAACTGAGCTTACCAGTAACCTCATACGCAGTGGCACCTTTGATTTCAGCAGTGCTTACAGCAATCGATTCTTGATACGAAAACGAGTGACCAGAAAATGATTTATCCCTGCAAAACAAATAGAAATCATCAATAACCCCCAATGTTTCACCAATAAACAATCTTTCAATTCAAAGGAGCATAGAAACACATATAGAAAACTAATGATCTAATAGTAACATAAAACATCATCACAATATCATATCATCACTTCAAATCGCCAATCAAACAAGCAGAATCACAACCAACATAAACAAATCAACAAATCGCAAAGGGTGAAGAAACTTACAGTTGAGGCGCACATACACTAACATTATACAACCCTTCACGAACAAGAGCTTCAACGAGCGACGTGAGCCCCGGAGACTCAATCCCCTCACTATTCGTAACAAAAATCACAGGCTTCGAAGGATCATACTCATCAACACCACTAGAAGACGAAGATTGAACACCAGATTCATCTTCTTCTTCCTTCTTAACACTCAACTTGTTGTTATTATCACCATCATTAGTATCATGATGTTGTACGGGGGTGTTGTTGGCTTTCTTCTTGAGCACATCTTGCAGATTCGAAACCAAACCTGGAGGCAAGAAGCTGTTGTTCTTCATGTAAAGGGTTGTGATTCAGTGATTGTTGCTTTTTGATTAAAGAATTGATTAGGGGAATGAAACCCTAGAGAGAGAAAGGGGGAAAAGGGGTGAATGGATAGATTATAGAGCGATTCAAAGTTCAAAGGGAGTGTGTGTTTTAATGGCGATTGTGATGTAGAAAGAGAATGTGTGTGTGTGTGTGTTGCTTGAATGGGGTACCACTACTGTGTGTGAGAGAGATGAGAAAGATGAAGTCGATAACAATGGAGTTATTTACAGTTTCTTTGCTTTGTTCTCGCCCAAATATTGTGTTTCTAACCTTCATTTTATATTAACGAGCTTGAATTTATACCGACACGTATCGATGTACATAAAGACGTTAGAAATTAGTTTTTCGAAAAGTTTAATTATACGTAGAAAAATCAACCATTGTGATGACATTACATTTGGACATGGTGATATCGCCTTACTTTTCGAGTGTATGTTGTGGTGGATGGATTTACCCAGAACGATGGTCTCTTGAAAAATACACCTTGATGGATCTTATACTATACACGTCCAAATAACTCATTAGAATAATGCTTCATAACAAATCTACATGATAAAATGGTCTTCTAGCCCAACGATTAGCGATCTGGTCGTTTAAACCTCCTTGGATATAAATATTTTGCATCAAGGGATAGTTTGATTGTAATGATATACTAGAGCCAAGTGATTGTGGATTCAAATTCAATGATATTTGAAGAATATTTTTCTATTAATAAGAATTGTTGTTTAAAAAAATCTATCGAACAATTTAATGTGCTTTCACTCTATATACGAAGCAGTAAATGCGAGGGTCTCGTCTATTATGAAGAAGATTTTTGTAGACCAACTACATACCAGATATGCCATCATTTATTATATCTCGTTTACTACAAGCATGAATGCGTTATATGTTCCCTCTCAACCATAGAATATTTATTTTCACGTTGGAGTTAGGTTATAAACAAATACTTATTTCATTTGACAAAGCTAACGGTTGCTTCATCGTGTGGGCAAAATTTAAGACATCACTCGTAGTTACACAAGTTCACCGTCATTACCATCTTCAAACCGAGATTGAATATTATTTGTACCAACATTTATCATCTTCAGTTTTAATAAGGATCAGACTATATGTTTATTGATTGATCTGACTTGTTCTCAATATATTGATAGCTCAAAAGAACAAACTTAAAAATCCTTCAATGAGGTAACAAACCAAGCTTTTATGTTGAAGATATGGTTGTAAGCTGACGGTCGTATATAAATTATAATTTTTTTATTATAATCGACCTAGTATTATATACAAATCATCTTTTGGTGTGTTTAATTATATATTAGTAGTAGAATGTAAGAATCTCATGTTTGTTTTTGTTCACATAGTTGAATATTGCTTATATATTTGTAATAAACCAATACAAATATGTCAAAATAGGATAACACTACCATGAAACGATTGGCATATAAGATAATAGATACGTCAAACAAAGTATCATAATTGTAACACCTTCACTGTGATCATGACATTGTCTTTCTTCGTGTTGGCTCACGGTTTGGGTGGGCAACCATTTGAGAATTATCACGACATTGTCCATCCTAGTAACACTATCACTCGAGCATGTTTGATTATGGGGTTCTATTGATGTTGCTACTATATCCTAATAGATATAGCTTATTGGTATAGTTTCATCATTATTGCTTTGTTGTCAAAATTTCTAAAAAAATTATATTATACTTATATATAAAAAAATCCCCTGCACACTTTATTAAACACATAAACTCATTAGACCATTAGCAAACTAATTAACATTTTAAATATTTTAATCCTAACAAACATTAGAGCCCATTAAAATTATAATAATTTTAGCCCACATTCATCTATCTATTGCTAGAATTTAAACCCATTTTAAAAATCAATCAAAATAACTTGCGATACAAGATGGGGAAGGTAAAAGAACGATTTGAATATAGGAGGTCAGAGCGATTGATTAATTAACTTGGATCTCTTTTTTTTACTCGCATAGTGGCCAAAATTTTATATATTGTATCATTTTATATAATAAGGGGCCCGTTTTTCTCTACTTGGTCAGGGCCCAAAATTTTTCGACAATTGTCTGGGATGGCCCTGACCTAGATGCAAACAATTACCCAAAATGAGATGCTACTGTTAAAAGATAACATCTTACTATAGGTACATGAGTTATCAACAACCATACATCTCTTTCTGGTGTGATAAGGAATTTTAGAAAACATACTGGTTAACCATAATCATATAGTATTGCATATGATCCATCACTAATATACCATAAAAGTTCATAGTGCTACAATTTTCATGTTCAATGAGGATGTATCATCACAGTATCTTATTGGTTCGATAAAAACAAATTCAAAAAATACAGGAATACCGAACCCATGTAAAGGAAGATAATTTCTGGTAGAAGCGAAACGACCAAGTGTGTTAATCGAAGTCGTCATTTTTAATCTTTTAGTTTGACTTTAAGTGCTTCGATAACTGCTGAAAAGTCACTGTCACTTAAACCATGAGACTTAGCCACTTTGTAAAGCTCATTTGCAGCAGCTGCAATCGGTGTTGATTGAGAAACAGATTCGGCTAAACCCAAAGCAAGTCTCATATCCTGCAAACACAAGCGCGAAATAAGAGGGTGTTTGGTATTGGATTTTCGATACGATCTAACTGCATCATGGTTACATGAAAATCCTCAGGTAATCAGAATCAGACAAACACTCAAACAACCAGATTTCTCATTATCACTTTCAAAATGCTAAAGATCAAATAGGTCAATCTGAGTTATGGTCCCATCCATTTAGATCGGTTGGGTCATGGGTGGTCAGACCATGATGCATTTAGGGTCATGGGTCAAATCAAATCATTAGCCGATCCTGCATATCTAAAAATAATGCGCATTCACTTTTAGTGGATATTTTAAAGAGTAAACTATACCTTTTGCTGATGCTTCAAGGGGAAAGCAGTGGGGTATTTGGATTGCACCATTGAAGGGCCTTTAAGTGAGAACATCGGTGCACTAATGGCACCCTGTGAGATTACCTGCAAAAAAAAAAAGCATTTATAACTTACATGTAGTGGCTAATGTTTGGTCATATAGATTGTTTATTGCATAATCAAAAATAATAATAGAAGTTGAATCTATTAGGTCTGTATAGCAAAGCAGGCCGATTGTGAACATGTCAAAACAGAGTTGGGCTGAACCGGTACGAGTTTAAAACAGTCACGTTGAGTTGACCCACCAGGCCACCAACATGTTTTGTCTAATTTTATTTATGCAAAAAAACTCATGTATTAAATGTGTGTATATTAACTATTGGTAAAACAATGATCTGTATGGTTAATAAAGCCTGTTTGATCGACCAACAAACATGTTAGAAATAAACCCAACTCAAATTGACCCATTGTTACATGTATGGGTTGAAATAGCTCCTTTACAAAGTTGGTTAATATGAGTTAATTTCAGAGTTACCTCCACAACCACACTAGGATCAAGTCCCACTTTCTCACCAAGAAGCAGTCCTTCAGCAAAAGATGTCATCATGCTGCAAATGGCGTTATTAAATAATAAATAAACTTAATACACAAAGAAACGAATTGCTAAACACGAAAAATGGAGAAAATATGAATTTGCACAACCTTCCCATGATCATGTTTACAACAAGTTTCATTGCAGCTCCATTTCCAACATCTCCCAGGTAAAATCTTGACTGGAGAGCAAGCAGAAACATCAATTAGTTTCTTAAAAAAAATATTAGTTTGTTAAAAAAACTAAGTTTCTTAAAAATTAGCTTCTAAAAACCAGCTGAAGCATGGTGCGGTTGGATCAGCGACAAAGTTTGCCAGTGGTCTGAGGCCCATCTCCAATTTTTGCAATTAATACAGATGCTTAAAGAATTTAACAAAAACATTTTAAAAAAGATTTTACCACCTCAATATATATTCATAACAAATTTGTGAATTTTGCCCCCTTTAAGTGATTTTCTGGTTCTCATGCTGAGAGACCGAATTCAAATTAAAGCTAAAATAAGGAAATATGGCGTACCTTTCCCATAATGTCCAAGTAGGGAGCAACTTTATCATATAAAGATTTGTCACCTGAAAAAAGAGTGTGTATGTGCTTCAAATATCCAAACAACCGTTATCAACCAAACATAAACATTCCTAAACAAGGTTAAAGTTGATAACTTTAGGTCATATATTCTACCTGCAGTGAGGAATATTAGCTGTCCGTCCTCTGCGGGCTTTTTAGAGCCTGAAACTGGAGCCTAAACCAATGGAACACATTCCTTTATTTTTAAAGTGTATGATGAAGTTATAAAAACCAAATTTTACATGTTTCTTTTAAAAGTTAAAAATAGAAGAGAGTTTGTAACCTCCAAAAATAGTGCTCCGGTTTCTTTTATTTTTTCATTTATCGACTTCGACGTGGGCCCATCAACGGTTGAGACATCTACATACCTAAAATCATCCATCCAAAGAACAAACAAATATTGAAATATCAACCTTCATAAAGTTGTCTCGATAGAAATGCAACATTGCTTCTCTTTTTTTCGGCATGGTTTCATCATGATATTACTGTTTTGCCATTACGCAGGTATGAACCCATATTAATGATATTGATTTTGGTCCACAAAACTCATCTATTATGTCTTGCTGGAGAAGCATTTTTGATATTGCACAAGTAGTGAAACTATTGTTTTAAACTAGGTCCAATCAAGTGTTGGAATTCAAATGATGACACATATAGTAGAGGTGGCAATTTCGACCAGTTTACCTAAAGATGGTCAAGTGAATCAAACGGTTCAAACACCACCCAAGGTAAATTCAAATGCTTACAACCTACTCAACCTCTTCAAAAATAAGCTAGATTATTATTTTATTAAGGAAGTTTTTGTAATATTTAACCAAAGACATGGATAAATAGTTTTGTGGGCCAACCTGTCCCACCCAACCTAACACCTCCCATTTTGACCCGGAACTAAACCCACCCAATTCCTCAATCCTCGCGTTACATAAAATTAAACTCGAATTTTAGGTAGCAAACTTTTGTTGTAACAAAATAAGCTTCCGTTGGACGTTATTCCATACTCATCTAAACAGCATATTAATAATTAATTATATTCCCGTGCAGGAGGAATACATACCCTTTTCCTGGACTCATTCCACTGGCAGCCCCTTCTTCTCCACAAGCAACAGCCATCTGATTGTAGAAACTACCACAATTATCCACCAGGGCCTTATATTATTTTAAAAAACATTATAATATGACATACTCACTGCACTTTCAGGATCAGCAAGCATGGCAAATGTAACATCACAAGATGCTGCTACTTCACCAGGAGATGATTTATATCTGCACATACAATACAAGAGATTTAAACTAAAATTTCCTGAAATTTAGGACAGGGGATTAATCCTTAAGAAAAAGATTTCTGGTTATTATAGGGGTTAAAGTATTAAAGTAATGAGATTCGGAGAAGCAATTTAAAAGTTGATGGAAGAAATTTAACTACTGAAATAAATGAAAAATTGCATGACTATTCTTAACTATAAGCGCTGGAATATCTCATGTTGATTCTCAAGCCGCAGTAATCGTCCAAAATACACATGATATATAAGAGTCCAAAAAATGACTATGGATGCAGAGAAATTGTTGGACTATCGTATTTTTTGTTTTTTATTTCCTACATCAGTTATTCTATGTGGTCATTTCTAGTTTGGTCACTGGAATTCAAAATTGTTACTCAAACCAATGTACTATTCTAAATTCAGAAATCTAGGTAGTGTCAACTAAAAAACCTGTAGTACGCTGATGAAGTTGAATGGTTTTTATTTTGGTTATCAAAAGCCGAATGGTTTCGATAACTGTTTATAGATCTTCATGACCAAGAGCACATGATTAATTGATTATATACAAAGACCAAATAATATTTTCATTAAAACTAAAACACTTTGTTTGGACTTTAAACAAACCAAATCAATAATTGTACAAAACTGTTAAAAATAGCTCACGAAACCTTACTTTGCGCCAAGATCAATGAGAGGATCACATTTGCTCTTAGTTCTGTTCCAAACAGTCACATCACATCTGCAAAAAGGCAATAAAATATCATAAACAGCACAATGCATGATATACACCATAAAACATGGCTCCAACAAGTTACTAACATAATAAAACCATAATTTAGATAGAATTGCTAAGCATATTAAGTACAAAATTCAACTCCTACCCGGCTTTTAAGAGATTTTGTGCCATCGGGGAGCCCATAATTCCAAGACCAAGAAAGCCCACACGTGTAGGATTTTCATCTGCAATACAAAGCAAAGAGCGGTTGAAATATGCACAACATACTCCCACAAGAAATGGCAATAAATCACTAAAGGTAGTAATACCCAACGTGAAATTGTGCAAGTACTTCATGATTCTCACTTCAATAAAGGGCCAAAATTTACAGTCATGTGATGTTTTTCACGCATAAACTATGTTGAAAACGAGGTAGTCAAAGACGCTAGGCGCACTCAAGGCGCAAAGGGCGAGTCTGTCACCTAGGCACAAGGTGCAGGGTGTAGTCCAGACCATTTTTAGTTGTTTTAGACATGTTTTAGGCTAGTTTAGATTGTTTTTTTGCCTTCTTTAGACTGTTTCACACTAGTTTAGGCCGGTTCAGACATCTTTTATTTCACTTTTTCCAGATTTTAGCTTTTTTTTGCGCCCTTATGGACGCAAGGAGATTTTGTAGCGCTGGGATAGTGGGATGTGCCTGGGCGCCTAGACGCATGCCTTTTGGCCCCTTTGCCTACATAGGTCCAAAAACACATTGCAAACACCATCTTTTACATAACTATAAGTTAGAATCCCCTCATTGCTAATATAAAATCCCATCTATAGATGTTCAGGAAGATAGAACAATGGCTGCATTTTGAACTAATTCATCAAACTTTGTACTTCTTAAATCAAAATCTATTCACCAAAACTACCTCAAGAATCTTACATTCCACTCAACTTACTTTCACATCATATTCATGATTCCCATTGCAATTACACATAGCCCCCTTATTATCATCCAACTTCAACCAAATTATCAAAAACCCATCATCAACAATAGCTGAAATCCATTCCCAAATCCCAAATTCACTATTTCATTCGCTAATTTCATTCAAAATTGGCCAAAACTGTAAGCATTTGTATCAATTCCAACTGATCTCTAATCGATCATCAAAACCCTATACTAATCATAACTAAAACATACAGTGTGATTAAGAGCTTCACATCTGTAATGAAGCAAATTGAATGCAAACTGAACACATAAACATTACCTGCAGAAGATTGAGAAGAAAATACTTTGAATGAGAAAGAAGATTGGGGGAATTTGATGATGGGTGTTGGCTTAAAGTGTTGTGGGAGTGAAGGGCAGAAGCTTGCAGCCATAGCGACGTAATGGTGACTGTAATTGACCCCTCTGACTACACTCACCATAGCTTTGTTGTTGTCTCTCTTGTTGAGCCAGTGTTGTCACACATAACGATGCATTTTCTATCTAGTCAATCTACTTGCGGATAACATTCTTTCAACCGTTTAATTGGATGTAATATTGTGTAATTGGTGTTTTACTTAGCTATGTGATTTTACTTTTTGATTTGTGTTCGTACATATGTTTTCACGGTTGTTATATTTTCTAGAGTCGTCTAATGACAATACTAACATGATCTGAAACAATACCTTAATGGGCGTTGCACAAGTCACAACCTGTTTATTCATATGTTAGCTCAAATGGGACCTGTTTGAAATAGATCAACGGTGCTTTACTCAAATGCTCTATAAGGTAGTATAGATAGTAGAATTGTAACTTGTCTTCGCTTTTATTAATTTGAGAACATATATATTATATAATTTCTTTTTGTTTCATTTGAACTATATAACACGAAATTACATTGTATTTTTTCATCTTTTCTCATTTTTATTTTCTACTCGGTTTTCTTTCCTATATTCACTTGTTAAACTCGGTAAAAGTGCATATGATGACCATCAGGTATGCTACATCGCCACAAGCCGTTAAGGCTGAGTTGGCCCTTAATGGGCGTTGCACACCACCAGCCCGATGTGAATGATTGTTAAATGGGATGTTGTAACGAGTGTAAAGAGGTCTCTCTACACACATGTTGATTTTTTATAATTAAATTTAAATGAAATTAAGGGACGTGAATGATGCGAGACCATTCTTTTTAGTGGGGTGGGGTTAATTGAAAGGGGGTGAAATAGCTAACGTGATGCCTACCTATAAATAAGGGGCATGAGAGTACTCGACACCATAAGGAGATGGAATACCTATAGACTACGTAATATTGTCCAGTTCGAAAGTTCATTTGATTAGAAAAGTCCTCCAATATGTCAATTTGATTTTCCTATTCCCCAATATTTTCCCCTCTAGTACAGACGTCAACAACTTGAAACACAACTCGTTCAAACCATTTTATGTGTATAAAAATTTAGGAGTCTAACTCTAAAACATGAGCGAAAGCCCTTGAAATACGAGTGAAATATGAAGGGACATCGGTGGAATGAAGTGGTCAAAGAGACATTATATTATACCTAAAAAGACTCTGAATAAAACAATAAAGTTATGTGTACATGTGAGTAAGACGTAACTTTCACATTATATATCTATGTTAAAAGGCAAGTGAAGTGCTACAACAAATATTTATGGTTTTGTGTTTTGACCACAAAAGTTTATTTTATATGCTCTGGCATCAAACATTGACATCTAATATACATTATATTATACCTAAAAAGACTCTGAACAAAACAATAAAGGTGTTACAACAAAGTTTTTTATCAAAACTTTTTTTCGCATCTAATATTGGTGAATTTTTAGTATTGTGGATTATAGCGAGTGCAATTGATGTACCGTGACGAACCAAACCGATTACGAGTGAACATCGTCGTTGTCGGTACATGTATTATTTGAAACCAGTATCGGTATATGCTTTTGTTATTTTCGATAAGCAAACCGACAACGAACAAAGTCATGTCACGTATGCAGTGAAAAGCAACCAAAACTCCCTTGCGTGTCGCATACCGCAACAATACATCCACCACCACCACACCCTTCCTCATTTCTACCCTTCCATCCACCGCACAACCATTACCACCGTCGCCCCTTTGAACCACAACATTGTTGCCTATGCTCGCCTTGAACCGTCACACTAGATCTGAAGGCGAGATACATTTGCAACTCATCAGACCTGGAATCACGGGTAGGGGTTATGATCTATACTGGTTATGGAGATGATTGGGTTAGTCTAGAGACTTTGATTTAGAGAGAAAGAAAGCTGAAGGTGTGGTGTTGCTGGTGGCGGCAGGTGGTGGTGTTGGTAGCAATTTATGTTATTGCTGGTGGCAGTGGGGCGTTGCTACTGGTGTTGATGGGTGTTGTTGTTGGTGGCATGTGATGAAGAAGAAAGGCGGTGGTGTGGGGATGGGCGGAAGGGGTTTTGCGGGAAGAAGTGATGGTGATGGTCGGTTGGTGCAGATTTGGGGAAGAAGATAATGTTTAAATTAATCTAACAAAATTACAAAGTAGTCCCTTATTTTTTAGCCCCTAAGCAAAAAAAGTTCCTTGTATTTAATAGAATCATGTAACGATGTTAGTGTGTTGAAGCTAATTATGACAAATCGCAAACCATAAGGAGGATAATCAAGATTTTGAAGCATTTGGATGAAAACCGTTACTCTAACCAAACCAAATGGAGTAAAAGTGAAGTTTACTGAATATTTAAATGGAAGTATCTTAGAGCATTCACAACTTATTCTTTATCTTTATCCATATAATCACACTAAAAATACAACTTTTTCTCTCATCCTTTTAATTAAATAATATTTTTTTATACATTCATCATTACATTTTCTCTCTCCTACACTCACAACAACTTTTAAAAATATTAAAAAAATTATAAGGGTTGAACAGTAATTCCTTAAATTTACAGATTGTACAGTAACATTTCTCTCTCCTCCACTTACAACCACTCACAACTACCAATAACCATTCCATATAATTTAAGGATTACACTCACATACATATACCAAACGGGTTGTGAATGCTCTTAGTATGTAATTTTATTCTAATCATCATGCCTGAAGTCTAAATGGAATTCTAGAACTCAAAGCCAGGTAAAATTTAGATTGATTTTGATTTGATTACTTGCCGCCTTAAAGATGATCAAAATATTGTTTATTTTATATTTGTTTTAGTGTAAGTTTCATTCAACACGAAGTAGTGCATGATGATGTAGAAGTCATCTAAGCATTACGTACAAGTCGTTAAAGTTGTGTAAGTATATAAATCTTGAAAGTTAGTTTTAAATGTTATATTCATGGCTCTTAAAATCTTACAATATACTCACCGTCACTTCTCCATATGTTTTTAGGGGTTGGGTGCACATAAAATGTTTTTTATAAAGTTATAGCATTCACAATAGGTTTCTTATATTTATGTGAGTATGTTTAATATATTTATGTTTTTTATAAAGCTATATCACTGTTTATCTGTATATTTTGAGGATTCATGTTCAATCTCTATAAATATTTTAATATATATAAAAGTAATTGAGTGGAGTAGAGTAAAATTTTTAATGTATATAAAAGTAATTGAATGAAGTAGAGAAAAAAATACAGCGATAAATGTATAAAATAATATTATTTAATTTACAATAAAAGATAAAAAATAGTAACATTTAACATTACCCGCCATACCAAATGAGCTGCAACACATGCCCTACCCAAAAGGACACCCCACTTTGACTCTCTACAACGGCCGTGGCAACGCCAGAGAGCATATCTCCCGCTTCCTCGAAGCACTTGGCTAACATGAATAAATGCAAACCTGCTGTTACAAACGCCCTAAAATATTTTATTTTTAACAATTTAACGCGTTAGTTTTTATTTTTTTTAAACAAAACTAATGTTAAAGATTTGGAGAATTTCCTCTTTATATATGGGTCACAACTCACAAGTTGTCACAAGGCAAAACCCCTATCATACAACGTTGCCACTTAAGACTTCTTCACCTCTTCATCTTCCTCATATCGTAGGGTTTCACTAGGGTTTCTACACACTCTCTGCCACCATGAGCAACAACAACAACAAAGATCACCTCGACATCTCCGATCTCGGCGCCTCTCTTCCGGCCGCCGCCGCCGGTACGTTCATCTCTCACCCTAAAACCACCGCTATCATAACCCCTAAAATCATCTTCCAATTCACCGTATCGTTTTCCTTGATCTTACAGCTCTTAGCGCAGAGGATCGTGCTGGACTCGTGAACGCCCTGAAGGTTTGATACCGTTAGATCAGTTTCTGTGTGTTTTCATCTGTTGGTTGATTGATGGTGGTTTTGAGTTTTTGATTTTACAGAATAAGCTTCAGAATCTGGCTGGGGAACACTCGGATGTGCTTGAGAATCTGTCTCCAACGGTTAGGAAGAGAGTTGAGGTGCTGAGGGAGATTCAGGTAAAGGAGATTAATGAAGTATTAATTGCAGATGTTATAGTAAATCATGTTCAATTAGATTATTAATTGAAGATGGTAATTACTGTTATTATTGTAAATCATACTTATTTAGATTTAGTTTTAGTTTTGTTCATTGTAATCTTTAATTACTTTGTTCCAAGTGGTTGATTTTCTCATTTTCCAACTGATGAAATGATGTTAAGAGTTTTTTTATTTAAGTGTAAGCTTGTAGTTGATATAAGCTATACATTTAACCAAACACATGGGTTTATATGAAATATGAATCATTTAGTTGTAAATATCAATTCTTACAAGGCTCATAAATCCGAGTCAGCATAATGTGCATAATCATGAATCATGTGAATCTGATCTGAAAAAAAGCTTAAAGATGTGTGCTTGCTTTTATTTTTGTGCAGGTTACAATTCATGTGCACAAATATCTGCTATACCTTCTTTTATTTATGTGCATATACTTTTGTAATGGTGTGATGTTTTCTAAATTTTTACTCCATGCTATTAGCTGATTCTTGATATTTTATCATTTATAGAGTGAACATGATGAGCTAGAGGCAAAGTTTTTTGAAGAGAGAGCAGCATTGGAGCTGAAATACCAGAAACTGTACGAGCCACTGTATGCAAAGGTGTGGATATATGATTTTATCTGATTTTCATATCTGTTCATCATGACTTGATACTTATTCATACATAGCCATTGTTGGTTAGTATTAGTAAGTTTTTATCAGGTGACTTTAGAACACTTCAAAAAGATACAATTTATTTTCACTTGAATATTAGTTCTATAGAGAGTGAACATCTTGGAAACAAATGTGCTCCATACTTTATTGTTTGACGGGATTAATGTTTTGATTATTTTGACTATAGCTAAACAAGGCATAATATACTGAACTTATTGAGCACAGAACATGATAATAGTGTTCTATTGTGGACCAAAGTTCTTTAGTCTTTTATAGTTAAATGTTTTTATATATACTGAATCGGTATGTATTGGAACTGCAGAGATATGATATAGTAAACGGTGTTGTTGAAGTTGATGGATTAAAAGATGAAGCTGCAACTGACCAAACAGATGGCAACGCCAAAGATGGTAACATACTTTCTGTGTGATCTTACCTTGCTATGTTTATATGGTTCTCACCTTTTTCATCTGTAAAAGAACCTAATTTATAAATTTAAACACAATTTCAGTTAAGGGTGTCCCTGAATTTTGGCTAACTGCAATGAAGACCAATGAAATATTGGCAGAGGAGGTAGCATCGCTTTTACTAACTTGGGTTTTTTGTTACATTATCTGCCATGTTTATGGTTTTTGTTTCCAGAGTTTATTTATTATGATTTTGGTGTAACATCAGATTTCAGAACGAGATGAGGATGCTCTCAAATATTTGAAGGATATTAAGTGGTGCAAGATAGATGACCCCAAGGGCTTCAAGCTTGAATTCTTTTTTGATACCAATCCTTATTTTAAAAATTCAGTTTTGACCAAAGTATATCATATGATTGATGATGATGAGCCCATTTTAGAGAAGGCAATAGGGTAACCATAATATATTTATGTAATTATATTTACATTTTGTTTCACATGTTCAATTGTAATCAGACATTGATACAATCTTAAGCTCATGTTATGGTTGATATTTTACAGGACAGATATTGAATGGCTACCAGGGAAATGCTTGACACAAAAGATATTAAAGAAGAAGCCAAAGAAGGGATCGAAAAACACTAAGCCTATCACGAAGACCGAAAAATGTGAGAGTTTCTTTAACTTTTTTAATCCTCCACAAGTGCCTGAGGATGAGGATGATATTGATGAAGAAGAGGTAATTTTGTATTTTTGATGCATGTTGAAGCCTTTAATTGATGTTATTTACTTATGAAACTATATTTGGCAGGCTGAAGAACTTCAGAATCTGATGGAGCAAGACTATGATATTGGGTGAGTGATATACTATTATGTACTTTAGGTGGCAATTTAGAACCATTTGGGTTGTGTTTTATCTCAAAAGGTTCAAATGAAAGTTTGGCTAAAGTTGGATATTAGTCAAATGTATTCATCAGGGCTAACAACATATACCCTTTTAATTGTCTTTAAGAGTTTAAGATCTATCAAAAGTTCTAGAACGAACAAGGGGGTCAACAAAACCAATCGGTAGAAATTGAAATGATTTGTTTGTTCTATATGCTATGTAGTTCAACCATACGGGACAAAATTATACCCCATGCTGTTTCATGGTTTACGGGTGAGGCCGCTCAGGATGACGATTTTGATGGTATAGACGAAGATGATGGTGATGACGAGGAGGACGAAGATGAGGATGAAATCGATGAGGATGACGATGAAGACGACGAGGATGACGATGATGAGGATGAAGAGGAGAGCAAGAGCAAGAGGAAAACAAAGGTGAAGTTTCCTTGTTTTGTTATTGTGCAAACAGTTTTGTTTGTGATTTTACATCCTATGATATACTAACACAGTAACACCTTCACAGAAGGTAATAGTTTGGTTTCTTCCAGAGGTGGTATTTTGACTCCTTTACTAATAAACCGGTAGATTCGGGTCATGTTTTCTTTTTTATATCTGTGATGGGTCAAGTTGCATAATTTAAGAGTTTAACTAAAAAGATAACAGGTCAAATGGGTGGAAACTGATCCAGAGTAATTGAAATTAATCCAAACTGTTACTACCCTATACCTAATCCATCTGACCTACCCAGCTTGCGGCATCTAGTATCTTTTATACTTTTTTGAATTATTTAACATTTTACAAGTTAGTCACCGTGTGAACTGTGTGTAAACTGCAGAAGGGCAGCATCGCGAATGCTGGTGCGACAGGAGAACAGGGTGAGAAGCCTCCGGAATGCAAGCAACAGTAGATTTGAAGGCTGCAAATGGTATGATCTGCTTTGATCGAGAGTTTGGAAGTTTTGGTTTCAGAATTTTGGCTTATATTTATTTTGTTTTCCTTTTGGATGGTATTTGATTTTGTGTATGGGAGTTATATTTATCTGTTAAAATGTCCAGTTTTGATGTTAGGTTACATTCTTAATTTGTTGAAAGGGTACAATTTAAGTATGTATGTTTTGGCTCATCTTTACTGGGCATGTTTTAGCAACTGGTGTACTACTTTTGTTGTTTGAAGTTTTGCTGAGATGGTGATTGTTTAGGAGTTTATACAAAAGCTGTGTGTGCTCATAGACCTTTCTATTTCTATAATGTTTATTAACTTGTGATAATTAATCGTATTTAATACTCTAAGAGGGTTGTTTGGTAGACTTTTAATAGTTATTAAGAGGTTACCTTTTAATGGTTTATATTTTTCTAATGGGTAAGAAGTAACTTTAAGTTTGAATAGTTAAAAAGTAACATTTTAGTGGTTATCTTTTAATCAATCTGATTAATAATTTTACTTCTTAACTATTAAAAGAGCATGAACTATTAGTAGGTTATTAAGAAGCTGTCTAACAGCCTATAAGAAGACAGGGGTAGTGGTGTTCACTAGTTTGGCAAACAATTTATTTGTTTTGGTTTATTTGATTATGAATTTTCTCTGGTCTATCCATTAACCGAACTGACCTACTCAAATAATTACTTTAAGCAATCAAAGTCATGAACTAAACATATTGTATCATCTCATTATTACCTGAAAGTACCCAAAGCTATATGAAAGGAAGGGGCACTTAACATGCATAACTTGAACAATAAAAAAATGTTGTAGCTAGAAAGGCTTCTTTCTTGAGTTCTACAACTTGCTCATCGCCTCGTATTGGACTACTCGTAATGCTTGTGGCGATGATCCTGTGCCTACTTGAAAGTACCCAAGTCATGCGGATAGTATGCCCCATCACATGTAGGAGGGGAACATGTATTGAGTGTCATGCCGCTAGTATCGTATTGTGGAAATGGTGTTCCTGCTATCCGTCCTTGTGTTGCATGCTGCTTTCAACCCGTCACTTCACATAATCCGCATTAATTTGGAACAAGTGTTTTTATTGTTGCTTATTGTTTATGGTACCTAGAGGTAGGGAGATGTTCCTGACAAAGTGATTGTACCGCCTTGCCACATAACTACCATCTTAACTACGTCGAGCTCCATTTGGCGGCCATGTCGCTTCCACACCCTACCCTTAACTAAGAAAACTAACAAAGTGTTCTTTAAACTTCCTTAAAAGCCACCACTTCAAAGTAATCCACGTTCAATCCAATCTGACGAGCTATTAATAAAAGAAAAAAATTCCAAAAATAAACATATGAAAAGTCAAGTCCCCTAAAATAAACTTTGAAAAGTTAATTTCAAGATGAACATGTACTCTTAGTGTGAAAAAACCGGCCACCTAGCGTCCTTTGTGTGAAAACAAACTTCACATAGACACGTTAGGGGGTTGACACATGTCCTTTTTAAGTGAAAATTCAAATATACTTAAAACGAACACATTTGAACTTTTAACAAAAAGATATTCACCTACTATCGGTGACAGTATTTTTGCAACTGCACTTTTCAACTTTCATTTACTTACTAAGTGAAATCTAATAGCATAATTATTATATATTCATACTTGATTTACATTTATATTATATTTGATTTCGCTTGTATGTTTTTCCATGTCGTTTCATACATCATCATTATGAGTAAAATCGAGTCGAATTAAATGTATATATGTGATAATTATGCTAATAAAATTAACATTCGTAACAAAAGTGAAAAATAGAAATACAGAGATCAAATTAATAATATGAATTATTATCGAGTATTGGATAATAATTTGAATTATTAAAATCTAATTTGATCAACTTTTTAAACACTCCTAATATTAAATCCATCAAACTTGACTAAAAGGTTTACATTTTGGATCTTAAACAAATATTACACACCAAATATCATTGAATCAAATTCTACGTTGGTTTTAACTCGTTGAATAAAATCAATTTTAGGCATGTAAATAAACCGAACGAACAAGAACATCAGCACGTTCATGTTCGTTCATTTAACTTTTAACGAACATGAACACAAACATATAATCGAACATGATTTTTTTGTTTATGTTCGTTCATTAAGAAAATAAAAATGTTCGTGTTCGTTCATGTTTGTTCGTTAAAAAGCTAAATGAACACTTCATGAACATAAACGAACACAAATGAAAAATAATAAACAAACAATAATAAACAAACATAATTGAACACACAATAAAAACCCTTAAATGATCATTTTGGAACTTTTAGATGTATTAATGAAAATTAAAATCTCACTAAACTTATATTTCAAATATTAACACATACTTTTATCAATATATTAATATATATAAATAAAAGAAAATAAATGAACGAATATTAACGAACATATATATGAACGAACATAAACGAACGTTAAGAACGTAAACGAACGAACAAAACACGTGTTCATGTTTGTTTGTTTAATTAAACGAACACAAATTTTTGTTCATGTTCGTTTACATTCTAAATGAACGAACATAAATAAACTTACTGTCGCACAGAAATCCAAACCAAACTCAAATTAATCCTTCGTGCTTCCAATTAATCCTATTTTTTTTTCAGCCATTTCTTTAGAAGAATCTATCAATTATAACATGTATTACAAAAATTAAAAGAATTAACCACATCATAAAAATACAAACCAAACTCAAATTGATGTTTATGAACCACTTATATGCAACTATATTTGTACTTGTATGAACTTAAATGTTTACCTATTTAAATCACAGAATCTAGACAACATACAAATTTGCAGTTTATAGATTAATAAAGGTCACTCACCACACAAAACCTATTCTTTAGAAATCATAAGCTTAGGTCTGTCCTCAAACATAACCATAACTAGTAAATTGCTCGTGCGGTGCGGCGGGAATCCGTTAAACCTTCTGACCATTAACATGTCTCGCTTCTGAAAAGTTCATATCAAAACGTAAAAAAAGTGTGAAAACGATATATTTTAAACATTATATAAATAAAGTTTTGGAAAAAAAAATTCAAAGAAAAAAAATTACATGCTACTGGATTGTTAATATATATTATATAAAATTATGAAAAAAAGATTGTTTTTCAAAGTAAAAAACAAATTACATACTACTGGATTATTAATAATTATAACTTGTACTATACGTTATCCAATATATGAGGGGTGAATACGAAACATGATAAAAGTTTTGTGGTAGAACTATGAAGGTCCCAAAGCAACATGTAGCTAACATCCATATTTTATATAGAGTATAATATGCAGTTTATAGATTAATAAATTTCAAAAATCATGATCACCTCACAACTTTGATGTAAATAGATAAACAAAGGCTATAGAAAGGGATCATAATAAATTCCAAACTCACATAATTCGATTAAAAGATTTCTAGCTACTTCCCGGTACTTAAAAGCTAGTAACCACAACACAACGATAAAGATAACAAACAACAAGCAAAGTCTTTCATTGGAGGTTGTATGCTTAGCTCCCGCTTTGCGTAGCAGCTGGAGAGGCAGGATTGCTTCACAATCCGAAGTGTGTAGCCTAACACTACCCTTTATACACGAGGCTATTTCCCAGAGCTTAAATCTATAACCATAAGGTTACAAAATAATAACCTTACAGGGAGAAGAATAGAATAATCATATAATAGTGCAGCCAAAAACCCAAACAAAAGAACCAAAAACCCAAACGAAAAGCCAAAAAACCAAAAACACTCTTTCAGATATACATTGATCCCAAAAACCCAAACAAAAGTAGGGTGTCCAAAACATCATAGTTTCATTAGTTTAGTGTTGAAGCATAAAAGCCAAAGTGCAACCAAGATACAATGTCACTCATGATCATAGAAGATACCACCCGGGTCGTGAACTTCAACTTTCTATAGTTCCAAAGCCTATTTGTTCATATAAAACAAAGAAGACGATACCCTATGATCTTTGCAAACTATCCTTACCATCAACAAGAAACACAAAGGATTGCACCAAACAGTTGAACAATCGAAGGTCCCCAAAACACCGAACAATCAAAATCGCTCCCCGAAGGCCCGAACTTGCTGTGAGGGTGCGACGGTATGAAGAAGACGTACCTGTGAAGGAGAGGCCGACGATTTCATCCCGAGCTAGAGGGAGGCCGACGTTTCAACACGAGATGCCGGCGAGTTCGACCTGGAGGGAGGCTGACGAGAGGCCGGCGAGAGAGGCCAGCGAGTTCGAGCCGGAGGGAGGCTGTCGAGGGGCCGCCGATAGACGCCGGCGAGTTCGATTGGGAGCTACAGGGAGGTCGAGATCGATGAGAGCTGGAGGGTGTCAGACCTAATAAAAAGATATTAAAAATTATTTTTCAATAAGTGAAAAACCAACCAAACACCTAGGTCTGACCGAGTTAGACTAGCGTCATTAAGACCCAAACAAACAGGGTCTAACATTTCCATTTGCCGCGATGACCATAAAATATTGTTAGCTTTTGATTAGATGACAAATTCCCCAAATCTTTCAACTCACAAGCAACAAGCTTGATGCTTCATGTTTCTGCTTCAATTTCAAGGAATCTCCTTCACATATCCTCTGCATTAGCTTCTCACCGTTGGATTTCAAATGCCTACATCGATCAAATCCAGTTTAACCCAACAAAATCCAACGAACTTCTCGATCATTTGGATCACCTTCTACAACGATGCACCAATATCCAACAATCGAAACAAATACACGCCCAAATCGTGCATTTTAATGGCTTATCAACTGTGTTCTTGCCTACAAGACTCATATCTGTTTATAGCAGATTTGAGCTTCTCAATGACGCTCGAAAAGTGTTTGAAAGTGTCCCAATTGAGACCCTTTTCAACACCATTGTTTGGAATTCGATGTTAAGAGCTAATGTCACCAATGGAGAATGTCAAAAAGCCATTTGGGTTTATGCCCAAATGAGAAATCTTGGGGTTTTAGCTGATGGGTTCACTTTCCCTTTAGTATTGAGAGCTTGTGCTATGATTGGTGATCGAAATTCGTGTGCTTTAGCTCATTGTCATGCTGTAATTGCAGGATTTGATGATAACCTTCATGTTGCAAATGAATTGTTAGCTGCATATGGGAGACTCGGGCGAATGAGTGTTGCACACCAAGTGTTTGATAAAATGTCTGTTAGAAGCTACATTTCTTGGAACACTATGGTTTCTGGTTTTGCGTATAATTATGATTGCGATAGCGCGCTTGAGATGTTTAAAAGGATGGAGCTTGATGGGTGGGAGCCTAACCGCGTGACTTGGACCTCTTTGTTGTCTAGTCATGCTAGATGCGGTCACTATCGAGAAACATTGAGGTTATACAATGTGATGAGAAGTAAAGGTGTTGGATCTTCCTCTGGATCACTTGCTGTAGTTGTATCCGCGTGTAACGATTCTGATCTGTTAAATAAAGTCAAGGAGGTCCATGGATACGTTGTAACGCATGGTTTTGAGGGTTATAAATTTGTTAAAAACTCTCTTTTATGCGCGTATGGAAGGTATGGAGATTTAGAAGCTTCTGAAAAACTGTTTTCAGAGATTGAAAACAAGTGTTTAGTGAGTTGGAATGCTTTGATCTCATCATATGGTCAAGTTGGTCTATGTGATGAGGCTTTCTCTACATTCTTGAACTTGAATAATTCAGAAAAGTATCTCGTGCCTGATGTTGTAAGTTGGAGCACGGTTATAAGTGGATTTGCTTCAAATGGAAGATCCGATGAATCTTTGAAACTCTTCAGAGAAATGCAGCTTGCAAAAGTGAGTCCCAATGCTATAACCATATCTACTATCTTATCAGTTTGTGCAGATTTATCTACAGTTGTTTTCGGTAAGGAAATCCATGCTTATATAGTTAGAAAGTTAATGAACACCAATCTCATCATTGTTAACGGGCTGATAAACATGTATGCAAAATGTGGTAGCCTTAAGGAAGGGTATATGACATTCAAGAACATAAAAGTCAAAGATTTATGCTCATGGAATACCATGATCAAAGGGTATGGAATGCATGGATTTGGTACAAGTGCTTTAAAGATCTTTAACCAAATGATTAGTGATGGATATAAGCCTGATGGGGTTACTTTTGTTTCATTACTTTCTGCTTGCAGTCACGCGGGCTTAGTTAATGACGGTCGTAAGCTATTTAGTCAAATGAAACCCGAATTTGGCATTGACCCGAAAATTGAACACTATGCTTGCATGGTTGACCTTCTTGGACGGGCCGGGCTTTTTGAAGAAGCAAGTGAAGTTGCAAAAAAGATGCCTTTAGAGCCCAATGTATGCGTGTGGGGCGCTCTTTTGAACTCGAGTAGAGTGCATAAGAATACAGATTGGGATGAAAAAATGGTTTCAAAGATACTTGATCTTAGTTCTGAAACTGGGAATTATATGTTATTGTCGAGTATATATGCTCAAAGCGGTCAATGGGAGGACTCTGCAAAAGTCAGAGTATCGGCTAGGGTGCGAGGTTTGACCAAAACTCGAGGTCAAAGCTGGATTGAGTTGAATAAAAGGGTGCATATGTTCACAGCAGGAGAGTTTGTAGAGAATGATAGTAAGGAAGTTCAAACACTAGTAAAGATTTTGAGTTTTCAAATGAAGATGGAGGATGCAAATGAAGATGTGTTGTTAACTTATTGATTTGGATCCTTTTACATGGAAATATTGTTTACTTAACAGTGGTTCTTTAACTATAAATTCAGCTGCAAACAAATGAAGGTCGCGCTGAGGGATAAGGCGAGGCACGATACGACAAGTCAACAAGCGTCAAGAAAAAAGACGAAAGGAGCACTCCTTCATAGCTAAGACTAACACGTAGGACATTGTTAGAAAAAAGCTTCTATGGTTAAACACAACTGTGTATCTAGATTTATATTAAGAGTTAAAATATTATAATTATTTGAGTTTGCAAGAGAGAAACCGGGAATGACAATTAAAAAATATCAGTAGTTTTATAAGTTTTTTTAAAAAAACTTTCATACTTTTGAATAAAATTTCAAGAATAATCCATGAACAAGTTAATGAATGTTTTGAGTATCACTTTGAGAACTTTATTCAAGTGGTAAAGGAGACAAAAGGTGTTAAGCAAGTGATTGTGTGGTGGAGCTAATGAGATTCTAAAGCAAGAATCATTTGAGTAGAGAATGTTGCTTAAAAGTTTTATTTTAGCTTTATTCTTACCGTCAATAGTACAGTATAATTTCATTTATGTTTTTAAAAAATTAAAATTAGAGCATTCACAGTAGAGTTTTAAAAAATATGTGAGTGTGTTTGGTATATTATATGGAATGATTTTGAGTGGTTGTGAGTGAAGGAGAGAGAAAATGTTATTGTAGGTTGATATATTTGAAGAATCACTGTTCAATCCTTATAACTTTTTTAATATTTTTTAAAGTGATTGTCAGTGGATGAGAGAGAAAAAAGTAATGATAAAGGTATAAAATATATTATTTAATTGAAAAAAAGAGAGAAGATGTAGTGATTTTTAATGTAATTATATGGATAAAGATAAGAAACCTATTGTGAATGCTATATCCTAATTACACTTTAAGTACACCAAATATATCATATTTATTCGTTTCAAAACACATAGCAAATAATGTATGCCCCGAGTGATTATCCAACTATTAAAATTTTTGAAGGAATGAAAAGATCCAACTTCGCAATCGCCATCACCGCTATTGTTGCTGATGCCACCATTCATCTTCATTGGCCTGCATGAAAACAAATATAACGAGCGGAATCATTTAGATATATATATTTTTACTTTTTTAAAAGACCCAATACAAAACGAATTTACTTTGATGAGAAATAGATTTAACGCGTACCATATTAATATAATTTTAATCAAAACTTTTTTTGACCTCAATGTAGTTTAAGCCAAGTTTATTTTGACACATTACCCAACCTTTCAGGTCGCAAGGGTTAATTTTTTTTAATGATAGTGAATCTTTTTACTCACGTAAAACTTGAACTTAAGATCTCTAATCTAAGTGCTTCACGAGTCTTCATATCTACCACTGGCCACTAAGGGGCTGTTTGGTAATTTCTGAATGGTTAAGTGCTGAACCCATAAGAGGTCTGAACCATAAAGTGCTGAACAATTAAGAGGTCCGAACCATTAAGAGCTAGTATATCGTTTAACTATTGAAAAGCAAATGTCTGACTAATTCAGATAAAAGGTCTTAACCATTCAACATTAGTATAATGCTTAACCATTCAAAGGCAAATGTCTAAACCATTCAGATATTTGCTCGCGAAACATACAGTCTGAACCATTAAGTGTTGAATCATTCAGACATCTGAACCATTAAGATGCTGATTAAAAGGCTGCCAAACAGCCCCTAAGTGATTGCGAGAATTAATGTAAATAGTTTGTATACCAGTAAAATTACCTATTGCGTCACATGATTTATGGTATGATTTTCTATTTAATGATGTGAAAAACTGATAAACAATAGAGAGAGCAAACACTTGCATTAATCTTGGTTGGTAGGTAAACACATCTCTCATAAATTTAAAATCATTTAATTTTAACATTTGTCATATACTTTTTGATAGTTAAGTTTAATTTATTACATAAATCGAATTGAGCATTAAACGCATGTAACCACACTTTGATCTATAGCAACCAATTAAGTCAAAAGTTTATGATCCAATGCAAAACATGCCACTTGACACTTCAAAGTTTTCTTTTAAAACATTGTAATGAAAATTAATTATAGATTTAAAATAAGAGGTTTAAGACACCTAATAACTTCCTACTTTTATATATGGTAGAATATGACATATGTAATTATTGTAATATCAAAATTTGACATGACATGAAGTTTGAGATTACTTGTTGAGAATAACATAAACCATTTTTTACCTCACGACTTAAACATTTTATGGCGTGGCATACAAGTAACATTTGTGAAAATAAAAATTATTCCATGAACTTAATATTTTCAAACATAATCTAGAATGCAAACACAATCATGAGCTTATCAAAATAGAAGCAGAAAACTCCTGTTTAATCATTAGGGCTCAATTATTACTATTAGAATTAGGAACATAATAAGTGGAAAAGTGCTAATAATTCAACTAAAAAGTCTAGACCAACTAATTCACTAATCAATAATATCAAACCAAAAGTCGTTGATAGCATAATGCCAGCTCAATTTGACTTAAACATTATAAGGTGATAATCTAAACATTTAAAGTTTGACCTCAAAAAATAAAATCTCATAAGTTAAGTAGTCATTACAAATGTTAATCCAAAGTGCCATGCTTTGTAGAATAGTCTATTTACCACAAACCAATAAATATCAAGGAGCATCTAAAGTGGCTAATGTTAAATAAGTGAGTTAGATGAGTAAACTCATGAACCTCGTAGGTCATTAAAAACCTAACGTTTTTAAATAAACATGTTTGTATATTTAATTTAAAATTGTTTAAACTAACCGAAACCTATAAAAAAACCCAACGTATTTAACAAAACATGATTTTAGATTCGACTTGAAATGGTTTAGAATAACAAAAACCCAATGTGTTTAATAAAATAAGTTTTTAAATAAAACTTAAAATTTTTTAAACTAACCAAAACCCATAAATTGTGTTAGGTTTGTTTTGGATTTCCTTTTTAGAAATACACACCCTTAATTCCTCCACAATGTACTAGAATGTACAACTTCCAGACTTTTATTTTTTACTCATATGTAAAACTATAATCATACACCAACTTTCCTCAATATATTTTCCATACCACTTTACATTTACTAA
The DNA here is from genome assembly GCA_025215565.1 of Flaveria ramosissima. Classification (NCBI taxonomy): domain Eukaryota; kingdom Viridiplantae; phylum Streptophyta; class Magnoliopsida; order Asterales; family Asteraceae; genus Flaveria; species Flaveria ramosissima. The sequence continues at coordinate 63,117,146 of CM046034.1, read as the reverse complement.
AAATAAACCAAGTTTCTATATTTCAAACCATTTCCAATACTAGTAAATCAAACCATGTGATTCCTTGAATAACAAGTTAACAAGTAACAACCTATACTCTTCATTTTCCAATAATCCAATGTTCCATATAATAAAATACATTCAAACCCACTCTAGTGTTCTTCAAAACACACAACACTAATACACATAATCCTCTCTTAATCATATCAAATCATCAATCATCCAAACAAACAAACACAAAAAACAAAAGTCCAAAAAAATATAACAAATTCATATTATCCGCACTAACTAATACAATCATACAAATCATACACCACTGATTAGTCATCTAACACCATCAAAAACACCGTAAACCGCACTTCACAACAACGTAAAGTGACTTTACGTAAGTTGCACACTGTAAACTGCAGTTTAACTGAGGTCAAGTGGCGTATGTAATCAAACGCGTTTCTTCGACTCAAACCGTCCATTTCCAGATCTTAATTCTCAGATCCACCTTACATTTCACGCCGGAGGTGTTCGCCGTCGCCGCTGCTTTTCCGGCCGGCGGCGTAAACCTAATTCCGTCACAAACAACCCTAATCGGCACCTTCTTCATCTTCAAGCTTCCGATCTTCACCTTCACTTTGGTATCAAGCTGAATCTTCAATGGCAAACTCCTCTTATTCCTCAGATCCGATTTCAGATCACTGTTATCGTCAATCCTCCGGCCGGTGGTCGACACAATCGCCTTCAATCTCGTCGTGTTCTTCGTCGGCATCACGAACGCCGGCACCGATCCGTCACCGACGTCGACTCCGTTCGAATCGATCGCAACGGAGACCGAATCGAAGTGGAACGAGATCTTGCTGTTAGGGTTTCGAGCCGTTACGGTGAAATTGAGCCTCGTGTTGAGTTGATTCGACGACGTTAGGTTGAATTGAGAGATTTGTAATGAAGAAACGGTGAACGACGGGCGGTGTGGGCGGTAGAGGAGGTAGAAAACGCCGCCGGCGACGGCGGCGATGATGAGGAGGAGGAGGACGGTGAAGGTGATCCAGAGGCAGCATGAGCAGCAGCAGCTCCGGCGGCTCCGGCGGGGCTGAGGGCGGTAGACTGGACGAGGTGTGTTGTAGAGTTGAGGTTTGTTCGCCGGAAATGGATGGTTACCGTTGCCGGCGGTGGCGGTGGTAGCGGTGGTGGTGGTGGATTGTTTAGATGAAGGGTGGATTCTGTCAGCCATTTGATGGAATTGGGGGAGTTTTGTGAATGATTTTGGAGAATTATTGTTGGTGAAATTGGTTGAAAGGTGTGTGAATTGTTGTTGGTGGTGGTGATGATGATGGTGATGGTGATGGTGATGGTGATTGAAACAGTGAGTGGAGGTGGTGGGGAAGACGATGAGATGGTGTAATGTGATGAAGTGATAAGTGATAAAAAGTCGTCGTATACACGGTTTGAGGTTTGGTTGTTTTCTACTCCACTCAATAAATGCACAATACGATGGCGTCATTAAAAAGTTTTTAAAAATGTGGATATTATTATTATTATTTTTTTTTTGTTTTTTTGGACGACAAATGTAGAAACCTACTTTGAAGTTAGGTGTTATCTTAATCAGGTTCATCTATTTGTTTTTCAGCTAGGACCGCACCCCAACCCCTCAGAAGGAAACCCATTGTTTAAGTTTTTTAAAGTTGTTTTTGTAAAATGTTTCTATTTCTGTTTCAATTTATAAATTACTCAAATTGGATTTTAATAATACAAACTATTATCTATTGAGAGATAATAATTCATTATACTAATATAACCGATATCACTTCCAACTTTCACTTTTATTGCCTATAACAGTCCCAGTGACATATTTTCAATTTTTACGTTTGATTTGATTTGTTTTTGTTCGCAATAATGATTATGAACCAAATAAAGAACCATAGAAGTTAAATTAAACCCTAAAATAAATACAAATCGAACGTAAAAATTTAAACCGATAATATTATTGGTAATAAAAATAAAAGTTGGGAGTGTTACCGGTTAAATTAGTAGTATAGATTATTATCGGTTAACAGGTAATAGTTTAGATTATTAAAATTAATTTTGCTTATAAATTATAAGTTTTGTTTTTTTCTTTTGTTAGAATAAATTTGTTTTAAAGGAGTGGTATAAGTTTATTGGATGGTTGTTAATAAATAAATGTGTTTATGGAAGTCAACTTCATATCTATGATGAAGGGGAAACATAATTAAAGGAATATGATTATTTGAAGTAAACTTTGTTTCGAAACAAATAATGAGTAGTTTATGATAGATTTTTAGGGTAATGTAGTTATATAGGTTTGATGTTCAAGAAAAATAGGTTAAGGGAATCTGTATATTACATTACGATCAAATGACATTGATGATTATACCTTATAAATGCGATTTAGGTTTAAATCCTCGTAAGTTCAAATGACATTGATGATTATACCTTATAAATGCGATTTAGGTTTAAATCCTCGTAAGTTCAGGATTAGATGATATTTAGAAAAAAAAATATATTAACAAAATTAAGGGAATCTAGTATTTTTCAAACCCATTTTAGTAAGTTTTTCACAAACAGCTACTTGTTTGAGAGGCTGTTTGGCAACTTTCGAATGATTAAGTGCTGAATCAATAAGAGGTCTGAACCATTAAACGCTAAACAATTAAAAGGTCTGAACCATTAAGAGCTAGTATATAGTTTAACTATTCAAATGCAAATGTCTGACCAAATCAGATAAGATGTCTAACTCATTCATTAGACCTCTTAACCATTCAACATTAGTATAATGCTTAACCATTTAGAGGCAAATTTTTGAACCATCTCGCGAAACAAACAGTCTGAACCATTAAGTGCTGAACCATTAAGATGCTGATTAAAAGGCTGCCAAACAACCCGTAAGTGATTGTTTTAGAATATCTTTGCGTACTTAGATATTTTAAGGCTAAGTTGCTAACTCATTTTAAATTCTGAATAGGTTTCTCCACCTGAAGTTTTCACTAAACTTGACGCATTGTTCCATTCGGATATTTGATAGCACCAAAATACTTTGGAATGTATTTTGAACTACTTTAAACCTTTTTTTTAAAATCTACACTAAACGCGCCAATTAGCCGATCTCAAACCTTGTTCAAAATCATTAAACATACTTATAATGAAAATAGAGACAGATAAAATGCATTTTTTTATTTTTCACTTTAAGTTATTATTTTGGGAGAATTACATATATCCTCCTATAAACTTCATCAATTACATATATACTCAACTTAAAATTTTAATTACATATATCTTCTTGTAAAACTTAGTTAATTACATATATACCCAAATTAAAAGTTTAATTACATATATCCCCTTTTAAAACTTAGTTAATTACATATATACTCAAACTAAAAGTTTAATTACATAATCCGATTTACTAAACATAAATATTACATATTTACCCATTTTATTACTTTTATTAAAAATAACTTATATAATCAGTATTTTACTCTTATTTTTATTAAACTATAAAATTATGTTTTTCCTTATTTCGAGTTTTGATTATTTATTAATATTTCTATACTAAAGTTTTTATGTTCTTTTTGTTTCTTTTTACTTTTTTTTTACTTTTTTATGCTAATTTTTTCGGTAACTGTATAAAACACTTCCAGTATCATTATACAACATAAAATTATGTGTTTGGATCATGTTACATAACGAGACTGGAAGTGTCTCGTACATGAACCTGAGAAAATTAGCATCAAAAGGTAAAAAAAAAAAAAAGAACATAAAAAATTTTAGTATAGAAATATTAGTAAATAATCAAAACTCGAAAAGCTTGTAAAAAGAAAAAAACATAATTTTATAGTTTAAAAATAAGAGTAAAATACTAATTATATAAGTTTAATTACGTAATATTTATGTTTAATAAAACAGATATATGTAATTAAACTTTTAATTTAGGTATATATGTAAGTAATTAAACTTTTAATTTGGGTATATATGTAATTAACTAAGGTTTACAAGGGAATATATGTAATTAAAATTTCAAGTTGGGTATATATGTAATTGATGATGTTTATAGGGGGAAATATGTAATTCTCCCTATTATTTTAGTAAGACGGTTAAAAATTATAATATTTTCGGTTAAAGAATCTATTTTATGATTTTCAACTAATTTGGTCAATGTATGGCTACAAGCCTACAACTACATTGGGCTTGACTTTGATAAAATGGGCTTCCACCATCAGCATGAAGTCTGAACCCTTAACAAGTGTGGCCCAACAATGCTACAGAATTTTCATGCATTAAATTTTTACTTGGCCCAAAATCCGTAAATCAAATATTCTAACCGAATTATTATTTACATAAATAGGGATGTCACAACTCACAATTTACGGATCTGAGAAAATCAATGCTATGATCACATAACCTTTTCTTATGTTTTGCTACTTGTTGCATTTATAGTAACACCACCACCAACTTCTTAAAAAATGTGTCAGCAACACCCCTACTAGTGACTTAAAAGAGCCCGACATCACATCGCGTTATTAATTGATCATACCACCAAACGGTCTATTATGCAACCCGCCAGTCGTTAATTTTAATCCCTTTATAGACATTAATATAACTTTTCCTTAGTTTACTAGTTCTAGAAAATAATACATGTCCTTAGTTTATTCGTTACCACTTACATATATTATTATCTTCACTACTAATAAAGTACACTTGTTAAATAACATATCACAAGTAACTTTTAAGACAATATATAGCTAAAGATCCCCAAAGCATCATCCTTATGATATATTTATATACTCTCTGATCAAAACGGTTATGTGTTTTCGACCCTTCTAGATGTTGTGATGATTTAATATAATAACTAAATGTTGTTGCTAAAATTTATTATAACAAGATGAATATGAATTCATTTTCCAATGTAATTAATACATATATGTCATCCCAAACATATTACATGGAAATGACAAAAACCACATGACCAAAATATTAAAACTACATCAAACTCCAAACACAAGAACATGTTGATAAATAAACAAATAGATCATAATGTAAAAGTCAAACCTTTGACTTTTCCACTCTTTTTCATACCTAAATTTACACATATAAGTTATTGATGATTGACTTTTGACACAAATTACATCTGTTACACACGAGAAACAATCTCCTGCATCGTCTACACCGCAGGTCTTCTACAACCACTTTATATACCGGCCGATCTTCCTAATCTCTCTCTTAATATCTTCACACCCATGTACCTGCATGCACACAATAACCAAAATTATAACACCACTATTTCCATACTCGAATAATAATCTAACCGGCAGTCTTACTGGTCCACTAAACTGTATAACCAGTTAAAAGGCCAGGTAATATTAGTCTTACTGGTCCACTAAACATTATAACCAGTTAAAAGGCCAGGTAATATTAGTCTTACTGGTCCACTAAACATTATAACCAGTTAAAAGGCCAGGTAATATTAGTCTTACTGGTCCACTAAACAGTATAACCAGTTAAAAGGCCAGGTAACATTAGTCTTACTGGTCCACTAAACAGTATAACCAATTAAAAGGCTAGATAGCGTTACAAATAATTTATAACATATATAACTATGAAACTAGTTTATTAAATCGAGATTTAGAAAGAAATTAAAAAAAAATTGAAATTCGGTCGGACTAAATGTTTTGGTTTGCCAACGAACCGGATTGAATTGAGGCGGTTAAAACAGCTTAACCAGATGTCCAGATCTGTTATGTAACAGTCTCTGGTCATGTTCGTGGGTTGACATGTCAAATGACATAAAGTAGAAAATAATATTCACCGTACCTGCCCAACATCATAACTGTGGCTTGTGGATTCGTGCCTGGGGATTCATGAAACGTGGACCCATCGATGACTCGAAGCCTATGGACCCCGATGACCTCGTAATTCGTGTTCACCACCTTGCCCACGTGGCACCCACCATGGTAGTGCCAAATGGATGTAACAGTGTCTTTACAAAACTGCTTGAGTGATTTTGTGTCATTTGCGTGTCGTGGTATCATGTTAATGTTTGCGGTAACACTCATGTTGAGCAACTTATCGACCGTTTCTTTGTCACATTTAGTGAAGTTAAGGAACGGTTTCGATTGCACGAGTTTCATCACAATGCGGATCCCCTTCACGCATTGGCGAAGGTCTCTCGGGTGGCTAAAATAGTTAAACGTGACGATTGGATTATCGTCGATGTTTGTGTTGTCCAACACGAGTTGCCCTTTTGACTTCGGGTTGGCGACTTTTTCTAAAACAAAACCCCCGTGAAACGCTTCGTGTGGAAGATCTTTCTTGTTTCGTTTAAAAGCTTCGATGGCTTCTTGTGTCCGTTTTCTTGGTGGAATAGTCGAAAGTTGTCCAATCTGTTATCAGTTGACAGTTACAAACGGTTAGTAGTATATATACATTAGAGGCGGTTCGACCTAGTAAAGTTGTCTCTAATGGTTATATAAAAACTTTAGCTTAAAACGGGTCAAACGGGTCAAACAAGTAAAAAGTGCTCTATTTTTGTTTATAATGTGTACAACCTATTATATTTATTTAAAAAATGAACCTCTTTCCCCCTTTCACGTCTACATAAATCATACGAAAATACAGTTTTTTTTACTAGATTCCGTTTTGATCTGCTATTCGACCCATCCATTTTGCCACCTCTAGTAAAGATCTTAATAGTAACTGTTGATGCTCTAAAATTACTAAAACACGTGTTATTATATTACCTCAGCCGATGCGACTCCATGGTGGCACTTAATGCTATCGGGGGACTGACTAAACCCGCTGCTTGCTTCAATGTACACACCCTTTTTCGTTATCCCGACAGTTTCAATTAGTGACTGGTTGACAGACGTTTTGAACGGGACAAAAATGGAGTTCAAAGGGTTATCCGACATATGTTTCCCGACATGTTTGTTATCGTGCACCACGGATATGTTCAACTTCTCGAGATCAGCCTTTGGTCCTATTCCGCTAAGCAATAGTAGTTGTGGGCTTCCTATGGCTCCACACGTTACTATCACCTCGCTCCCCCGCCTTTTTGAGATATACGCCACATGTTGTGCTCCGTCCTCGTCTTTGAAAATCACCCCGATTGCCCTCGGTTTTAACCCTGTTATTGACATAGATTAAGAAGTTGTATCAGTATAACCATTTCATGTTGGGCTTACATTATGTTTTAAAGCAAAAATGGGCTTTTTATAGGCCCAACATAACCGGTTATACTGGTCTTAAGAGATTTGAACTTTGAGATGATAAATCAAATACAAGGATTCAAAATGTTAATACATACCAGATGTGTCAAACATGATTTTCTGAACACGCGCATGGATCAAAACATCAAGGTTATCCGTGTTTCCGGAGGCTAGTAGCTCTGCAGCAGTGTGTCGACGACCATACTTATCAAAAATCGTTCCACCAATTTTTGTACCATACAAGTGGTCATAAGTAAACCCATTGTTTGGTGCAATACCAACTTCCACAAGACCGTCTCGAACCGCTCTTTGCCACGGTTCGAACACGGGCTCATGAACGATTTGCTTTTCGACCCATGGGTACGATTCGTTCACCAATTTTGCATCCCACCCGACCCTTTTAACATATCTGCAAACAAATTTCAATATCAAACTAACAGCCAATTGAAATGCATTTATTAAACAAAAAATTATACTTTCACTTCTATTAGTTTAGGCACAAGAAGAAACTCAGCATTTATTAATTAGTGGGCCAGTGGCCCATCGAGCCCAAATCACTATCAGATGACAAAAACGTGATGGTTGTGAGTTGTGGCCCATTAGTAGTTAGTACTCATTGTGGGCCCAAAACGACAAACATTTGATAGAGGTCTTATTCTAACAATCGATCCACAAATCAACAGGCCCAACTCCCAAACAGACCCAACAATATTAATTATCTAAGTTTCAGCTATTATTATTACTATAAAATAGATAAAATACATTATTGTTATGTGAATATACTTAAATTGGTATATTCATGAACATGTGATTTGTGTTTTAATATGTTATAAACATTTGTACATGTGTAAATTTACTATAATATTGTATAATTTGATCCAACCTAGGAAAAAAGCATATTAAGCATTATTTATGGTTACGATTTATTTAGCTAACAATCCTATCAATTTACTCTAAAAGACATTTATCAAGTCTCATCATGTTAACTATAGTTTTGTCAATAAGCTAATAATGCATAGTTGAAAAAGATTGTAAAAAATACTTATGAGTCAAATTAACCAACCGTACGTTAGAAGTTACTATTATGACTTGTTACCAAGCCCAAAAACAACAATCATACAAGATTATAAGTTTTCCAATGTCAAATTCTAATACAGTTTTAAATTTAGTATTTGCATCACAATAATTCTAATACACTTATAGTGCAATTACTCTGGTAATAGTTGATCCAACCAATTTTAGCAATCATTTTAGTAAAATTCATTTTAAAATTTTCAAATACAGTTAATGCGATTAAAGCAACTTCAAACTTAAAAACCGACCCGATAAACACCTCTAACATAACAGAAAAAAGACAGTAGTTGTACCTTGTGCTTGCGCGAGTGTAAAACCCCGCATTGATGGATGTACCACCACCCAACACTCTAGCTCTAGCATTAAACACCCCATCAGTGGATGCAAAGAATTGTGAAGCAGAAGATGCTGACGTGTCCGCAAGGGTAAGATGGAAATTTGACAATAAAGACACATTAATATTTGCAAAAGGCACACCACCTCTTTCTAATAATAAAACACTATAGTTTTGTGACAGCGTGGCAGCCAGTGGACACCCTGCGGTCCCACCACCGATGACTATGTAGTCATACTCCTTTTCTCCACCGTACGATGGAGTTGACTTTGATGATGATGAGAACAAGCTCGCCCGTCGGATGAAGGGGTATTGATCTTCCCATAATCTGTGATCACCTGCATCGCACATGGTGTATTACCGAATTGCCCTTGGTAGCACAAACAAGGATTTTGCTTCCCAAAGATGCTAAATTCGTAACCGATTCATTAAATCTATTTCTATTATCAAAATTTAAATAAAATGGTTAAAATATATCTCTATTGGATTTATCACCCTTAAATTTTATCCATCAAATTATAAAAAAAAATTGTAATAGCAAGGGTTACTGTTCATCTTCCATTAATTTGTAAGTATATAAAAAAAAAATATTAATAAAATAAATGTTTGTGAGTAAGATAAATATATTGATAAAAAATGGAATACGAGAGGTTTTTGAAAAATAAAATATAATTTTATTGAATTAGAATGCTCTTATTGAAGTTATTACATTAATAAAACATTTATTTTACACTGAAAAACATACGTACGTTAAAAAAATATAGGAGAAATTTAATGTAAAATTAACTTCTCCATTCACAAATCACAAATACGCACCATAGAAAGGAATATCCGATTCATAAATCAATAGTCAATGTAAACGATCGTTTACACATAGTAAATTTTAATTTATAATCATTTGATCAAAGATAAATCATTATTTGTATAAAGTGAACTGTAGTTTACGGATAAGGTAATGCATGTAAACTAGGACCTCATAACTTAAACGCAAAATCCTGAACTATCAAAATAAGTCAAACGTTACTTATCTTTTTACTAAAATCTAATCTAATAAATAAATATATAATAGTTGTGATATATATGTCTATACATATGGAGAGAGAAAAAGAGAAGTACACATAATTCATTTCCATCGGAAGTTTAGTTTTTCCGGCGAACAAAGAAATGAATAGGCTACTGTTAACAAGATTAATGAACCAAAATGATCACTTTTTAGTTTTTTTAACGGTAAATGAATCATACTCATACATTACATCAAATAAACTTTTACCAAATAGACTAGCCTCACATTGTCACTTTTTAGTTTTTACTGCTAAAATTTAGATTTCACTCACAATTCACAAACACTAGAAATATGTTGCTGTTGTAACAAAAATTATGACTCTTTTATCAAAATAGACAATCTTTTCATAGAACCCACAAATCAAAAAAGGTAAAATCAAAAACCCATAAATTTTACAAACAAATAACAACAACCCAGATCATTATTTGTGGAAAAATCATCAAAACCCTTAAGAGCATTCATATTATTAACAGATATGATATATTCAACAAGACACTATAAATCCTTACCAAAGTTGCCACCTTTTATGCCAAAAACATCAATCTTTTCACAAACCCACAACTCAAACAAGGTAAAATCAAAAACCCATTAACCAAACAACCAAACAACAACAACCCAGATCATTATTTGCTTGTTGCCCGTCTACCTTCTATTTTGATGTAACTTGACAAAACATTATTAATGAAAATAATAAACTAATATCGCAATAAAAAAAAAAAAAATTATTTGCTGAAAAGAATCAAAACCCTCAAGAACATATTCTTAACAAGACTTCATAAATCTTTCCCAAAGTTGCCACCTTTTATGCCAAAAACATCAAACTTTTCACAAACCCACAAATCAATCAAGCTAAAATAAAAAACCCACAACTTAAACATCCAAACAACAACAACCCAGATCTTTATTTGCTGAACAAATCAACACCCATCAAGAACATGCACATATATAGAGAGAGAGAAAGATGTAAAGAGAGAGAGTTGTAACCTTGACAAGAGGTGATGAGGGTGACAACAAAAGATAATAGAAGAAATAGAGAGATAGAAGATTCACATTTATATAATCTCTCAGAATATTATTGTTGGTTCTACACTTGTTAAAGATCAAGGGCAACTTTGATGGCATTAATGTCAATGAAATAAAAGCAAAGTACCAATACTACCTGTCTTGCTATATTAAAGAAAAGTTATGAAATGAAATTATTAAGGATGAAATGGTAACAAAATTTATATACTTTATTATTTGAAAAAGCTCAATTTGACTAATTTTCATTTATTTAATTTCTTTAGTAACCGTTAAACTTAGCTCGAAAAATTAATATACTATTTGTTGGATTCAATTAATTGAAAAGTTTATATTATATTTTGTTAGTTCTTATGCATTTTGCTCATAAATGAACGATTTAATGAATTTAATTATTTCAGAACTTTTTTTTAGTTCTGTGTGATATTTTTCATGTTTTTAATATACTAAAATGGATTATTTAAAAAAAAATTGGCACCCAATTAATTTGAAAAGATTATATATTTGTTAGTTTTTATGCAATTTGCTCATAAATTAACGATAATGTAATTCAAGTCAGGGTATAATTATATTAATTTATATAAACTATAAATTTTAAAAACATCTATCTAATAGTTAAAAAAGAAAAGAAAATAAAATAAAAACCGTTGAGCATTCATGTACGTATCTTGACCATTCCCACCAATTTTTTTAAATTGGCAAAAAAAAAAGATAAAAACTTTGTTAAATAATATAAAAAGTTAGTTAAATAATATATTTAACCTTCACTAGGTTAAATGTTAAATTACCATGTCCGTTAAATAATTTACTAAACAAGACTTAACGTCAACAAAAAGTTGTAATAATTTGAACAAAATCAACCATGTGAGGGGTATTATGAATTTTGGTGACATGGCATGTGAATATGATAAAATGCATATAAAACTTATGTTATATGTGTATATTTATTTATTCGATTAAAAAAGTAAAGAAGATGAGTTCACAATAATTAGTATATGGGAGGAAAATAATAATGAATATTGTGGTGAGTGGATGAATGCTCACGGTTGGAAATTGGAGTTTGAAGGATAGAGGTTGGTGAATGAATTTATGGCCGTTCGATTAACTCTCATCTAATCATCTCAAATTTTCATCTGCCATCGTACGGATAATATTAATGAAGGATAGAGGTTGGTGAATGAATTTATGGCCGTTCGATTAACTCTCATCTAATCATCTCAAATTTTCATCTGCCATCGTACGGATAAATATTAATCTCTTCATTTGTGTAACACCATTCGAATCTTCCCTCAACTATCGGTGCTAGCGTAAGGGTAAAAGAACATTTACAGTATAATCTCTAAAAATATGTGAGTATGTTTGGTATATTATATGAAATGGTTTTGAGTGGTTGTGAGTGAAGAAAGAGAAAATGTTATTGTTGATTGATATATTTGAAGAATCACTGTTCAATACTTATAAATTTTTTAATATTTTTTAAAGTGGTTGTGAGCAGAGAATAAGGAAAAAAGTAATGATAAGTGCATAAAAAGAATTATTTAATTTAAAAAGAGAAAAAATATAGTGATTTTTAGTGTAATTATATGGATAAAGATAAAAAATCACTGTGAACGCTCTAAGGGATGAATGAAAGTTAATCTTTTTCCATTGAACCAAGTTGCTACTTTTGTATTAATTTAGAAACTCGTAGGGGTTCAATAAAAATATTATTGAAAACTAATAATCGATATTTATAAATTATAAAACTATTATTTGAGATAAAATATAATTGAAATTACGTATAATTAACTAACTCAAGTAATAAAACAATAACATATTTTTTTAAACTTTTGTATTTAAAATTATTTTGTTTAAAAATGTTTTGTTAAATGATTTTTACATTTGAAAAAATAATTTGTAAAAAATTTATGTTTTTAAATAAAAACTAAAAAAAAAACAAAAAATGTTTTTGTTATTTATTAAGTATTTGTTTAACAATTTGGAAATGATATAAACATTATAATTATTTAATATTATCATTAAAAGGTTGACTTGCTATGGTAATGACATGTGACAAATTGGGTGTAAGAATATAACATGTGGCAAAATGATTATGAGAATGACATGTGATAATAATTATTTTGATTTATTAGTATACATGGTACAAATACATCAAGAGAAATTGAAAGAATGAAAATGTGTTTTCTAAAATAGAAAAAATAGAGAAAACGAGAAAACGAGAAAATAATAAGGTGTAGCTAATATGAGAAGCGAGAAAAATAAATAAAAACGGAAGAATTCAATCCATATCGGTGATATGTTTTATGGGTTGTTCATCAAATTAAAAAGAAATATATTTATTTCTCACGATCTGGTCGGTTAAGCAACTAGGTTGCAACCATTTTACCACGTCATGCCACTTAATTATTACTTCAGTTTTGTTATATTTAAATCTCACACATAATTTGATTTTTCTTTAATTGTTTATAATATTTAATTTTTTAAAATCTAAAAATACAATTTTGTTTAGCTTTTCTTGTGTACATTCTGATATAACTTTTATTATGATAAAAATTCTAAAAAGAACATGGCTATTAAGAAAAATATATATTTTTTAATATAAAATAAAATAGACAAGTTATTTGTTTATAGTATTTGCCATGCGTTACTATATTAATTTATAAATTTTTGTTAATAAACTTATTATCCAAAACATCTAATATTATATGATACAAAAAATACAACAAAATAGAAGATTTTCTCTAAAAATTTTGAATTTAGTACATTACAATATTACATGGATTCGTGTGATCCGGGACAAATTATGGATTTGGTCCCTTAGTGTAAATTTTTACACATTTGCTCTCTAAATTAGGGATGAGCTCGGTACCGTATCTGTACCGAACCGGTACCGGTACCGAAAGTACCCGGTCCCGAATTTTATAAAAAACGAGTACCGGTACCGATTTTGGTATATGGGTACAGATATCGGTACCGGTACGGTACCGGTATTTCGGTACACAATACCTCTTTGGTACCTGTTACATTCACAACATTATTTTTTAGGCTTGTTGCATGAATCATGTTTAGTTACGGTACCTAGTACCTGTTTTTGTGTCCGTTACCCAGTACATGTTTGGTACCCAATACCTCTAAAAGTTTATAATAACTAAACAAAAATAAAATATCAAAAAATGATTCACATGTCCAACAAAAATAGTACATAGATTTGATCATGCATTCTAAATATAAAAAATTCCACACATGCTTACTACTTATCAATTATGAAACAACATTGACAAAAAATAGTAAATTGTTTTTGCTTCATAGTGATGAGTTTCACCCAAAAATAATAAACACGAATACAATCAATACCAATACCAAAAGTTTTAAAATACCAAAGAAAGATAATCTTCGATTTGATCACTATGTTGTTCCTATTTTTCAAAATAGACTATCCGTATTTAGGTACTATCGGGTACCATACGGGACTTTTGGGTAAAGTACCGGTACCGGTACCGCCGAGTACCGATCCCAAAATATAAGAAAATCAAGTACCGGTACCTTATACATATTTTCGGTACCAGCTAGGTACCGGTACTAGTACGGTATGGATACCGGTATGGGTACTGGACACCAAATGCTCATCCCTACTCTAAATGCAATGTTTGCTCTGAATGATGGTTCCGGAGTCTTGTTTTGATGCAAGCATATATTTGAAGTTTTGCTGCTTTTGCACAAACAGAAGCTTGTACACTTAGGTGTTGTCACCTCTAGTTATTTCATGGTATGGTAATGATGTGTTAAAGAATGTCATGATGTAATTTTCAATGCTAATTTGCAATGTAAGAATGTCAAAGATATGCTGCATAGTTATATTTCTATTATTTATAAATTAAACATGAACTCACTTATTAACATAGGTTATAGCATATATGAGTTGACTAAGGGTGGTCTTTGGTATGAAAATAAGAGCTAATAGACAAAATAGAGACTGACATCTTAGTTAAATTATTCATGTTTAGTTAAATTACTCTATGTTGTGTGAAAGATAATGATTATAGGATGATTTTTATGTTTTGTTGCTTATTTAGTTTAAGAACTAATGCATGTGATGTGTGTAGATCTGATTGTGAAATCTCATGGAATTGGGTCCTTACAAACCAAAGTAAATGTGAACAACGATGAGCCCATAATTTTTATTTCCAAAGGGTAAGTTTTTCGATACTCATATATCTCTTGACTCTACTTATGAATTTTTTGTTTGTATTGGGTCTAGTAACCTAACAAAAACGACTTGCAACGGGTGTAACTAAGAGCTACAATAAGGTGTTTTGAGTTAATCACGACCATGAAATGGTAATGTGAATGTGCCCATCAATAACCACTTAGAAAGAATAACAAAATTACTTAATCAAACTTAATACTTATTTTATATAACTTTGTTTTCTAAATATAAGACCAATCACCGATAAGTTCGAAAATCTTAGGGGTCAACATTTAAAAATCTAGGGGTCGGTGGAGAAATTGTTATATACATCAAGTATATAAAAAAATACAGGTTTAGTTGGCCCTGCACTCTATAACTAAGTCTGCCCACGAATGTGAATATGAAACGATCATGGGTGGATACTAATCTATCATTACACAACTACAGTACTTGCATACTATAAGTAACTAAAAACAAACATGCAACTAAGTGATCATGTGTTAATGATTTAAAATTGGTAGTGCGTATAAGCGTCCTAAGTTTACCTTTTTTACAGCTATCGTGTTGAATCAAAATCTAAATTGCAGCTTCATTCTAAATAGTAGAATTATCGATTCAGAAATATGATATTTGAATTTGACTGTGTTTACCAAAAAGATGGTTTAACTTAGGTTCATGTGTATTTTATTTATGAAAGTTGTGTTAGAATTGTGCCAAAGTGTTTAACGTTTGATATATATTTTTGCAAGAAAGAGTACTCGCCTATTAAAAAAAAGTGTAAGATAAAAATATTCAAACCTTTTTTGAATTACCCTTCTAACATGTATTTTCAGTGTCATTAAATTATATCAAGTGTTCATATTTTTATTAATATTATCAAAATAACGGTAATACATGTTGGGTGTCGAATCCAGCAAATAAATAATGAAAATGTGAACCTACTGTGCGCACACTAAAAATAATATGAGCGGAAGTAGGGTTCGTGTCCTTAGGGATACGTGTCAATTATTTTATACCAAAAACGTTTTAGCATAGTTACTTTATTTTATTATGGGCTAAGAAAGGTGAGGGTTTTAATTAAAAACTAAAACTAGAAGAAAAATTCCAGCAAGTTGATACAGCTGTATTAAGGTTCTGCCAGAAAAACGAAAATTGATATTTTTATATTTTTTAATTATTAAAAAGGAATTAGTAAAGACGTTAATTAAATTGTGAAATTAATTCAAATATGAAAACTAATTCCAACACTAAGGTAATTTCTAGATTCGATTTGGCTTACGATCATTAACGGTTACGGTGCAATGACTATTTTTAATTAATGATTTGTATCGATACTAGACATCATGCCGTACGGATATCCACTTTATCTAATGTCCAATCAATCGCAGTTCGTTGATTAGAGCCAACCCGTTACTCTAAGCTCATGCCATTTGGATCTTAGCGTGCGGATTGCAACGATAGAAGTATCAATTATAATTAAACACACACACCGTTCGGTATGCTTAACTAGATTGTGTGACTCTATAACGAGAATAAATTCATAGACAAACTCAAACCGTTAATTGCTCTTTATATCAATCAAAACTTGATTAGAGTCTTAAATGATCTTCCAACAAACCATTAAATGTCCCTTTTTTTAATTTTCCAGCCTTATTTATCATGTCTCATTTCCTCCAATAAACTTCTATTTTTTATAGGGTTTTGAATTTGTATTTTTTTTAAGGCTTTAAATAAATCCCCAAAGTTAATGATATTTTCTTTTAAGCAACTCTTCTTTTTTTTTTTCTCCCAATTCCATGAATTATAAAACCAATCAAGACATACAAAAGTAGATTTCATCCCACAAAAACTACTATTATAAGTAATGCAGAATATATGTTAAAATATACTTTAAAATTACTATAATTAATAACTAAAAATATAACTAACAATACATTATACGATGTGTATGTTACCGCTTAATATAGCTACCAAACAAAATGACTTATTAAATATATATATATATATATATATATATATATATATATATATATATATATATATATATAAATATATATATATATATATACAAATGTTACATACTTAGCCTCCAATGTAACAAAAAAAAACTCAAAACTATCATTCACAAACGTGTTTAGGTAGTTAAAGACAATTTTTGTTTATTAAGTAAAGCTTTATTCTTTTAAAATGACAAATCACACACTTATCTAACATACTCTAAATTTTATATCACAACGAATTAACATCAATAAACTTCAAACCTTTAACTTTAAAATAACGTGACCTTTTAATTAATAAGTTACACTTTTACCATTAGAATTAACACCAAAAAGAGAGTACAATAAGTCTCACCACATGCATCCATGTCAAAGCTCATTCCTTCTGAATCATGACACACTGATTCATTAACACCAGACCAGCTGTAGTACAACTTTTATTGCACACGGTACAAGTCACTAAAGCATCCTAAACTAATATGGCAACTGCAGCAGTGATGGTGGAAAACCAGTACAACACAGAAATGGTGAAGTGATAGAGTAAATTCTTGTGACCTACTTTTCTGCCAAGAGCAAATTTGTGAAGAAAAGATTTGATTGAAATCAATTATTATGATCCTTCAACATCATAGTGAAGATGTCGGATGAAGATGGTAATCAATTGCAATTGCTAATATTATCCATGTGAAATTATCTTATTCATTTATTTTATACTAGGTCAGAAATCCGTGTTATACACTTATACACATCAGTGACTACTCTGTTGTGTGTTTACAGTCACGCGATCATAAATCATCTTAACACAAAGACTCAAGCACGTGCCAACGCCCATTCCTCTCTAGCATTCCAACGTTAAGCGGGAGTTAGAGCGGTTCAAGTAGTGGTGTTGGAGCTCTTAATTAGTCAAGATGGCTCGGGACGGGTTGGTCTTGCCTACGAAATGGGCTTGGGTCTTGGGTACGAAATCGGGTTAGGAATTGGGTTGTGAATTTCGTCTTGAAATGGGTTTTCTTTGGTGATAAACTGATAATATTGTTTGATGCATCCGAAAAACGATAATTAATAAGGAAAAACGTGTCTAGGTAATATAGTGGGTAATATGTTGATGGTGAGGGACAACATAAAGGATTATTGTTTTGTTTGTCACCTTTATCTTTTTATAAGTAGTGGTGTTAAAGTGTGTAAGAAATGAAACAAATAAGTATTTATAGACCAAGTACAAAAGGATTTTTTTTTAATTCTTATTGTTTTGCTTCATGTAGTATGGAGATCCACCCTACACAACCTTGAAGTTTGCGACGCGGCTTGAGGGGGTGGTTCTCACATGGCCCCGAACCATCACCTCTGCGTTGTGCCCTTCAATCAGAGTATAACAATAGTCGCAGGTGTCACAGAGTCGATCTGGAAAACACCTGATCTAGGATTGATGAAAAGTTTTCCCAACTGAAAATTGCACCACCTCTCGGGTTCGGGGGTTTCTAATTTCCCGAAATCAGGGAATATTCCCTGTTTCTTGCTGCATACCAATTAGCTTAAATGTTGTACTATAAAACACACATGCACACATGTGAAAATAAGAAAAAGTGGTAAGAGACTCTTTAAAATGGAGAAAAATTAGAAAGACTATGAAAAAAGAACTTATATGGCATTGATGTGCGTGGAAAAAATGTAAAATTTTATAAACGTAACGACTCTCTCTCCCCTTAAATGCCACAGGTGAATTAAGCATCACGAACTAGAGTCCAGAGAGTGGTGTACATGGGTCAGCCCTAGGTGGGATCACCAACCGCCAACTTCAGGGATAATAATCACACCCTTAAAACTAGGGAATTCTCAACACTAAAAATTATCTCCTACTTTTGCTCAATTTGACTATTGAATGGTCATGAGCTTGTTACAATAAAATTATTTTAATTGAGTCTACATTCTATAAATAATACTCAAGTCTACTATATTTTACACTCTGTATCTATTCTCTAGACTATGAGATCTTCATCTCAACACTCTAAAATAAATAATCAAATTCACCACCGCCACCACGAGGGTGGTGAACTTGATTATTGACGTCATTACCACATGTGTTAAAGACACACTCAGTACACCATGTAAATAGACATCAACAACACCTGACAAATGAAAAAAACTAGGAGGATATTCTAATAGTAATGTATGTTTTTTTTAATTTTAGAGGTCGAGTGTTTATATCATACAAAGTACATGTATAGTGTTTATATCCTACAAAAATACATGCGTAAATGACTTATAATAGATTAAAGGGACGTTGGAAGGAATGGAATGGAATGGAATTGAGAAACTAGTATAATTTTCAAGTCTAATTATGTTTGAGTGAGTAATGAAATGTTTCACCTCAAATTGCTTGGTTGCGGGATTTCAAATTCCCTCTCTAGGTGGAAGGATTTTGAAATCCCACAATCAAAAGAATTTGAGGTGAAACATTCCCTTGGGTTTTACATTTCATTATCCACTCAAACATAATTTTACATAAAAATTATACTAGTTTCTTAATTACATTCCATTTCATTTCATTCCTTCCAACCAAACAACCCCTAAGAGTTAATTGTAAAACAATAATGGTACTTTAAGTTTTTTTTAAAGTTATAGATTCATACATCACCGATTAAACATTTAGCCACAAACATTTTTACAAATCATATGGTGTATGTAGTTAGCTTTCTGGTCTAATAACATGAGAGTTATGGTTTAGGTTTAAGATTTTCAAGATATCACATTCAAACCTAACTCAATTGTGGATTCCCTCATTAATGGTGTTACTAGGTGAGTTAGACGTGTAGCGTCAAAGTCAACATGAACGGTCAATTTCACGTCTCAAGAAGACACACTCAGGAGGGCATTCGGGTAGTTTCAAACGCGGTTTCAAAAAATGTAATTTAAGAATTTGAATATTTTTTAATTAACACAAAGTGGTTTATATATCATAAATTAGCATTTATGTATGTTTTTAACTCGAATGCTTCGTTTATTTCACTTCATAATGTCAATTGTGTGTCGATAGTTGGTAGAATGGTAGAGATTGAGCTTTGAGGTAGGATTGTAGGTTTGAGATTTAATTGAAGTTCTGATTCAGTTTGGGAATTGGTTATGTTTCTGATCTGTTGCATATGCAATTTGCTGCTGGTTGATCTGATTAGTTGATTCTAGTTGTTTGCCTGATAAAAGATTATAGTTTGGAACATGTTTGAAATGATAATTTTGTGTTAGGGTTCCAGGGTGGTTGTATTTGTAATGTGGTATGTGATATCACTCATTCTGAAGTGCAGATCAGTTTAAGTGATAACTTATGGTTATAATTCATGAAGTACAAGTCAATGCTTGTGTTGAGTTAGTCAACACAGATTATTAGAGAATCAAGAGTTTGTTTGTTAACTAGAGTACCTAATGTGTGACAGAAGAAACTGTTGTGGGATTAAGAAACTTAAACGCGTCATTCTGTATATCGTCGTGGTTCTTTATTTGCTGGAGCGTGATCTAGTTATCTTGCGATCTGACATTTAACCAACTAGTCGTGGTTCCTTTTCGAGATTTGTAACGAAATAAAAAATGTCCTGTTTGTTGAGTAGTTTTAAATGACTTATGTTATTGTTGGATTTTTACTATTGATGCAGGATTTTAGATAACCTCCCAGTTGTTGTTCCTAGACAAAGACAGGATGGTAGTCAGTCAACCGTTTACGAACATGGTTTTCGTGTCGGTTTTAAGGGTAATTATGCTGGGGTGAGTTTGAAAATAATAATAAAAGAACTTGATCTCTTGTTTGATCCCAATTACCATAAGTTTAACCCCTCTACTTTTTCAGAGCAAGGAGGAAAAGTATTTCATCAATAATCATCTGACGAAAAAAATTAAAAAAATTTACTACATATTTGGGTTTCTTTTCATAGTGTTTGTGATCTTGATCATTACATGTGTAGAGATAACAGTTGTACTCTGCTACTTCCAGTTATGCAGTGAAGACTACCATTGGTGGTGGCGGGCTTATTTGACCGCTGGGTCGTCTGCATTGTACCTTTTCCTGTACTCAATCTTCTATTATTTGACGAAACTGGAAATCACAAAGGTGGTTTCGGGTATCCTCTACTTCGGGTACATGCTGATTGCTTCATATGCTTTCTTCGTGTTAACGGGTACCATTGGGTTTTACGCGTGTCTGTGGTTTGTGCGTAAGATCTACTCAGGAAGCAGTGTAAATTTTTATTGAGTTGAGTTGACTCGGTTATTGTTAGTTACATGAATATGAAGAAATTTTGTAAAAGGATTTACATGTATGTTGATCATTAGATGAACTGTCATGCTACTTGCCAGTTGAATGATATAATTAAAATTTTGACAAATTCATTACTTATTTATGATTCGTAGACCCGACTCATTCACATCATGATAACTGTTTGACACAACATCCACAATGGGCGGTTTTAGAGCCCGCGGACGGGGAGGTCGTACTGGATGGATGACCACCACGCAGCTAATGTCCGTGGGCGTTTTTTTTTGGGCTCAAACGAGCTCAAAAACGCTCCCTTTGAACTTTACTTCTTGTTGGTTTTTCCCAGAAATACTAAACCTATAGCAAGAGCAAATGTAGTGATTCTACAATGACTTCCATATTGTGCTATGGAAGTTGAATAAGAAGAAAAACGTTTTTTATATAATTTTAGGAGGGTAATATGTGGCTTCAAGAAAGAAAAAAACATTTATTATATAATTTATATCGTGTACTGTTTATATGTTATAGATGTTAAAAATAATGGATGAATAACTTAGAGAAAAGTTTTTGGGTGAAGGATGGTGTTGTTAAAGTGACTAAGTATGCTTTTTGGTGAAAAACAACCATACACTGCAAATGGTCTTCGGACTTAAACTCCGACCAATAAGTAAGAGTCTTAACAACATGTGTGAACACATGAATTTTATTTTATCATGAATAAGGGGCAGATATTAGAGCAGCGTAAGGTTGCTGTCATGTGAACTGGAGGTCATGAGTTTGAGTTTTAGAAACAACCACTTGTAAAATGCAGTGTAAGGATTCACACATCTACCCAAATGGCCAGACACCACCTGGATCAGTACATGTGGGAGCCTCATGTATCAGGTTTGCCCTTTGCCCGTGATTTCATTCACTAATTTCTTCTTTTTTTATTTATTTAACTTTTCTTCGGACAAGTCGTTGATTGCTAGTAGAATTTTCACAATTTGATTATGATGGTAAAACGACTATACACTTTAATGTGAATGATGATAGAATAGAAAAGTTGGTTGAAACCATAATTCTGATATAAAGCTCTTGCATATTCTAGGTCAGACCATAACAAGCATTTAAAAAGTTAAATTCTTTTGGCATTTACTTAACATATTTACAAAGTTCTAGTAACTAACATTCAACTAACAATAAACAATAAGCTCACTTGCAGCCAACAATCTTCCCCTCAAACCAACATATTTTGGGACTCATTTCTTCAGTAATATTTTTTTCTTATGTCAGGTCACAATTTGAATAGCCATTAAGAAAGACTTTCGATACAAGACACTAGATCGACCTTTAATACACCCGCTAAATCGTAACTATAATATCTTAAGTCTAACATTGAACACTCCTTCCTCTACCCAATATTAAAAGTCAACTTTGATTCACACCAGAAACAAAAAAGTGTCAAAAATCAATCATAACATAAAACATGATAATTTGAGAAACTTGATGAAATATTACCATCTTCAAGTGTTCTTACAATGACAAAGCAATAACAGATTGCTTCCACAGAGTTAACAAAGATAGAACAAAAGCCAGAAGCTTTTACATTTGACTTCAAGCTCATGGACTCGAATCACGAGTCTCAACGTGCTTTCCTAATAATTATACATTCGCGTGCATGCAACTTTATTTACACAGATCTTCAAAGGCTATATATGACGGATGCTTTTGAACCACATCGGTGTGTTGCATATCTGTACAACTTCACCTTTGGCAAAAGTCCCTCATTATATTTTAAATAAAGTATAAAAATTTTAAATAAATTCAAACCAAATTGCTTGTTTCTTGTTTGTAATCATCATCATTCATCAGCTGCAGATAGCTTCAACTGAAAGTTTCTTCATTACTTTTGGGCAAGGATCACCTCCAAATATCTCAGGTGTTACAGGAACTGTGCATGATTGTTGTCCGACGCAGTACTGCAAATGTTAAAATAGCAAAATATAAGCATTTTTGGTGAAATGCAGCTTGCACTGGATAAGTGGCCTTCAAGGGAATTCAAGACAAAAAACCAGTGGAAGGTGGATTCGAACCAGAGGTAGTGTTTGGTTTATTTGTACACATGATTTTTAAACTTTTTTTTTTTAAGTTCTAAGGTAGTGTTTGGTTAATTAAAATCCTTGTTTTTTTTGGGTATGAAGGAATGACTTCTATTCACAATAGAATTTATTTAAATAACCATGTGCCATAATTCTAAATCCAATGAATAAGAAGGAAAAAGTACCTTATTGAATGCATCATAGGAGTGATGAGCATGGCAGTTACCCTCACTATAACTGCCACAACCGCCTAACGGGGTGCCAAAACTAGCAAACTTAATAGAAGATATTTTCTGACCCGGGCTGCACGAAAGGTGTGCTTTGGGTCTCAACGGTTTAGTCGCTTTACCAGAGGCTTGCATTTCATAATTCATTAGTGAAGGCTGCCACTCATATATATCAGCACACACACTGTAAACTGATCTTTTCACCATTGATATTCCATATGGGATTCCTCCTAATTCTTCAAATACAACCAATAAGTTTCCTCTAGGTTTTAACCATGACCGAGGCACGTGGTACCTGAAACAATCAAAATTATTTACGGTTGTAATCGTGTAAGAACAACTTTAAGATTTGAGAAGAAAAGACAGAAGCTTTCTTACCATTTTTGGGAAGATTCACCACATTTGCTTAAACATTTTTTCTCATCAAAATATCCAGCATAGCTACAAGTGCTACAAGATCCCCGCGCCTTGTATGCAGGCCAATAACGTCCAATGCTTTGTCCGTTTATCCATATTTGACCTTTTCCCATAGTGCTCATGTCTAGAGCCAAAGGTTCATTCCCACTCGGAGCATTGAAAATAGTCTTGAATAATAAAAGAAAATACATCAATCCAAGTTAGTTTCATCGAATCATGCAAATTAACATAACACTTCTCGTATGTCCCATGAAAATCCCAACATTTTCTTTTTTTGGAAAGATTCCAGGTAAGATTCATTTTGTCTTCATGAAAAGGTATTGTGGTAACTTTTCAAAAAACTTAAACAATAAGGATTTCAAGAAAGTACATAGGATGAAATGGTAATCTACCTTGTACCAGGTTAATGGTTGTCTCTGGGCCACGAAAGAACCTTGAATCCACTCAACCGATGAACTTCCCATGAGTGAGTGAAGACTTAGAGTTTCACCTTTAAGGCCAACCTGGTCAAACAGTCAAAGTTCAAGTAAGAACATCAGGTCTGTTTTTGGCTTATTTAGCTTGTGTCATTTTCATTGCGTTATAATGTTTATTCCTTTCAAGAAATGGTATGGGGCCTGTGAAAGGGAACTTGTAGAAGACAAACCTTATAAGACCATTTTTGCCATGTCAAGTCTCTTTTTCCTCCATTGACACCATAGAGTGTGACTGGACCAAGAACACCAGCGTTCCATGTTTCAAAATGTGGACCGATGTTCTATAAAATCACATAAAAGAGCCATAAGAATCACAAGCATTTGTATGTATGTTTGTGAATGTGTATATGTGATATATATAAATATATATATACACACACATATACAGAGAGAGAGAGAGAGAGGAAAGAGCGCATACCGGGAGACCAACAGCAATGCTTAGTAGAGAAATCTTGTTCACGCCAGGTCTTAGATTTACCGGTTTATTAAAAGTTAATTTTGGATTTGCTTGACTTCCATAGACAGTTCCTGTGAAAAAAACAAGTGTCATAAGATGAACTCTACATATTTCCAAATAAAGAAACATTTTGAAGGAGTTATATTATACAATAATTGGCTAATTGCTTTGTACACAGTCAAGAAATATAAAGAAAGAGACTTTCCATATTGGGAATTATCACACTAAAAGATAAAATCTCTAGAATAAGAATATGAAAACAATGACCAAAGAACTATCTTGTTCTTCAATTTAAACTTCTTACCTGATAATTGACCATTGATGAAAACATGCAAAGCATGACCCGCGGATAAGACTGTAAGTGTAGGCCACTTCCCGCTTCTCAAGAACCCCTCGTTGGAGCCAATCCTGACACTGCATGAAATGGATCATTTTTTAGTATCAGGTAGAGTTGACACACAACCACTTTTACTATTCTTATTTTAATAATTTTAAAAATGTTATTATAATTTAAAAAGTGAATCTTTGAATAGACAGTTAAATTGAGGTTTTATACAATAGAAACATAAATTGGGTGACTTTCAACTTATTTGACACCCTTCACTTATAGCTTAATCTTATATTCGACTTGTTTGAAGTAGATATATAAGCCAAATCAACAATTCATAGGTATATGGATTGAAGCCACCACCTCTGTCCTTCATATTTGATGCAAAATGCTACATGAAAAATTAAAATAATAAAGAAGTTGCACTTACTCTGTCATGTACCACAAATAATCTGAAGCATCTCTAGTGACATTAAGCTGCTCTAATAATCCAACGGTCGTAAATGAATTGTCATCATATGATTCAGTTTGATCATTATACGACTGCCAAGAAAATCCTCCCCCAACTGAAGTCATCTTCATCAATGATGTTTGTGCACCGACCTATTATTGACATTCACATTTACACATCATCACTAACTGTAAATAAATACAAACATTTGACTCACATATGCATGGAGGTGATTTTCAATTGAAAATTAGGTTGAAAAACATTTTTAATTAAAATGCAAATAGAAAAATTGCTTTTTCTAACTATTAAAAAGATAATCACTTTTTTGACAAACTTGGGAGTCATATCCATCAATGATGATTTAACTCATGTAGTCATGTGATTCTTTCACTTATGCTTGCATCCTCAAATCATGACATTAGTTTATGAACAAAGTTTTGGCCAAATTGCTAAAGAAAGGTGACCAACTTAAATAAAAAATAATTTTGAACATTGGTTATTTTAAATAACTTTATAAAATCTTTGTTGGTTTTTTATGGCGTAAAAGTTGGTTAGCCAGAAATAAATTTTCGACCAAAGATACCACTTTATGCACTCATTCACAAATTGTTTTACTAAAATAAGACAAAAAAAATAACAAAAATTTATAATCTTTCTTACCCTTGCTGTATTATAAACGGTGTTCTTGCAGTCGGGGAGAATGCTTATAGACCAAGGAGGAATATTGTAACGCTGGTTTCTGAAGTTTACAGTTGCATAAGCATCTCTGTTATTATTTGAAAGGAAAGCAGCACAGCCTCCAGCCTTATATTTATAAACATATGCCTATAATAATAAAAGACAACAAACGTAAGAGGTGGCGTCCACAGCTGACGTGGATAATGAGAGTTAGAACAAAAAAAGTCACCTTTTGATAGTTTCCAAGTGTGATAATAGAGGGATCACCATTTACTAAAGCGGGCTCACATAGTTTTATGGCTCTATGCAAATCTTTCAGATGTCCCCATTTAGCTTCCCGTTTTAATCCTATAAATAGAATAATAGAATATTCAAATAAACCTTGATTTATCCAAATTTAGTAACAAACATTGCGTAGAAAAATACGTCATGAGTATTAAAATATCTAGTCACGGAAGCAGAATTATCTTAAGTGTAACATCTTTGTGACAAGTTTCAGCTAGATGTTTTGACTATTAGTGAAAAAAATATGTTTAGTAAAGCTCATGGTGTTGGTTACTTTCAATACAAATGCATGTCCTCCTTTCCACTACAACTGGTAATTCATAAACACAGATCATAATAATAATTAGCTTTCTCTCTCTATTAGATTAGCATAATTCATTGATTAGATTAGATTTGTTCTTAGTTCCACAAAATTCACAGAGTATATATATAGCTACCATCAACCTCACCGTTTTTTTGTTCTTTTAAGGAAAGATGGTGTAAAACTGTAAACAAAAAGAAGAATGTGTAGTACACTAAAGGGGGTTTGGGATTGCTTGATTTAAAAGGTAATCTATTTATTGTGTTATTTAGAGGTGTGAGTGTTTGGATGAATAAGAATGCTTATGATTATCTACTTATTAATAAGTAGTTTTCATTTAGCAGTTTGAGATTGCTTATTTCAAACTGATTACCCTTAGGTATTGGAATGAAATAAGCCATTTACATAAGCTCATTGCTTATATAAGCTGTTTGAATAAGCAATCCAATGCACACCGAAATACTTTTTCTACATACATGTTTTGTGGACAGTTTGATGGTATTCATGATAGCTAAACTGCCCTTTTAATCAAGAGTAGAAGAAAGAATCTTGTGATCCTAAGTCAATACCATCAATTTATGACTAATGGTAATGAGAAACAGGTTATATTAACTTCATTTTATTATGAGGATATCCTTTAAAAAGACAAAAAAATATCTTGCAAGTCAAAGTCAATACCTTTACTTGATTAGTAATGCTGATAATGGAAAAATATGTAATTTCAATTTAGAAACCTTCTATGAAACATATAGCATGCATATCAACTTGCTACTTAAAGTTACCCCAAAGAATATAACAGGGGATATGATGCATAACTACATGATAGTGAGTTCTTTCATCAATCTACACTTTTAATGATGTGACATATGCAACGTTACATCCCCGATGTGACCATAATTTGAAATATAAACTCTAAAGTGCATTAATATACCGTTGTTGAGTGTTGACCCGAACTAGAAACGCGCCCAACTTTATATTCAAATTTAAACTTGTAAAGAACATATCTACAAGCATGCTAATATGCAATGAACTGTAGCTTATATCATACCAAATTCATCAAGAGGAGCATCATAGTCATAGCTTGTAGCAATAAACGGGCCACCAGCAGTCCGCCCAAAGTTAGTTCCGCCATGATACTGTTAAAAAACAAGAATAAGATTATATGCAATATTATCAACTAATGGAGAATTAAGAAAATAGAAATACAACAAAATTTTAATTTACCATATAATAATTGACAAAAGATCCGCCACTCTGAATAAATTTAGCAACCGAATACGCCAAGTCTTCAGCTGGTCTATAAGGAACAGCACCTCCAAACTCAGTGAACCTGTATTCATTGATATTTTGTAAAAATAAATCTACCAACTAAAATTATAGAAACTAAAGGATATCACATCCGCAATGAGTTAAATGAAATTACCATCCTGTCCATGCTTCAGTCCACATCTTCGGTTTGAACTTTTTGTTGGGAGAGAAATAATCACAGTAAAAACCATTGCAAGTGTTGATCTGTCAATAAAAAACCAACATATGATTATTAATGTTACTGTTATAAAGTCCAAAAAGTAACAATATAGCACATGCTGCCATTACTGATCAAGATTTCAACTTTTTCAATAGTATGCACTAATAACATTATAATTTTTTTCACCTTTTTACACTACAAATTTCTTTTTGGGATATACACATGCATAATGAAAAAAATGTCCATGTGCATACATAAAGGATCCCACTAGGGACACAAAAACAGTCATGTGGTCAAGTAATTGACAAGAAAAAAGTCAACATAAAAGGTCAATATGCACACAAAAACCTTAAACATGTATAACTAGATGGTGCACTTACAACTGGGTCAGGGGCATCATCTTGTTTACACATGACCCACGGTACACCGGTTCCAAGACCCACAGCCATTTGTGCTGCCCATTTCGTATAAGCTCGAGCCGGTGCTCCAAGTTCATACTCCAGCGGTCCATATTCATTTTCAATCTGTCACATTAACTTTAGTCAAAATACAATTTTGCAAATGTTCTGTAATCTTGGTGAATTTGTTTAGAAATTTGACTACCTGAGATAAAATAATTGGACCACCTTGAGTCTCATATAATCTTTCTGCTTTCATCATATTCACTATATGCCTTGTGAATTTTTCCATAGCAGCCTATACATATATAATCATCATTACATAATCATTTCAAAATTCAAAATTGAAAATACCCAAAAAGTAATTTAAATAAAATTCAAATATTATTGAAAAGAATGAGATGCATACCTTGAAAGGACCATTATCTGTTCTGAAACTAATTCCTGGAACATATTTTAACCAAACAGGAAATCCCCTGAAATTGAGATGAAAATAGAAGTTAAATTTATTTCTTTATATTGTCAAATTATTTGAAATATTCAAGATTAATATTTATGAAAATTTAAAAGAAAATTTACCCAAAGTTCCATTCTGCACAAGCATATGGACCAATTCTAAGATGAGCATACAGTCCAGCTTGCTTAATTAGCTTAATGAACTTCACCAAATCATACCTATCTTCAAAATAATACTGTAACCAAAAAACAAGAAAAATTAATTTTGAAATTAGAACAATTTATCAAATAAATATCTAAAAAAGGAAACTCAGTGCACAAGCCTCCTGCATTTCTACATGATGATGTTGTTTTACGGCTTAAACTCGTGACCTCAATGTCAAAATATTTAGTTAAATATAATAAATTGAAAGAAAAAACACTACTTACTTGACCAGGTTGTGGTTCATGCCCATTCCAGAAAACATAAGTTTGAATCACATCCAATCCTCCTTCTTTAGCCTTCTGAATAAGATCTGGCCACATCTGAAACATCAAAATATATGAGAAAAATATAATAAAAACAAATTCCCACAAATTAGTTCTTGAAGATAATATGAAATACAAAAGGGGGGGAAAAGAATCAAAAAATAAAATAAAAATCAAGAAAATAAGTGCATTGATAAGTTGTACCTCAGGAGTGCTTCTTGGATAATGAATTGATCCAGAAAGAAGAATCTTTTTTTGGCCATTAATGGAGATAGCCTTATGGTCATATGAAACAGAACCAGAACAGAAAGAACCCCAATAACACAACAAAACCACCAAAATCAAATTAAATTTGTGCATTTTCACAAACCCCTGTTTCTTGAACACAAATTTCATCAGAAACCCTTGAATCCAAACCACAATCCTCTGTTTTCCCCAATAATCAACTTAACTCCACTTTGTTCTTTGATCTATCTTCTTTTTTGTATCTTAAATTAAAGATAAATCCCAAAAAAATCCCACAAACATACACTAAAAACTGTGTTAAATTTGTGGAAAATTGTAAAGATTATACTTTTTGTGATCTTTTGAAGTTTGTATCATCAGTTTTTGAAGAAAGATATGAATTTGAAAGAAGGGTAGTGGTGGGTGTGTGAATGTTGAGAAAAAAATGAGTGCTTTGAAGCTGCATTTAAGCAAGGAAGATTGGGTTTGTCTGCAGGAGTGATTAGTGAAGGCCCTACTTTTCGGTCGCTTTTGCATTTAATATAAAAATAATATTTTTTTCAAGTTACTTGCAGAAAATGTAATTTTATTGAACAACTAATAGGATTACTGAATGTCACATGTTAACTTGCTATCTATATTATTTGAGTACATAAATCAACACCATTATAAGTTTATGTTTGGGATTGTTTATTTTATGAAAAAGTAAATTTTGTAAAGTTAATCCTATTAATTTCACAAAAGTAATTTATTTACCTTTTAAAATCAACTTTTCAAAATTTTGTCAAACATACTTATTAATTTATTAACATTTCAAAAATTAATAAGTTAAAAGTTGATCAAAAAGTTAGTTTCTCAAACATGACCTAAGGAGAAAACTCATCATGCCGAACTTGAAACTCTTTCTTTTTTTTTTTTTTTGTTATATATGATAGTTAAACCAGGGTCTTTATTATTTTAATGAACTTCATCTTATTATTTTGGATAAGGATCATTGGTATGTAATTTTTAATCTATATAATACATTTATCATTACTTGCTGTGTTTAATGTTTAAAAATATAAAAATATATGACAGAAATTCAATATCGAAGTCTATGTTAGAATCTTGTAAACAAGTTGAAGTTACAACACTGTTTAATCAAACATGATGAGACTAATATCTTTTCAAAAATGTAATTTATACTAAGACAGTCAGAGTGTACTATAAGTGAAGATTTTTTTTGGTGTAATTTTAAAAATATATTAGCTTTATGTTGAGATGCTTGAACTACATTATTTTCAAACGATGAGAATATTTTTTAACTTTGAAAGTGTTACGTACAATAATAAAATAATTACGGGACCACAAAAAGAAAACCACCAATATCATGTTTGTGCTTTAAAGAATATTTAGCATTTTGTCCTTGCAATAAATAAATAATAACGCGTTTTGGGTGTTAAGTTGTTTAAAAAGGTCCAAAAAATTTGCGATGTTATACGAGAAAAATGAAACTAATTTAACGAAACCATCTTGCTTAAACAATAAGATTTGTCCACCTAAACCCTAAATATATACAACCCTCTACCTAATTATATGTTTTTAAAATAATAGTCAAATTTATGATTATTAATGTTAATGAAAAGAAATAACATGATCAAAATGACACTTTTCATGATTTTTCTAAAACCTTTTGTTTCTTGCGGATTTACCTTTACATTTAGTTTATATTAATTAGTATCTAAGTCTTTTATTTCTTATAAATAATAATATAAAAATCACTCTAGGTTAAGCTCCAGAACCGAGTGATAATATAATTAACTTTCAGTCCTTGGGTATAAAGTATAAACACGTGGTAAACATAAATATGTTGTTAATCCGAAGGTTAAAGTTAATTAAGAAGAATATTTATTTGTATGAAACAATAGGTAAATATGAATGAATGTAAAATAATAGGTAATTTGTTAGATTGATGAGTAGTACCGTACAAACATTTAAGCTGTCTCGTATGTCGAGGGGAAAATATTTTTCTACAGCAGCTTTCCCCAATTCAATGTCCAATAAGATTCTCTACTTCTGTCTTTGTCCATACTTCTTTCTAGTGCAAATACAATATTTTATAAAGGATAGTATTGTATTCTTATAAAAAATTATTATTCTTTCAAAGTAAAGTATTAAAGTAATACACTCAGAAAATACGAACAAAATTTTAAATTCAAAACTTAAACACTCATTTAACATACTATTAATCTACATCAATTTGTAGTAAACCGAGTTTAAATTACCACCTCAACTCTAATTTGTTTTTTCTCTGGAAAAATACAAAAATAAACGAAAATATAAATGATAATATTGAATGTATGTTTAAATTGATGTACTACATGATTTAGTACAAGAAATATAAACCTTTTTGTATAGGTATAAATAAATCACACCACTACCTCAATCCTACCTTCTCTAAAATTATATTTTGCTACCAATGGATTCAAACCATCATTATCACCCCATCATTGAGTTCGACCCGTTACTCGATTTCAGATACGTGTAATTTATAAATCAAATAATTTTTCGTACGATGTCCTTTTTACTTTTTTAAACATCGGGTTAGTGGTTAATAAGTAGGAACATCAGGTTATTATTATACGTTAATGCAAAGGTTTGAACCTTGAATCTTTGAGAGAGACGAAGACTACCACCTCCTTCTTAGATCATTAGACAAAAGATTATAATACGTTTTCATGCGATATCTAACACGACGATCCGGGTTGTTTAGTTAACTGAAAAAATGATGAGAAATGATTTTTTGAGAGTTTAAAGTGGGTGGGTTAATATAAAACCGGTTTGGTTTATTATTATTAAGCTTTGAGTGGGAGACCACATATAATATTATATGATATGATTTTGTTTTTAGCATTACCAATTATCCTCCTCGTGTCACGGCTCATGTCCGTGTCTTACAAAAAAAATCGTTAGAAAAAGCTATCCACTTGAATATTTTATGCATCTTTAAGTTACATAATATGTTAAAACTAGAACATAAACTCACGTGATGTGTTGCGTTTGCGAACTTCGTAACGCGTCGTAACGTATGTTACGACAAAACATAAACGTATAAAATTGCACCGACTCGGTTCTAGAGATTGAAACATAAATAGAATACAATTATTATGTAATGGTAGTGTGTTCTTCAGTCGGTATCAGTCTCATTTTTCACGATACTAATCTGTTACCACAAGTCGATACAATCTCCGATATCAAAAAAACACTCTATTTTGGATACAACTATGTTTTGAACAAAATATGTATTGGGAGGACAATTTATTATGTGTTTGTTGTTTTATTTTTTTAGAAAGTGGATTGTCGTTTTCCTTTACGTGGGTTGGTCATATTTGTCATTTTCATCCAAATATATTTTTTCTTACATTTGCCTCCCCAATATTTGAAATAGTTGTCATTTTCATCCAAAAACATGAATTATGTGGTAAAAATTTTTATTAGCAACACGTAAACATAAATTATGATTCCGTTTTTATAAAAAAATTTACGTAAGTGTCGTTTTAACGATGAATATTTAACATTTTAAACAATGAAGCTAATATTTTTTGATGAAAATGACAACGTTTTCCAAATCTTGAGGAGCCAAATGCATGAAAAAACATTTTGGATGAAAATGACAAATGTTTTCAAACCACTGGAAGGAAAACGGTAATTCACTCATTTTTTTATTAAGCAACCTGATCTAAACCAATAAAAATATTAAATTTTAGTAATATACAACCAAACCTTTAAGAATTATTATTCTCGTGAAAAATTATTGGGTCAGTCGCCGAGTCAAATCAAATGTGATTACATTTAAGCTAAATTATTTTAAACATCTTATATTCAATTCAAATAAGGGAATTTTTTTCAATTTATTATTATTTTTCTTATAAAACCAACTTCGTGTAGAAAAATCGTACTCAGAATATCAATAACTTAGAAAACTCGAGAGTCGCAAGATTGTTTTCAGACCGAAAGTATTTTGGTTCACACCAAATTTTCACTCGGATAAAACTTAGACTGTGTTTGGTTGGAAGGAATGGAATGGAATTAAATTGAGAAACTAGTATAATTTTCAAGTAAAATTATGTTTAAGTGGTTAATAAAATGTAAAACCCAAGGAAATATTTCACCTCAAATCCCTTGGTTGTGAGATTTCAAATTCCCTCTCTAGATGGAAGGATTTTGAAATCCCACAACCAAAGGAATTTGAGGTGAAACATTCCCTTATGTTTACTTTTAATTGCTTACTCAAACACAATTTTACTTGAAAATTATATTAGTTACTCAATTTCATTCCATTCCTTCCAACCAAACGCAACCTTAGGTTTAGAATCGAAGTATGATTTTTTTTTTCTGTGTTTGAATTAAAATGAACTATTAGGCTATGCCCCTTGGACTCTACCAGGGACAACCACCCCTTGGATCCGGCTACCAGGGGCGCTGCCCCTAGACCCCCGCCAAGAGGGCGTCGTCCCTCTCAAAACCCCCCACTGCTTAGGGGTTTCGCCTCTAAAACATTATAAGGTTCTAATACTGAAGATCTCAATAAATTTAAACAAGTGTGCACATCGCACCTCCTAATATCAAACACTTTGTGGATGAGATATTAGATATGCGTAAGTTACAAAGCTACTCGTAACTCGTTATTCATATGAGATTTGTAGATTCATTTTGCTTGAATTATATTCTGCTTGACAAAATCTGTTAATTTTACCTTTTCCAATCATCATGATTATTGAAAATTTCTTGCTTTAACAAAAAATATATTTCAACGATTAAGATTTCAATTAATAATTAATCATGCAAACAATCTTCTTAAAATACTCCCACGCTCCCTATGAATTTGGAGTACTTATTAGCTTATCGCGTTTGGCATGCATCTTTTTTTATTATTTATTCTTCAAAGTAATCATCATTCTAGATTTAAAAATCAACTTTGCGCGAAAATAAATAAGAACAATAATAGTTTGAATTTTGAATTATGAATTTGGTCGTGTTTGATTGATGAGTATTGAATTTGAAAGCTACAATCACTAAACAAATGGAATATGATTATGTTCACAAGACAACATCCTTTTCAAATAAAAGATTTATATATCTATATATTATTAAAAATAAACCTTACTACTTACTACATATTTAAGTGTAGGTATTTTTGTAATAACTTTATTTTTGTAGTTAATAAATGTTCGTAAAATTATAGTGGAGTCAATGAAAGGTGAGTTAAGGTCTAAGAGATGCACTGCTCGGGGGCGAAAAGTGATATTAGGAGGGTCGGAGTTTTCGTATAGGGAGAAACAGGAAGGGTGGTGATTGATGATGACGGTGATGAAGAGAGACCAGGAACCGCCTCCTCCCGGGCTCTCTCGATGATTTCGAGAGATATAGAAATCACAGGGAAGTAGGTGAAATCAAGACCACCCCGTATGCAATTAGAAAACTTTTATAACGTTATGTAGTGTATCTAGTATATAACAGTCGTCTTAATTATGTGTAATATGATAATAATGATCCTACTTTATCAAATGTTTGAAAATAAATAGGTTATTCACTTATTCACCGTATTGTCGCTTAGATTTTTAACCTTTTCTATAGTTGAATTAATTTTCTAAACGTATTACGACAGATACATTTTCAATAAGAAAACAAAACTAAAATTAATTTAACATTTCCACCATCTTTTTTTAAACATTTCTACAGTTTTATGGTGTGGTTCGTAGCATTCATAATCCATCCTCCATCCTCATCCTTATAATCAATGTTTTCAGAACCGGATCGGACGTCGAACCGGACGCCTTACTGGTTTGGTGGTCGGACCGGTCGGACCGGATTTAACTATATTTTAATTATATTTATATATGTAATTAAATATTTGTTGGAAATAAGGGTGTGAAAGGGAGTCTCTCTAAGACTCTAACACCCTTGTCCCACATTGGTGTGACAAATGAAATATTATGTGTTTATATATGATAACAAGGTGAAAGGTATTGAATGTCTTTATGATACACCATGACCTACCCGCGCGCAGGGTGGGTGCAAAAACGGGTTTCTGGCTGGAAAATTTGGGTTGCCCACGCACGACATGCGGACACATAAACTGGGTCCGCGTGACGCCGGTTTTTTGTTTTTTTTTGCTCTTAATTTATGGTTTAACACCCCGTTTTTACCCATTAAAAAAAAAACATATCCGGTCCGACCACCGGCTCGGGATATACCCTCGAATTGAATAGAGGTATTCTATCACATCGTTTCATTATTTAAAAGCTTTATTTCAAGTCCGATCATCTTATTTTCACACCTATTAAATCTTAAATGTTCATAACGATCGCATGCTTTCATTCAATCTTATCTTTATTAAAGGATAAACATATAAATTAGGTGTAAGAATAGTTAGTATATATATTATATTTTATTATTACGATTATTTATTTAAGCTAATAATAACTATAACAAAATATTTTTTTAATATTTACTATTATGGAAAGAGTCAAAGAGTGTCACGGTAGTCAAGCGTGTGCAATCTGGTTAGGGCACAAACTGTTGTGTGGCTTGTGACGCCCATGCCGCCAAGGCGTGACAAGGATGGTGAGATGGGGGCCGTTCGAAACGCATACTGCTATGACTATTGATGTGATGCGGATGTAGACGAATTCTCAAAGACATTTGGTACGATTTATTTTTGTTCTAATGCATATTAAGTTGTTTCGACTTTGTTTAACTATAAAACTCATGCGTTCCTTAATTCGAAAAAAAACAAGCAACAATTCTCAAACAACCTAGTAATCTTCTACGATCCCTTTTTTTTTATTATAATTCTACTACTTGATTCAATATACAAGACGGGTGTCAAATCTTTTCCCTAGTATAATGCTTAACCATTCAGAGGCAAATGTTTTAAACCATTCAGACATTTGCTCACGAAACAAACAGTCTGAACCATTAAGTGTTGAACCATTCAGACATCTGAACCATTAATAGGCTGATTAAAATGCTAACAAATAGCCCCTAAATTTTATAGAACACATCTTATAGTATATTTATCCAATAACATATTGAAACTTTTTTTAAGAAAGAAACCAATTTTACCAAAATACACCTACCCTTAAATTGCTTCCTTTTGTCCAATCTAACGTCACACGGAGTGGCAATCTTTATATGTTTGAGAGAACCTAGAGAATTTCCGGCCTCGGATGGGAACACCACCTTTGGTTCTAATGACAAGTTTAAAGTTTCGATCTGATGAAAAATCTTAAGGCATCACCATCCACTTTCTCTTCTTTTTTGGATCAACGGGAAAACTTGGACAACTTCGTGTAAAACAGAAAAAAACTGAGGGAAATAAATAAATACGACGTGACGTTATTGTGTCACCTGAGGAAAACAGGATGATAACTTATACTCTAATATAAAGTACTCTTAGTAATACATGTGTCTTCTTCTTATTGGTCATAAAAATCAATATTTATGATTAGTAATTTAATCAATATAAATTCATATTTATAAGCTTATTAGTTATGATGTCTATTTCCATGAAATTTCCTCTCTAAATCTCTATTTATGTTTGGTATGGTGCAATCATTGAGTCTCCTTTATTGGAAGGCTTGTGTGGTCGTTAGCGATGAGAGTGCATGCAAGCTATATGTTAACTTTGAATTTTGAAACATACATATCGACCTTTTATTTCTATTTATTCATTCAATTTTCTTACTTTCACTATTTCTAATTAGATTTGTGCCTTCTAAATTAAAGTAATTATCATTTAATATAGTTATTGTCCTAAATGGTTTTAACAGACGTTTGTTGGAAAAAGGGTCTTAATGTTAATATATTCAACACCTTATTTTATTTAAGACTATGTCATCAAATAAATATAAGGTTTTGTTTGATAATTTGTTGGGTTGATGCATTAAAAATTAAAAAGTGACTTGTGTCATAGTGTGGTGATTTGATCTCTTTGTCTAGCCGGCAAGCAACCCAATCCAACAACTATTCCTTCTCATATGTTTTAACTTTTTAGTGATGAATTGATAATACAATATTTTATTTTTCTTAAGTATAAATAAAGAACATTATTAAATAAAATATATGGATGCAAACACACATATCTTTTAAGTGTTAAATAATATACTAATTAAAAAATAATACTTATTAAAAGCTTAAAAACATACATTAGATTGATTACATATTATTAACAAATTTATATAGTTGTGTACCATAATTAAATAGCTTTTCACATTTCTGATCGATATGTTTTAACCTTTAACAAAAGACCAGTATAAGATACTAATAAATGTTTTCCAAAACCGAGGCGTAACCCAAGAGCGAACCCTTTTTGATTCATCAGGGTCAAGAGTTTAAAAAAAATACTATATTCAAGGAGTAGCTTTTTATTTTTTATATATAAGAATGATTAAACACCTAGCATAAAAAGTACCATATTGCTTAATGGTTGAGTCTTCATACGCATAACCTTAAGTTTGTTTGTACACCTTTTATATTTCACTTTCTAATGACAATATTAGTTCATCAAACTCAATTCTTGAACATAAGTCGTTAAGCCCAAAAGTACAATTTTTTCCTAAAAAGAAATGGACACTAATCAAACACTTCAAAATCAAATTACATTTAAAGCAAAAGTTTATAAAATGCCAAAAGTATAGAGCTGGGATTTCTGCTAAGAAAGAAGCCCCTGTGAATTTCCTCACGGACCCTATGGAGGGGCGGTCTACTTTGCGACCAGCGGATCTGCTCGTCTTCGGCTGGGCTGGAGGCAAACATGCTTGTGTGGACCTCACAGGGGTTTCCCCTTTGGTTGGTTTACGGGAAAACGGTTTTGTAGCTGGTCAAGCGGCAAGAAAGGCAGAATCAAAGAAAGTGGATAAACATGCTAAAGCTTGCGCAGAGAACCAGCACGCTTTTGTTCCCTTTGCCTTTGATACATTTGGCTCCCTAGCGCCAGAAGCTATCAACTTTTTGACCAGGGTCCAACGGGTCATAGACAACCATTGCTCAACCCCGGGGAGGCAAGGATTTGTTTTTGGAAGGTTAGGATTTGCTATTCAGAAAGGGGTGGCGGCGCAGCTTGTTGCCCGTCTACCTTCTATTTTGATGTAACTTGACAAAACATTATTAAAGTGTATCAACAATTAAATATTAGCTAATATAAACAAATTTTAATCGTATTATATAAAAAAAAAAAAAAAAAAAAAAAAAATCCATAGTTACAAAAACAAAAACTTGTTGGTTGGTGGACTTGGTCTACCCAACGCTATCTGTGCTCGCGAACAATGGGGTGTCTTTCATAATCTGGAATACCCGGGTAGCTAGGCTTTATTAGTTGACCGTTAAAAATGAATCCACTAAAAATAAAAAGAAAAAAAAGGATATTTTTTTTTTGGTTTGAAGCCTAGTTCGTATGTTGATACAGTAGACAATTATATTTCAGAACTTTCCTTAGAAAACCAAATAAGTCGTTCGATAACACGATTTCATTGTTTTCTCAACCTGTTAAGTATGTGATATAATTTTGTTGCACTTATTTAAAATAATTGCCTTTAAAAGTAAGATTTATTAACTAACGAAATTATTGCTTTTAGTAAGATCCCAACCCCCAATAATTTCAAAGGGTAGCTTACAAGTTACAACTACATGTCATTAAGCAACATCATTATCTCTTATCATTTTCTTTTTCTTCATATTTTATTATTCAGCATACACTTTATTAAACTTTAAAAATCACCAAAGAATTAAAAAGAATAATTACGTTATTGAGTAATCATTTTGAAGATAGAAATCACTGGATAATGATTCAAAGAGTGGCAATTTCACAACCAAAAAAACATGTTTCCTACAATCTTTTACACATTTATCGCTGTTCATTATTTTCTAGAAAAAAATATCAGACTAAATGTTTATAAACATGCATCTAGAAACCCAATTTAAGAGTTATGCCAAACGTATCATTTTTTATTGTAATTCTATCATCCACAACTTGTCACGTCAGTAATATTTATCTTAAAAGGTTATCATTGTCACTATTAGGGCTGCAAACAAACCGAACGAACACAAACAATTCGTGTTCATTCATTAAAAAATAAACTTGTTCATGAACTGTTCACGAACACTTAACGAACGAGATTCTTTGTTCGTGTTCGTTCATTAAGAAAATGAACATGTTCATGAACTGTTTACGAACACTTACCGAACACAAATGAACACAAACAAAAGCAAACACAAACAAATGTTAATAAACATGACGAATTCAAAAAAACTCATGAACACAAATGAATACAAATGACTATAATTTTTTAAGAATAAAATTTACATTTTTGTTACAAACATTACACAAAATTAATCAAAAATAAATAAATACTTAACATAAAATATCAAAAAATACTTGATATAATAGTCATAAAAATATCTGACACAAAAATTAAGAATATAAACGAATATATCAATGACATAATTGAACAGATCATCGAACGTTCACGAACATAAAATGAAAGAACGCAACTTGTGTTCATATTCGTTCGTTTAACCAAACAAACAGAATTTTCTTGTTCGTGTTCGTCCATTTATTCAACGAACGAAACTAAACGAACCTCTCGTCGAACTGTTCGCTTAACGTTCAGTTCATTTACAGCCCTAGTAATGATGCTTTCGATAACTACATTGGAAATTTAAGGTTACCATTAGATAACGGGGTATGTTATCGATACATTCAATTTATTTTATCATCTCTATATCTTTCTATACATACATATAAATACATTGAGAGAGATAAAGACAATAGAATGTTTTAATAACATAAATGAGTGTTTGTATAATCCAACCCTTAGATAACCCTTATTCGAATAATACTAAAAATAATATGAAAGTAAATTTTATAATATTATTCATACCATGCAGGCTGCCGCCCTAAGCTACGTCATTATCATAGTGGGGTCGGGTTAAAAGTTAAAAAATGGTGTGTACACTTGACCCGGATGCATCCAACACCGTCTCTTTTGTTAGCCAATCAGATAGAGTTTCAATTAACATACTCCTTGGTTAGGTGGTTGTTAAAATCATTTTTTTAATTTGTCAAAATTTCAAAATAAAAATAATGATAAAAAAACTTTGATAACTTTTATATTACACGAATGGCCCTTGTGTTATATTCATATTACTAAATACTATTTGATCTTAAACTAGTATTTTTACCCCGCTTTGTAGGTGGGCCGTAAGGTAGTTATATGTTGCTACTGATTAGTTATATGTTGGTACCGATGTTGTTTTGATGGATATCGATTTCATTTTACCAGCATATTATGGTGAGTCATTAAAATTGTAATATACCCAAGAAAATAACGCATTTTGAATAGAACTCCTATATAACACGACTGATTACTTCGGTGGTATCATTATCATTTCATGTACTAATACGTTAAAATTAGTCAATATATACTACGATACCTAAAAGGTACATTATCTTAAATACAACTCTGTTTTTAACAAAACTTATGTCCAGACGATAGGAGGGGTTTTACGAGCTAGTCGGTTTTTTTCTGGGACAGTTGGCGCCATCCTCAAACATCAAACCAACAGTGGACGGTTAAAATTCCATATGAGGTATGGTTCATACTTGTGCTATAAAAAGGAATGCCGCTAAACCCGTTTCCGCCGCTCTTCAAAAGGAAAATATATACGAGTCACCATCATACAATTATTTCCAAATTTACATTCATAAATCATAATTGTTTAACAACCAATGAAGTAAGGATAATGTGTGACACACACACATCAGCCAGCAACTAGGCTTCACAAATCAGCCATAAAGTGCAATGGATTAGGATGCCACATAATCCAC
This sequence comes from Flaveria ramosissima, assembly GCA_025215565.1. NCBI lineage: Eukaryota > Viridiplantae > Streptophyta > Magnoliopsida > Asterales > Asteraceae > Flaveria > Flaveria ramosissima. The sequence continues at coordinate 63,075,436 of CM046034.1, read as the reverse complement.
TTGTGGGTCCATTGGACACGTAGGACTACAACTAGAATGACAACTACAGCCAACTTATCTATTTAACACATTACATACGTGCGATATTTCTTTTTGTATGAGTAATCGAACCATTTAAATGTATACTTATTTAGTTTAAACATTATTTTATTACATGTTTTTAACATATATAAACTAAGAAAAAGTTAACGATAAAAAAGTATTTAACATTTATTGAAGATTAATAGCTATAAGTGAAAAACAAAAAGAAAATAATTAGTTTAACCGACAAGTTAATTCATATATAAATTTAAATTCAAATATATACACAAAGACTCACAAAATAATAAATATAATAATTCCTAATCATAAACATTACAAATATTATAACATTCTACAAACATATTATACACGTATACGAACATGAAAAATCTAAATACACGGTGTTGGTTTTGTACTCGACGTTCATGCGAATACCATATCCGTGTTTTATAGCAAATGTATGTTCGATTCCTGTAAATATAACATGTTATATCAATCAAATAAAGTAAAAAAAAACTTGAAATATTATCCATGTGAAGAAATTTAGAGTGAAGAAAATACTATCATGTTGTAGATGTGTTTGCCACTCATCTTGTAATATGGATAGGTATAGGTGTCCACATCCTTTGAGGGGCCCTCTTGATGGGCCTTTTTATCCAATACAATAGTGCCTTATACAATAGTGGGCCACATTCAAGAATCAATTTACTTTTCCTTTTGTGCTTATTGGGCCCTATTTTTATTCGTATACATTTGAATACAATCCGATCGTATCGCCACATTTGATTAATTTGCATTTGGGGGGTGATTGGATATGAAGTTTATGATTCCTGTTTTTTTGGAAATGAAACTATGAAAGTATGAAACTATTGATGGGGGTGTTTGAGAATTGAGGGTATTAATTGAGTTGGTTAAAGAAATGGGCCTAACAAACCCATGTTCTTTGGGTTGTGAATGTCAATCCATGGGCCCACAAGCTCAACCAACAAACCTCAAACAAGAAATTGGGTCCTACATTTCCTACCAATTTCACATGTGCACTCTTTTCATTATGTTGTTTGAAAAACCATTTTCATGCCATGAGGATGACTAATAAACAAATATACAATCATTAGTGATATATAATAAATAAATAATGCATAAGCTTGGAGGCCACCATGCTTTTTAAACTTAGTTTTCATCTTGCAGAATTTTATTTATTTTGGTAATGAGACTGGTGTCATGCTCCACACCTAACACTAGGGCTGGTGGGGTGATCTTTAGTGTAGTAGTGATCACATCCCTAATGTATTAGGAGATTACAATAAAGCTCATTTTGTACTCTTACCCTGTTAGTAATGATATACAAAAGAAAACGATGCGTCGCAAAACTTATTAAAGTATTTACGTAAGTGAGGTGGTCGAATGGTTTGAAATCAGCTTCAATTTTTAGACTAAACTAGAAACTCTTTTGTAATATAAGTTTGATATCGCTTTTTAAATACTCATAATTTTCGCATCAGGCTTAAATTGTTTGATAACAAGTCGACTCGTTAATTGATATATTAGACAGTAGCTTAAAATAATGAGTTCTAGTTTATTTTAAAATGAAAATTTTTATTCATTTAAATATTATTTGATTTTCTTGGAAAGGATAACTACTACTTATCAATACAAACATATAGACCCACGTAAAAAATTCAAATGTAATTAATTTATTATAATCATCGTATTGGATGTTTTGGATCTTTTCTTAGAAAAGCGAATCCATCGCTTTCTATATACATTATTTTATGGTCATAAGACAATAACAAAAGGTGATTAATGCATTCATCATCAAAGCACTTACAATGAGCATTTTAAATTTGAATATTGTTAAAAAAGTTAACTTTGTATATTATAAATTTTAATATATTATCATATACCTTGTATATAAATTATTTTACTAAAGTCATTACTCATTTCTAATTTATTTATTTTTATTTTTCGTTTCCTATCTAGTCCATATAAGTCTTTTAACTTCTACCTACTTTAAGTTCCAGGGGTTAGACCATGTGTAATGGGACGTTAAACCCATACTTAACGCACATAATGCCCCAATCACCATTACGGTGAGGCGTTATGTTTAAAGAGACATTATTATTAATTTATTATAACGCCACAAATCATCAAATCCATAATGATGAACGGGTGTTATAGGGCTATCAACTATTACTTATGTTTTTAACAAAAAAATAATGACGACTTGGCGTTGATGTGACAGAAAATGTCTCTTAATGGGCATTAACCATTACTCATGGTTCTACAAGTTGAACTTTAGAAAGGATTCAGTGTTTGAAGTGTTTTGTATGATGATTTTTTTTAAGTAGAGCGAAAATTAAACTGACAGTCATATCATATTACAGATCAAACTGATTTCAAAAACAAAATAAATTTATTAATATTTAAAAATTATATCTATAGAGTGAGAATTAAATAGAAAGTATTTTTCCTAATAGTATGAGGAGTGTGAACCATTAATTAAAGTAAATAAATGGTTAAGATGATAAGAAGGTGCCATGTTAGACCTGAGGAGCAATTTTCTCAATTCTCAAGTTAATTTATTTTATTTTAAATTACAACAAATATTTAAGAATTTTATTTTTCTAACATTAGTGTAATATTACTATATGTTTTTAAACGACATTTAAAAAAAACAAAATTCACTGTGCAAAAACCGTGTTGGTTTAGCACTGATGCACATATTGTCTTAATGTTATAACTATGTTGTTTACCATATAACTATGTTTTCTTCGATCACCAACTATGTGTTATACCATTAAACCAATACATTATATGATACTATATCACAGTTATAAATGATAAACGACCACAACTATATCAATTGGCAATATCTTGTGTGCATAAATGAATGCAAATACTCCTCGCCCATTATACGTTGTTCTCATCTCTCTCCAACCTTCTTAGGAAAATATATTTTGTATCGGATCCATCTACGTATGCAACTAATACGACGCAAAATATAGATTTACTTTACTTTTGTGTTGATTTGCAATAATGCCATACTAACAAATATGATGCTCACATGGTCAAGTGGTGACTAAATGTGTATGTCCTTCAATCAAGAGGTGCTGGTTTTGTTAAATAAAAACGAATATGATGTTATATGAAACATGAAATAATAAATAAAATAGCAAATTATTTTTTGAAAAGAAAAGATATTACTTCATTAATTTCTAAACCCGATCACGTTCAGCCGTTCTGCTCCATAATCATGACGTTGAATCGATTGGTTTCGTGTGTAATGGGAATGGGAATGATAGTATGATATAACAAGCATATGATGAATTTTATTTCATAAAATGAGTAAAATAAATGAATATATGGTGTACATATTATTTAGATATATCAGAATTTCTTTCATGGAATGATATAAAATGACATATATGTTATGAAATTGTATGTTTATCCATGAATGAGAACTTGTATGGTACGGGTGAGGATGAGATGAGGTCCTACTTCATCCACTTAAAAATTTATGTGAATGCAACAGAAACAATATGATATGAGATTATGATATCATTATCATCTTATCACATAATCATTTCAACCATTGTTTTCTATTGGTTTATATAACATCTAAATTGAATAAAAAAACCAAAATAAAATGAAAATAAATAAATAAAATATAATGAACCACAAATACATATTAGGTTGTTTTTAGGAGAGTGACAATTTTAGCCAATTTACTTCTGAGAGGGTTTATTAATTTATATTATGTTTTATCTATAACAATTCAGACTCAAGTAAAACAAAAATATTAGCAATGAAGGAAACTAATCAAATAGGGTGGAAAGTTGGAGTAAAAGTTAATCTTTTTAAGTTTTGATACATAAAACCTTTATAAATTTGATTATTATGGAAATAAGAGTTTCTAGTATTTATACTTGACACACTAATTGTTTACAATAAAGATTTATAAATTTTAGATAAGCCTTGCAGAGTTGCAGAAGATACGAGCCAAGTAACATGTCAGAACAGGTTTGGGTTAAACTTGAATCCAGCCAAAAGTCCGTCTAAAAAATATCAAAGTGGTTCGGGTCAAGATGACTTCTAACAAAAACGGGTTGAATTTGTGTCAAAACAGTTCATTTCAAATAAGCATAAATCATGTTCAAGTCAAAACAGGTCCTAACCCAATTGGGTGCGGTTTTAGAACAAAAAGATGTATTATAACGAGTTCACCCTCTATAATTTTCTTATGGCGGCGAGTGCCTAGTGGTGATGAGGGGATATGGGTTGGGGCATACAATCCTTTGTTGGTATGATTGTGTCTTGGAGCCCAAATATTTCATTCAAAGTGTCATTTTTGGTTTGGGTTGGGGCAATATTATGGGTTGGAATATGTAAAGGCAGAAAGTATAAAAGAAATTATGGGAAAATGTCAAGGTGTTGTGGTGGGTAAAAGTATTGTGGTTGCTGTTGTGGTTTAATGACTTTTATGGATCGTTTGACAACTTCTAAATGATTAAGTGCTAAACCAATAAGAAGTCTGAACCATTAAGTGTTGAACCATTAAGAGCCAGTATATCGTTTAACTATTCAAACGCAAATGTCTGACCAATTCAGATAAGAGGTCTTAACCATTCAGCATTAGACCTCTTAACCATTCAACACTAGTATAATGCTTAACCATTCAGAGGCAAATGTTTGAACCATTCAGACATTTGCTCGCGAAACAAACAGTCTGAATCATTAAGTGCTTAACCATTCAGACATCTGAACCATTAAGAGACTGATTAAGAGGCTGTCAAACAGCCCCTTAGTGCAGGAAAATGCGCTATATATAGGAGCTTAAGAAGTACTTTAACGGAAGATCTGTAGCTAGAATTGGGTGTAGGATGAGCATCAATGAACCAGTGGAAGTTTACAAGAATGAAGAAAATATGAAGATTTGGAGCATTTTGATCGATACCATTGATTATGTTTTTTAATGGGTTTACTTGTCTAGAGTCTTTGTGTTTTGTGTAATTGTTTATACCGGGTATTGGTTGATATTTTGCAAGTACAATTGGGTGAAATATAAACACAATTGGATTTTTACTTGTATTTAGTTGACCTTTTTGGACCGTTTGTGGGACAAATGGGGTTGGAAAAACTTGGGCTAGGTTTGTATAGGTTTAAATGCAAAAGCCCAAGTTAGATTTTGTTTGGCAAATTTCCTACTGGGTATGTCCTGAGAGATTCTTTTAGCTGTTGTTTTGTATTTTTGATTATTTTTACGACTTAACCCAAAAAAAAAAAGACGAGTGGAGGTGGGGACGGCATTGATAATGGTGGTCATGTCAACGAGCACTAGGCGGTGGTGGTAAAAAGCGGTAGTGGGTGGAGCTGATCCATTTACCGTTTAAGTTAGCAAGTATTATAAGAGTGACTCATTTGATTCATCGTATAATTTGAATAGACTCAAATTTACCTGTTGTATAATTCTAGTAGACCCAAATAAAACCATATGTAAACATAATTTACAAAAATCAACCATTATTTGATATATGGGTCATGAATGTCTAGTGTAATTTCAGACAAAAGGTGTTTTATGTCTACAATCTGACCCGGAGAAAATATAAAAGGAAGCCACTCACAATTTGGTTAAAAAGCATATTATATTGTTACAACAAAGCATTAGGACCATCTACTTCAGTAGTAAAGTCTATTATTTTTATTTTTTACCATGAGAACATGTTACCGTAAAACTCACGAGACCACCACTACCCTACTAACCAATGGGATCAGTTAAATCCTAGTTTGAGCTAGACAGTGACCTCCAAGAGGTTATGATAGGAAACTAGCGATGGGAGATACAAACCTAAGACCTTTGTTAGAGGGGAATCAAGCATTTACTACTGTGCCACCCTTTGAAGGTTTTCAAAAGGGTAAGGTAAACTTCGATAGCAAAGTTCGTATCAAAGTAGACGGTAAAATATGGATTGATTATAATAAGAGTTAACATAAATTGAAAAGTGAGTATGCTATGTTATATTTAATTCAACTCACTGTTTGCTTCTTCCATGATCATTTGATTCGAGACACCCGATGAGAAGCCCAGCTTTAGCATGATTTCTTCAAGACGTTTCACGTTTGTAAGGTATAGATAACCAACCTACATAATAGATGAATAACAATAATAATTAAAGAATAAACGAAGACACTAAACTTCTATTACCAAGTCTAATTAGGTGTTATTTGTTTGTGTTGTCTGATGTGAAGAGCAATAAAGATGTTATTGTGGGTATCATTATCGCGACAAAGGCAGTATGGGACCAAAAAATCAAGAGCTTGAACATGATATTATTACTAAAAATGTATCTGGAAAACTCACGGCCGGCCCTACAAATGCCCTGCTAGCCAACGGGATCAGAAAGGCAACTTGCGTTGGCAAGTGACCTTCAAGGGATTAAAGGCAGAATCAAGTGCAATCTGGATTCAACCCCTTGAAGGTTAAGATGGGCAGTTGGTCAAAGTGTAAATAGCAAAATCTGTCAACAAAAACCAAAGGGCATATAAAACTGACCAGTGTTTCCAAAGATGATGCTCTATTGTAAACAGCTACACCAGCACGTTTTTTGGTCTTCGTTTTGGAGGAAGAAAGATTCTTTCCCCACCGCAAAATGTCCCTGTATTAGACAAACAAATAAATGTATTAAGTGTTGGATTAATCGGTTTCGTAAACAGGTCACGGGTCAAAGGGTTCACGGGTCATTTGAATGGGTCATCAATTGTCTACTCATTAATGTGACTTAGTCCAAGTTGACCAAGTTTTGTGTATGTGAACGTGGGATTGTTTCTGCACATGTAAACCATATTAGTAGCAGTAGTTTGTTTGTTTATTTAATATTTAAAGGCATGTACTATTATTGTTTTAATTGAAGTAGAAGTTCAAGCAGTGACATTACGTGTGTTTTGTTGAGAGGGTATAGTGAGGGACCTGAACCAACATTAAGTATCTTTTATATATTTAGAATGAATAATAATACTTCAAAATATGAATATCCAAAGCAGTCGAAACAACTGTTAGGGCTCATAGCTCATAATGTGATCCAAAGTTTTAACCCAACAAAGGTGACACAACATAGTGCATAATTAACTAAAGCATGGTAAGACTGACCTTTCTTCTTCTGATAGAACTTTATCATTTATTAGTTTTTGGAGCATTGCATCCTGATATGCACAAAACGAAAATTCCAATAAATTGCCTTAGATGAAAGTGTTGCTAGTGTAATATAGAAATAGAATTTAATCTAAATATCATACTTGGGCTTCACAGCGTACGACAGCCATCACACGGTCATTATATTCTTCAATATTTAATGGTGGAAACAGAAAATGTCTTCGAGCATATAGCTGTACATGTGCACATATACAAAAAGAGTAAGATCCCATGGAGTTGGTTTATAAAAATAATAGTAAGCAAACAAATAAAGAGCGAAAGTTTCATCAACTGCAGATGGCCATTCAAAGTATTCTAAATACGCATTCGAAATTATACTTTATAATAGCAAAGTTTCAGTATGAGTTTTGTCTTACTTTCTTCTCCCCTGTTCATCATTTACTCACTTTTTTGCATACATGTTAATAAGATAATAACTCATGCAATTGAACTCCTAGAGTGGAATCAATAATATCTCAAGTTTAACATTTCATGTCCTTCTATGATGCAGATATGAATTGTTATTCTATTTAAAGACATGTTAGTGAGTTGTATAATAAGTGTGTGCCTTCAAATTGACCCGATTTCCCCATTCGGTTGCAGGCACTATTTCTTGACAGATGACTTTCTTTTCCTCACAGTCACACAAAGCATGAAGCTCAAATTAATTTGGTCTATAAAAAGCATGCATCCTGAGATATGTACAGCTTTAAGACACATGTACCGATCGTCAAGTGCAATAACCACGAAGGGTTTTACACTTTGCGTAATAGCTTTCCTTTATTCAAGTAAGGATGGCCAGAATCCATGTTAAATTCATCAGTTCCACAACATAAGTCTCCAGAAGAAACCTTATCTCCCAAATATTGAAGTTTATACAAATACTGTCTGTAAATATTGTATCCAGACATAATTTTCCTGGTTTTGAAAGTGACTTAGGCGAATGCTGACCTAAAAAAATACAAACTATAGGGTGTTTGTGTGTATTTTGATTAATAGGTTTAATGCTAGCCACAACCGAACTAATCATATACGTTAATACTCTTAGTTCATTATGACATTACAGTTTAATCAGATTCTGATGATTCAATACCACATTATCACTATCAATCAGACATCCAACATCCCCTAACTAGTGTAAGGTGGATATTTGAGGACTAGAAGAATCCTCTTTTGCTAATTCAACATGAATCAAGACATACCTCATATACGCAATCTCCGATGTATGCTAGCGAAGCAGCATTGTACGTTGAGCGAGGTTTTTCTACTTTTGGTGCACTCGGCATCCATGTCTCGTAACCCAGATACGTTTCTTCCAAACACACTGTTTAAATTCACTATTTCAATCAGAACATACACATGCGAGTGCTAAAATCCTGATACTACCCATGTGGACAGAAAAACAAGATTCATTACTCTGTGACTGGAAAAATAGTCAAATATACAATTCTACTGGATACATTATGCATGCACACCAAGTGTTCGAAGAAATTCCTCACCCATGTAAAAATGCGTTTCTTAAAAATGCAACTGTTTAAAGTACTAATTTCGATCAAAACCAACATATTCAACATGTAAAATTATGACACCTCCAAGTTAACAGATAACAGTGATCATCAATCTCACCCAAAAAAATGAACTCCACCAAATACTCTATTGTGTTTGTATTGTAATTCTCAATTTCAATCAATACAAACACACGCATCGGGTAAAGATCATCACAATCTCTAAGTCACCACATAAAAAAAGCTCATTATTCCATTAAAGAACAACACAAAGCTAATTACGTGCACACTAGGTGTTCGACGAAAGTCCACACTACAAAACATGCAAAAAATGACACCTTTATTCGGGCTTAAAGATTTACGACCAAGAAGTGCCTATACAGATATCAAATTGCGATCTGTTCATTCTGTTGAGTTAAATTTTAGTATTTGTCCACTGTCTGAACTAATGGGAGCTACAGTGATAGGATTTTTAGCATAAGTACACTGGGGATTGCATAACAATACATTCATAAAGAACCCAACGTTGTAACTCTAAAATTTCAATCCTAAGTTCGTAACAATCACAAGCAAATGCTATCATGACACTTTCTAAGTCACCAGATAAAAGAACAACATACAACTATACTGACAAAGTGCACACAAGGTGTTCGACGAAATTCCCCACTACAAAACACGCAAAAAAAGGGTACCTTGATCTGGGGTCGGAGATTTGCGAGTGAGAAGTGCTGATACTGATATCGAATTGCGATCTGTTGAGTTAGATTTAAGGGTTTGTGGTGTGTTTGAACCGGTGGGTGCGATGGTGATAGGGTTTTTAGGGTAAGTTCGATGAGGATTGTAAGGGAGTCTCTGTTGTGTGTCCCATGAAGCTCTCACCTTCACTGATAATGTATGGAGTGCAGTTACAGCAGTAGCCATGGGTTTAGCTCTTCGAGTGTAATGGGGGATACTGGTTTTGCACACACACTGGATTTTACTCATTTTTTTATAAGCTAGTTGGGAAATTTTAGTTTTTTTTCCGACCGAAAATCAATATTTTCAGAACTGGATACTAGGTTTAGCTTCGAGTGTAATGGGGGATGTCGGTTTTACACCGGTTGTGGATTTTACTGATTCTAAAGTTTTATGGCGTGAAAACGAGATTACGGTGGTTTATGGGGAATTTGTAATTCAGAGTTGCGAAGTCTAGGTATTCTGACGTAGAGTTTGTAATCAGAGAAAACAAACTCGCAATAGTTGCAACGTCACATGGGTTGCAAGGGTGATAGTGTCACGTAGGTTTGTTATTGAATACGTAAGTCTTACAAATCTTAAACTTGTCAAATCAAACTTTACAGTTTGTTATCCACAATTGCGAATTGCATGTCATATATGTCAGAGTTTGTAATTAAGAGTTGTGAAGTGTGAACTCTTTGTAAGAGCACTCACACTAGCATCCCCGTATTTACACTAATATTCACTCATAACTACTTTTAAAAATATTAAAATATTTATGAGTGTTGTAGTGTGTTTTCCCAAATATAAATAATAACGGTACAATCCCCATAAATTTTATCTTTCATTCACTCACACAACCACTTACAACCATCTCCTATAATATATGACACACACTCACATCGAAATGAGAAACCTACCGTGAATGCTCTAAGATATTATAATTTCATTTCCATATAAAAAACCACTAAAGTTTTCCCAACCACCATAGAAAAACAAACAGACAACAGATTTGTATAGATACCAGATTTAAATCAAAACCGGTTCGTGTCAGGTTGTTCACTACATTGATTGTATTTTTACCTTTCTCCTTTCGGTTTCAACGGGTGTAACCGCTTCAGTTCCAGTTTCGAATCGATGTCTTACCGAGTAATACAAACCGGTTAAAGCCTACGGTTTATATCGGTTCCAAACCGGGTCTATTTTGTGCTCATGACTACAAGAGTGAACTAGATTGGACTCCATCTGCCTTTGCAGGCCTAGCCCAGTTCCCTTGCAGGCCCAGCCCAAATCCCACACCATCGGGTCCAGTTTCACAGTGTCCCTCGGTACTGCATCGTATAGCTTCTAGAAAGTGCCACCGGCCGACGGTGAATCCACACGAAATCCACCAAAGAAAAACCACAAAATGAGCAACGAATCCCCCAAACTCTACGTTCACAAGCCCAAGAAAGGTATCATTACAATCGATTCTCATCTTATAGAAATTGATTTCAACGTTTGATCTGTTTATTCTTTATTTCTGCTCATATGTTTGCACTTCAATGGTTGATTTGATATTTGATTGTGATGAGTTGTTGTACTAACAGCTCAACTGAAGAAACATCTACAACAACAACAACAACCGCGGCCTTCTCCGGCACCGTCACCGGTGACGTCGTCGTCGTCAATGGCTAGTCAATCTACTGCTTCGTCGTCTTCGCGTGTTCCTCCGACGCCACCGAAGGAGTCGTTTGCACGACGTTATAAGTTCCTCTGGCCGCTTCTTCTAGCTGTTAATTTTTCAATCGGAGGTATGTATATTGCTGCTTAAACGATTTGAGGTTGCTACTTGTTAGGATCACCGATCACTACAGTTTTAGGTTATCTCGATTTCAATATTGCTGCTAAATTTGTTATGAATTAGGTTGATTAATGAGTAATGATAAGTGTTTTGTTTGGGATGAATCAGAATATCATATCCCTGCATATTGGGGATCTCAAGGATTTCTAATTCATATCTTGTTACACACTTTGCTTTCAATCCTTGTGTCATTTTGTAGAATTGCAGGCTGTGTATAAGTGATAGTTAATGAATTTAAATCAACTTTGACACAAGTGACATTGATGATAGATCATCTGGTGGTATTTTCATAAAGATTAAGAGGTTGGCTAGATCAACCCGAACCACTTATTGATTAGATTGATTTGACTTTATACGTCTGTATATGCCTGTATTTGTCCTTGTAAATGTTTGTAACTTTGTATACACCTGTTCGCCCTCGTATACACATTTCAGACAACCTTAGGAGTTACCTTGAGTAAAATCATAGAGGGTATGTTTAGCACAACCCTTTATATAATCGGTATGTTGTTTACTTTATGGTTACAGTTAACCGGTTCATTTTTAGGATCTTTCCTTCTATAGAAAACTGAAAAGCCATGTCGAACCTCTGTGCATATATTTTTCATGAGTTAGATAGCATAGGGTCTGGCAGAGGGTATCCTGGTTCATTTATGACAGCGTGTACCACACCCAAGTTATATATCTCTTCTATATCAGGGAGTCCTTCCTTTAGGTTGCTCTTTATGCTGTTTGAGCTGATAGTTCACCAAAAGAATAAAAAGTACTAGTGGTGATTTCAGTTTAGATGGATCGATTTGGGTTGTATGTTAACTCTAACGGGTTAAATGTTTTCGACGTGATTTTATTCCATAGTTTCATCAATCTTTATATCATCCGCAACATTTTGCAACTCATTTTAAACCAAGTTTATATAAGAATCTTCAGTCACAGGCCCAGTGATCCATTGATAACTATGATCTATAAGCTCAGGGGCAGCAAGTGTAAACAAGAGTGTGAGTGTGTATATACACGAAAGTTAAATTTTCAAATGTTAATTTTTATTTATTTATTTATAATTTTGCCTTGCAGAGCATATATGCTATCCCCGCCCCCATCTTTAAAGTTTAATCTGTCAACACGCCATTTTTACGTTTTGTAGCTTACCTTTTCATGAGAACAAAGAAGAAGGAGAACATAGAGGAAAACATGACAACTGTTACTTCTACTCCTACATCTGCTGTTTCAACTGCATCAGTTAGCGATTCATCAACATCCCACCCTGTTGCAGTGGCGCCCACGAAGGTACCTGAACCGATACCATTGGATCAGCAACGTGAGCTTTTCAAGTGGATATTGGAGGAAAAAAGGAAAATAAAGCCAAAGGATCCCGAAGAGAAAAAGAAAATCGATGAAGAAAAAGCCATTTTGAAACAATTCATCCGAGCAAAGTCCATCCCACCTCTCTGAAATTCAAATCATAGGTTGGTTCTTCTTCATTTACAATTTGTACATTTTAGTTTATGTTTCGGATTATGTCGGGATATGGGCATATCTGCTTCTACTGGATACTGGTTAGGCTTTGCTTTCTTTTAACTACTACACTTGTTGGACATGCATCTTTGATTACTTAAAAGAACATAACGATGATGACGACGATCATATTTTGCATGTTGGCACAGAGGACGAATTATACGTGTTGTGTAATGGGTAGTTAATTAGCATAGGTCAAAACTAAGGTTTTAAACAAGCTGAACTTAAGCTCATTCAATCACTATATACTAGCTTAGTTTACCTTTATGATGAATGCTCGAGCTTGAGTTTTGTTAGGACCGTTTAGGTACGGAGTACTAACTGATTTACGTGTATACCAAACCAAATAGTGCGGAATCCTATTTGATTGGCGATCCAATCAGTGAGAACGCAAGTATAATCGATCTAAGAATGAATCTAAACGTTAAGAACGGTTGCAAGATGATTAACTGCGATCTATGAACTTGGAACAGGTGTTCTTGAGTCTCTGGACGGCTAGGGTACGATTATGTGCGTAGGTATTCGAATTGTTACGTTTTTTCACGAATTAAGTGGTATTTATAGGTTAGGGTTTTCCATTCGTACGACTGAACCATTAGCATGGTTCAGTCGTGCGACTGAAGCATGCGGTTGATCCATCCGCACGACTGAATGTTCAATCGTGCGACTGAGTCAATCTCATGTCACAATCGTGCGACTAATCCAGTCTCCTGGTTCAGTCGTGCGATTGGTTCATTAGCATGAAGTATTCATGCGTATGGTCCATTCGCATGAGAACTTCACACAATTGAGTTTGAACATGTTTCTCAATCATTATTGACTAAGAATTATGTAAACAACCACAAACCTATATAGTTAGTTCGATATGTGTTATCACACAATAAACAATGAAATATTAAACATTATATGCATCAACCACACATTGTATTTCATTCATACCCATTCAATTACATATATGTAAGACATGAAAGACATTTACATTAAGTTCCTAAACTAGGTACACATGTATTTACAAGTTTGACTCGAGGAAGATTCTACGGCTTCAAACAAGTTATAAATACTCAATTCACACAATTCTAAATTTAACAAGCCCTATATAGAGGCGGCTCAATATATTTTCAGGCCTAAAACGAACTATGAGATCGAGACCCTTTTTATGAAAAAAATAAACCATTTCTTTTTTATTATATAGAAAAATCATTAAAAATTATCTCAAGCACAAATCAATATGTATAATCATATTATCTTTTTCACGATCACATTTTTCTTTCTTGACGACATTTTTTTATCATAAAAATTGCAAGAAAAGTTCACGTTGCTGATCCAATGGTATCCACTTGAAACGTGGGGGCCTAAAGCTAAAACGTTTGCTTTAGTTGTTTGTATTGTAAAGACGGCCCTGTTCATATGACCTCCCTTCAAGAACTTAACTTGGTAATGTTTGACTTGGACATGCTCAAGATAACCGCTCAATAAGTACCAATCAAACATTGTTTTAAGCCGAGTCAAGCTTGAGCTCGATTGTTAATTCAAAAAAAGTTTGAACTAGAGTTTGGCTCGTTAATTAATAGAGTAAGAGTAGGAGCTCAACATGTTTATAGCTTTGTTTTTACAGGTTGAGCTTGGCTAGTGCTCCGTTTATTTGTTATTTAGTTCTTTATTTTTATAATTTTTAATTTGTTTATGTTCATTTATATGTTATAATTTTTTATAAAAAATTAAATTATATCATACTTTTATATATAACAATGATTATTGTATAGAAATATATTTAACATACTAATAAACAATTTTTATAAATATCAAGCATGCTAGGTTCATTTAGGCTCACGCTCCTAGTCAAGTTTAACATGTGAAGCTTGAGTTTGTTTATTCAATGAAACTAAATATAGACTTGTATTTGATTTGGGCTTCTTTAAATTTGATTTGATTTGAGCTTTAAGCGAGTTGATTTTAAGTGTCTCAAAAGCAACTTTGCTTGTTAACAATCTTATATAATATTCTAGGTGTATACACGATTAAAGTTTGTTAACAATCTTGAAGATTATTGGTTAAAAGTTTTTTTTAAAAAAAAATAGTAGATGGGTGTTCAAATGATCTTTAGCCCAACTAGTTAAGGTGAGATATTCATGACATGTAAATATAGAAGAGGTCATGGGTTCAGGTCTCACTCTGAACGATATGTGCAAAGTTGAGCCGGTGAGTTTTCCCAACAATGAGTTTCCTCCTTAAAGGGTTGGGGGTCCGGTCCCTATTGGGACATAGATAGGTGGGTTCGATTAAGATAACACTTATCCTCCGAAGCATGGTCGCATATTTGTCGTTTAAAAAAATGGACGTTCAACTTCCTTGTTTGAAAAATGATTCTATTAGTAAATCAATGATCCCCCTGTGAAGAAAACGAGGAAACCATCATTCTCGAAACACTAAGGTTGCGTTTGGTTGGAAGGAATTGAATGGAATTGAGAAACTAATATAATTTTCAAGTAAATTATGTTTGAATGATAAATGAAATGTAAAACCCAAGGGAATGTTTCACCTCAAATTCCCTTGGTTGTGGGATTTCAAAATCCTTCCACCTAGAGAGGGAATTTGAAATCCCACAAACAATGGAATTTGAGGTGAAACATTCCTTTAGGTTTTACATTTCATTACCCACTCAAACATAATTTACTTAAAAATTATACTAGTTTCTCAATTTCATTCTATTTCATTTCATTCCTTCCAACCAAACACAACCTAAATCTTTTTAACCCCAGAACTTGAATCCTTGATGAAAGGAATATCTTATATGAACCAGTTAACTATGATGAATGACAAATCAAACCGCTTAGGTTAGGCGGGTTGGCTAGACCGAGTAGTTTGGCGGTTTAATCGTATGGTATTGACGGGCTAGATTGTATGTTTTTTTTCTTAAATCATTGGTTCATAGTAGAATTTTAAAAAATGAATATATGTGATTCATGATTGTAATATATTACAAAACTGCTAAGTGGCTAATTTCAACTTTCAAACCAAGCCAGATTGTTTTTTGGATCTCAAATTAGTAAAATTGACCGTCTTGCTTCAGTTTAGGTATGATTATGAACACGCTTACAAACATGCATTGGAGAAAACATTCATTTTTTGTATTCTTAAAAACAATTTTAAAAAAAAAGTTATTGATAACTTAACATAAATATAGAATGCAATCTCATGCAATTTTTTATTGGGCTAACGAAGTTCGAAAGCATCACTTTTGCCCTTAAATATTATCATGTAAGTTGAATCTCATCTGTTGTGGCCAAATCATAAAATAATAAAAAATAAAAATTGATATAAGTCAAATATTCTTTTTCTTTTAGAGTTCATGAAATGGGTCGGATGACACAAACTTCATTAGAGATGTTTCTAGGCAAAACCCTACGAAGCGAAACACGTTCCATGAACCTACAAGGCTCCCACCACCCTCTCTCACCTTCCTTCTCGATCATAAAATTTTCTTTTTACTTTAAGCTTTGTCCTTAGCTGATGATATTTGTCTTGAAAAAACCTACTAAGTCTCTGGTCTCTCTCCTCTATGTGACCTCTAAGTGACCTCTAAGTTAACATATGTGGATTAAAGAACAATCCAGTGTAAATGCTCTTAGACGTTCAACTTTTAAAAACCTTGAAAATAAGATAAACGCAGATATGGCCAAGGTTATCGACACATTAGTTGTGATGTTAATACATATGAAACCTAATTCTCTATATATAACATTTTGATAATATGATACCTTTTATGAACATTTTTTTAGTTGAACCATTGCATCTTGCAAGCTAGAGAAAGATGTCACATTATATGTTTTACAATTAATCTATGTCGGTAACTACAGTTAGGTTTGAAGGTTTCAGACTTTAGCGTCTTAAGATGTCGGTAACTACAGTTAGGTTTGAAGGTTTCACACTTTAGCGTCTTAAGTTCTTCCAACTACAAAGATGGCATGATTTTACTTTTAGTAGTTTTGTAGATTTTTCATCTCTCTTTTTCATCAAAAGAAATCTCCGGTTCTCTTAAATAGAAATATGATTAAATAATTTTATTTTTATATTTTTTTCTCAAGAAAAATATAAATTATAATGGATTTCATCAATATATTGATGGGGATGACAAAGTGAATGGATGAATAAATGATTTGTTTTTAGCATAGGCTAGATCGCTAGAACGAGTTGGATACTTGGATTGGATAATTTAGCCCATAAACAAATTTTAGTTTTTGTTTATAAACAATTAATATACAAAACTATATTATAGTAGCAATAATGTACCTTTTTGACTAAATCAATTAAAGGTGATACATGCCTTAAAGTATGTATTGTAAGAATTTTAGTTTATTAAAACACATATTTTTTAATATGTTTTCCATATAAAATATTAATACATCACTTTAGTTATTTCTTCTATTCATAAAATAGATTGAGATGCAACCTTCGTGTACTGTAACAATTCGGTAGAAAAATGAAATATGTGTTTTAAAGAACTTATTACGTTATCATTAAAGTAAGGAAAATGATAACCATAGTTAACAACCATCTTTTAGGTAGTAAGCAATCAATAAAAAAACTTTTTAAATACTTAATGATTAATATCTTAAAGCTAGCTTCATTAGGTAGTTAATAATTATAATTACATAATATACTTTGGAAAAAATCTAATATAAGTTAGCTATTATAATTCAAAGATATGGTTAGCTCTCAATACCAATAATTTGAAAAATAAAAATATAAAAAATAAGAAAGAAAAGAAGCATGGGAACGTCCGCCGAATCCATTAAATATGTGTTGGATGATGAATGATTAATTTCGTGTGTGATGATGAATAGAATGTGTTGCCAACTTATTTAATTTTATACTTGTATTATATTTATTTTTATTTCACTTTTTAATTTTATTTTGTGATTATATGTGAAAAAGAATTATAATGATATGGTCACATGAAGCACATAATCAAACCCTACCACCATTATGACTATGTGGGGGACTTCTTCATCCTATAAGTTCATTCCCTTTTTCACAAATAGTACAAAAAAGGCCCCTTCACTATTCCCAAACCTACACTTTTGACCACTTCAATTGCACACTTTATCTATCAACATATGTTATCTTTTGAATCATAGTATCGTGTGTCTCAATTCTCATCTTCTACATCTTATAATCATCATAGGGCGAGCGTGTGTTTATACATATATGTATATGTATACACACGCGCACACACTAAGAGGCACATACATGTATATGTTGCAAGTATAGTGTTATGAATTATGACTTACAAGTACCGGTTTGTATTTGTTGTTTTAATTTTTAAGTTGAAGATCTCGTGTATATTCTTTTCCTAGTGTTTGGTTTGGTGTAAAAACATCACATGTTATGCAAATAAATTTTAGAGTTAAAAGAAGATTATTATTTTTTAATAATAACCTCACACACTCAGTAAATGTACTTTAACATTAATACCGGCTAGTTGTTTATGACAGAAACCACGTACAATAAGTATACCATTGAGCTAAATGCTCTTTGATGTCAAATGAACTATTCTCTATATCATTGTAACTCTAACATTTTGTTAAGCATGCATCATTTTGTTAGACATGCATCTAATATGATGAATACTTGGACAAAGATGGGCTAACATATATTGCATAGGTTCATACTGGCAAAAAAATGAGTAATACGGTCACTATACGTTTTTGTTATCATCTTATACGTATAAGGAAAAAGATATACATAAGTAGACAACCAAAACTATGAATATGTGATACACTGATACTTAGATTATCTCCCAAGATGATGTGTGTGTATTAAATTGACGATTTGACGAGGGGAATGTTACGAATTTATAAAATCGAAGGCTTTTATAAGGTAAGACGAAATACATAGTATTCACTTTAATAAGGGTTATGCAACGTAAAATATAAACATAAGAAATAATTTAATGTAAGTAACTACTTACTAAAAAACCATATCTTAATCACATATCTCATAAATTATTTAATTTTGTTGTGATAATATAAATCGATGTGGGTATTAATTGGTTTAGATTTTTGTTTAAACGTTTACTTAATAAAATGAACCAATAATCATATAATACGGCCACGTGGATTCTTCTTCCTTGATCTCTATAGTTCATTGCTCTTCAACCTAAATCTAAATTATTATTTTTATGATTGGCAACTTTATTTAATGAAATATGAGCTATTATAATTAGAATAAGCATCATTAACATGAATAAAAAGTTTATTTATTCATTTGTTTATTAAGAACATTGAATTAGTACAGGTAGATTCTTCCATGACGTCTATTTGGCCGCTTTAAATTTTAGTTTAATTTGAAAGAAAAAAAAGAGTAATCGAAATCAAATTGTTTGCTTAAAAATATAAAACATAATACGATAGCATTTAATTTATTATTATTTGATATTAATCTAGTTTAAACAACCTAAACGGTAAATTTTAAGGAAATCAAAATCCAGAAATAGCAAACCACTTTTTTCACTATTTTTATTAAAGGGTATAGACTTCGTAATATGATTCAGCGTTGTTTATCAACTTCTATATATTTACTTGACGGCAGAGCTGACGGTTTAATTAAAAATCATTAATGAATTTTGTATTCAAATACATCCGTATTAACTTGAGTATGTGGTTGTTTACCTAGAAATCCGGTTTTATTCGATTTAAACACTTCAATTCGATACTAAAACTCGGTTTATTTTGAATCCAATTTATATTTAGAGTGACACATGCATCCTATGTTTGTAATAGTGAGTGAAGGATGATGACCTACTCTATGTCATCCTAATTAACACACTTCTTATTAGGAGCTAATTTGCATCGACTAAGACCTCAATGCTTGATTTATATTGTACAAATCTCTTTCTCGAATCACGACAATTCACTTAGAAAGCTTTGTTTCATAGTTGTACCAAACACATGCCACAAACAAACATCATTTTCATCTTTTTACCTGTTATTTGTCATTTTATACATGTTCTTTTGTTTGTAAACCTTAAACCGAACACACAAAACAATCTCAAACACCTAGGGTTGTAAACTAACAACGTTTAACGAACTGCTCGTGAAACGTCTTGCAAAATGTTCTTTTAATAAAGAAACGAACATCAACAAAGAATTTCATTTCTTTAGTAAACAAACAAATATGAACTGATTTCACATTCGTTCATTTGTGGTCGTGAAAGTCTGGTAAGGTGTTTGTTTATGTTATTTCATTTGTCTGTGTTCTTTTGTTTACGATATGCTTTCGTGTTTGCTCATTAAATATATATGTTTTGTAATTTTTAACTTTTACCTAGCTTAACTTACATCTAAAATTTTAACTATTTATATTTGAATCAAACAACTCGATTAGGGTAGTGCTTCCTTAGTTCCCCATGTCGTCGCTCCTAGCTTTCAGATTAGGGCTTCTAGGTTCAACGTCAAGTCGTCAATGCCTTCGCTCCATGTGTCATCCTGCACTCGTGTGCCATCCTACGCTGCATCCTCCGTCTTCTCTCTCATAAGCTTCATTTTGTTCCAAATATTATTAGTAACGATTATGCATAATGTTTGTGTTGAAAAATGTTTATTTTATTCTCAAAAGATCATACATATTCGTTTGTGTTTATTTGTATTCATTTATGGTTATTATGTTCATAGACATTCGTTTCTACTCATGAACATTCGTTCTACTCATGAACATTCGTTTATGCTTGTTTATGTTTGTTTATAACAAACGAATGCAAATAAATTATTTTCCTTAACAAATGAACATCAACAGAAAATTCTCATTCTATTACTATTCACACGAACCATACTGGTTAAAATCTTAACAAACAAACACGATCAAACGCCCGCTATTCGGTTCGCATACAGCCCCACAGATACCCTTAATAGTAAAAAAGAAAACACAAAAAAATTATATAAAAAAAGACCTAGATGATTGCTTTTGCTTAACAAGTCTTTAAGTCAAGGTAATATGTGATGACTCACCAATGAGTTGCACGCGTGCACACAAAACGTACGTGCGTGTATATATATATATATATATATATATATATATATATATATATATATATATATATTAATTTTCATTTCATCTCACTCACAATAATATTCAACTCACCACTTCAACCACAATAAGCCACCCTAAACCACCACTAATGGACTTCACTTTCACCACCACCCTCCGATCAACCACCACCACCACCGCCG
Organism: Flaveria ramosissima; assembly: GCA_025215565.1. Lineage (NCBI taxonomy): Eukaryota > Viridiplantae > Streptophyta > Magnoliopsida > Asterales > Asteraceae > Flaveria > Flaveria ramosissima. The sequence goes on along the minus strand of CM046034.1, from coordinate 63,054,424 downwards.
CCACCGCACCGGTGCTCCTCTCCGCCGCCGCTGCCGTCATCTTCTTCACCATACTCTTCATCAACAACCGCCGTAAACCGCCACCGGTAGTCAACAGAATCCTCTCCGGAACCACCGGATGGCCGTTCATCGGCGAAACCCTAGACTTCATCTCCTGCGGTTACACCGATCGTCCGCAATCGTTCATCGATAAACGACGTCGTTTGTAAGTATTTCACAACATCTAGTTCACTTAGCTCCCGCTTTACACAAAGTCTGATGTATGCAGTCTTACCTTACACTTTATATAAGAAGATGTTTCTCACAGCTAAAACCACTTATGACTGTTATAAAACAGCAACTGATTATAAAACAACAACTTTACCAGTTTTCTCATCTTCTTCGCAGGTATGGTAAGGTGTTCAAATCGCATTTGTTCGGGAGCCCAACGATCGTGTCGACTGATGCTGAAGTGAGCAAAATCGTGTTGCAAAGCGATGCTAACAGTTTCGTGCCATCGTATCCGAAATCGTTGACGGAGTTGATGGGAGAATCGTCGATTTTGAGGATCAACGGAAGCTTTCACCGGAGAATTCATGGGCTTATCGGTGCGTTCTTCAAGTCTTCGTACCTTAAAGCACAAGTAACTTCGGAGATGAGGAAACTTGTGCTGCAATCTATGGATAATTGGAGTGAAGATCGTGTTGTTTATATTGAAGATGAAACTAAACATGTATGATCTCTCTATCTCTCTACCAAAAAGGTTATTTTTTTAATGTTCTTTTTTTTTTCTTTTAACATTACTTTAAGTTACATCATGTCTGTGTTTAAACTCAAGACATGTTCTTTAAGAAAAAAAAGCCTCATCGAAGATGTTTACTCAGTAAAGATTTTACTGGAAACGATATGGTTCGATACAAGAAATTTTGTTTGATTATTTTTGGTAACTATAACATATCTCTCTCTAGTTGAATTTTTTTAAAAACTGTAGCATTATTATATACATTGCTTTTGAAAAAGTTGACAACATGAATAAAAATCAATATATTCTCTAATTTTTACAACGGTAGGAAATTTAACCTAATTTTAATACATTAAAGCCATTCAACATGTAAAAGATACACGAAAAAGTCATTAAAGTAAATTTTGTATTATATTTAAAAATTAAAATGCATGTAATTTTAAATCTTAATGTTAGATTGTAGTTGATTAACTCCTAAATTGTTTAAATTAAGATTCTTTTGTTAAAAATAGTTTTGAATCTATCTTTATGATAAAAGTCATTTTAAAAAAAGTTAAAATTGTTTACATTTTAGAGAAGTTTACAGACTAATATGTAAAATACAGTTCATTGATTTTTTTCATGTGTTTTTTGTTACAAGTTGAAAGACCTTAACATGTTTAATTTGGTTGATTAACTGTCTTTTCGTAAAATATAAGTATATTAATTCTTATAAAACTAATCCTATTTTTTTAAAAATTAATTGGTCTCTTTTCTTATAACTTTAATAACAAAATAGTAATAGTTTAAGTAAAAATTGAAATTATCAACTTCTAATTATATATGTGTTCAATTCGATAAAGAACTAAAAATCTTTCTGCGTTTTCAACTTTAAATAACATAACTTTGGCCTAACTCGTCCCATGTTTTTCTTATTATACAATAACTATTGTTTACCAAAAAACAAAAGCAAGTTGCTTCATTTGACCATGTTTAATTAATGTTCCCTTTGCAAACAATTATGATACTTCCATTGATGCTTATTTAAAATTTTCATATTTGTTTAGATTCAAATTTGTCGTATTATCTATATAAAATATATATTTTACAAAGTTTTATTATCTTTTATTTAAAAGTAAATAAAAGCACCGTTAATGAATTAAAATTTTGTGCCACTTATAGATTTTTTGTTTATGCATGCTTGGATATGTTATACATTTGCGTTCAACCCAAAATTACATTTTTCAAACAGAGATTAGCGCGACAAGGGCTTAATCATCATTATTCTTAATAAACAACTTGATTTAGTTAATGAATTTGTATTGCTAGTTTAGTTTAATTAGCCCATATAACGAACCTGTTTGATAGAGTTCAATAGGCATGAAGCGGTTTGATGTGTGCAAGTTGGGGTTCACGTATTTGTCATGATAATCGATTTAAATCAATCACTTATTAATATATTTTAAAGAGAGAATTACATATATCTCCCTCTCTAAAAAAATACATATTTCCTCAAACACAAGTTTCAATGCATAAAGTATAATATTTTTTAAGTATGTTTTGAGGATATATGTAATTTTACAAGATTAAAGGGGAAAATATGCAATTGCCCCTATTTTAAATATAAAGTTTATAATTATTAAAGACAGATGATTTTTCTTGTAATAAGTTTCGTATGCATATGCATATCGGAATATTATAGTAAAACTACACATGTATAGATATTTAATTATTTATCATGTACTAACACAAAAGAAGTGTTTCATGTCAACTATTTTGGCCATTTGTGAGAAGAAAAAACAAAATTGCAAAACCAAAAAGTAGTTTGTTCGGGTGTCTAATTGTAGGGAAAAGGGATTTAAGCAAAGAACAAGTTATAAAAGTAAATGTAACTTTTGATTTTTCTCAAAACTTTTATGATATAAAGCAATTACAACCCTTATTATTGGTTGCATAATCATTATAATTTAATAATTTTGTCTTCAAATTTCACCACCATATGGTCCATGTTACTAATCATATGTTCCCAATCTCCTCTACATGTCGCTGTTACAAATTTCCAATTTCTACAGTTGTTTTTTTCATAATATTCATGCATTAAAAATTAAAACAATATGAAACTAATCGATTTGTTTACTATCTATTGTTATGTTAGATCGCGTTTCAAGTACTAGCCAAAGCTTTGATCGGTTTGGATCCTGGTGAAGATATGGAGTTTTTGAGGGTACATTTTCAAAATTTTATCGCGGGTCTCATGTCATTACCCGTAAAACTACCTGGAACCCAACTTCATCGATCGTTACAAGCCAAGAAAAAGATGGTGAAATTAATCATGAAGATTATAGCAGATAAAAGGATACGCCACGTTGCTAGTTCACAAGATCCAAAGGATGTGGCTGACGTGTTACTTAAGGATAAGAGCGAAAAACTAACAGATGAATTAATATCCGATAATATGATTGATTTGATGATTCCAGGAGAGGATTCTGTCCCTTTACTTATAACTTTAGCTGTCAAATATTTATCGGATTGTCCCAAAGCTCTCCATCAACTTAAGGTACTTGCATCTATTGTAACGTCTCCTTTTTACATACTTTCAAGCGCGATAACTGCACTATATATATACGCGTTAACATAAATTATATAAATAATAATATATGTTGTAGTGTATTCAAATTCTTTAGCATGTTACACATATGTTACATGTTGCATGAACTTAGTAATTAAGGTGACATGCGCGATTAGTAGTGTTGTATAGTATTTAATTTAGAATCCACTCTTAGGAGTTGTGGTGATTAATGTTTATGGACATATATAGTTTATATCTGATTAATAATCAATTTCTAACTACCCATTTCACTGTTTAATTGTGATTAATTAGGAGGAAAATTTGGAACTGAAAAGGCGTAAGAAGGACCTCGGACGTGTGATGTGTTGGGATGATTACCTGTCGTTACCCTTTACACAAAATGTAAGTTAAAACTGACTCACTCGAGCTCTATGATTAACCAAAACATCAACAACACTAATTACTGGTGATAATTAAACTAAATAGGTGATTACAGAAACCCTAAGATTAGGGAATATAATAATGGGAGTGATTAGAAAGGCTATGAAGGATGTGGAGATCAAAGGGTACCTAATACCAAAAGGATGGTGTGTGTTAACTCATTTCAGATCAGTTCATCTTGATGATGATCATTATGAGTCTCCTCACCAGTTCAACCCATGGAGATGGCAGGTAATCGCGCATGCACTTGATGTAGCATATTAATTTATTATCAGTGGCAGAACCAGAGGTTATTAGTCAGGGGTCATCATAAAGCTCTTTTCTTTATCAATCACAACTAAGAGGTTTAACTCGTATTTTTTGAAAATATCTGACGAATTCTAATGACTGGGGTCAGTAGACTCTTTGACCCCTTGGTTCCGTCGATGTCAATTATTATTAAACTTTTTAAAGTTCGAATCTTTTGTGATAAACAGAAGAGGGATATGAGCAGTGGTAGCAACACTAGTTTCACTCCTTTTGGAGGAGGGCTTAGGCTATGTCCCGGGCTCGATTTGGCTAGACTAGAAGCTTCAATATTCCTCCATCACTTTGTTACTGACTTCAGGTAATTATCAACACACGTCAAGGGTAAAATAGTAATTTCATCACTTACGTCAACGACCCTTTTCCATACTATAAGAAACAACCTTATATTTTTTACTTGTTATTTTAAACTAACTCAATGTCAATGGCTATATATATACACGATAAGAGTACCAACACACCATCATATAATCAAACTAATGATTTTATTATAAAAAAATCCAGTTCATAACTACAAATCTTCAAAACTTGACCGTTAAACAGTCAAACCAGTTATACCAGCTCGTCCACCCAACCTAACTTGTTTGATTAATTTGTTATTACTAAAGATCATAGTTAGCGGTTCGACCTATAATTTTTCTCATATATCTATATCTATATTTAGTTGTAGCACTAATTTATGTCGACATGCATGCAAATGCAGGTGGGTAGCTGAGGATGACACCATAATCAACTTTCCAACAGTAAGAATGAAGAATAGAATGCCAATTTGGGTCAAAAGAGAGAATTACAGAGGGTAGGGTGGGGTAGGGTAGGGTAGGGTGGGGTGGGGTGGGGTGGGGGTATGATTGAAGAATGTTTTATGGGCCCTTTTGTCTAAAGAAAAAGAAAAGTTGGATGATGAACCACACGTGTGGGGTGGCCATGACATGAAATGTTGATACATTTGTCCAATCTTTAAACTCACCCACACGTGCATGTTTAAAAGGTTACAAGTGGAAGACAGATTGATAGGAATGTACCTTTCATGTAAAATTGATTAGGGTTGATTAATGATTTTGCATAGTTTGATTTAAAGTTTAGAGTTAATTATTAGGGATTAAAGGGTGCCAGCTAGTGATGTATAACGTTTATCAATGTCATACATAAGTGTATACAAACGTTAGAATTGTATTTTATTTGTTACCAATATTTATGAACTAGTTATTAGATGAAACATTTTGATATGGATGCTTTGTTGGAAGCATCACCTAGCAATCACTTGATTGATAAAAAGTTGCATATTTGAATTTGATTATAACTTGTAGATGGTTAGCCGAAATAACATTCGGTACTAACTAAAGGTTGACGGCAACTTTGGTTACGGTAATAATTGGTATCGGTATAAACTAATTATTAATAGCAACTTATCATTAGTAGGAACTTGATCAATCAGTGGCAATATTGATTAGTGGGAAAGGTGATCTATAGTAACTTGATAGACAAGTCGTCAATAGTAACAAAGTTACTAATGATGGTGTTTCTATTGATATAACTATTGACAGTTGACGGTTATGACACTTACCACCACCGACTGAGATGAATTTACATAAAAAGTTGTAATGGTAATTTGTGGTATTGATTCAACTAGAGGTGTTCATAAAGATCCTTAGTTATTCGAAACTTCAAACATCCCAATACAAAGAACTGAACCAAATATGACCATGCAAAGCCAGATAATATCACCATGAGCAAGAACAACTCCTATTTAAAGCGCATGCACATATTTATCGGTATTTGGGCATTCAAATATTCGTTCACAATGTGAACCGGCATCCGAAATTTTCGATAAAGGACAGATTTGGTCTCATTTCTAACATGTTCTTAGCATAAAATTATACACTCATTTTTTGAAAGAACCTTTTCTGTCTTATCTAATTGTGAATTTTCATATACAAGTGAAATACTTTTATCTAAAAGTGTAACTCCTCTACTTAGAAAACGATCTAACGTACACAAATCAGAATATGACTACATTTAATGTTAGTCATCACTTGGAGTTCGTTAGAACACTTATTTATAGATAATAACAGTTGTTATAAAGTTCCATATAATAGGGGCCGGAACTTTATAGTAGTGTCAGGGGTATCTACACCATTGAACTAGTTAAGAAAGAGTAGTTGTGTTGAGCATGTACTCATTATATTACTGATTACGCTTTACATACTAGATGCATCATATTAAATTAACATCGTTGATTTTCTGCTTGTTTATCTTTCAGTTATATCTTGTTTATCGTTGTTAGCAACAATCAAGTCCCTTTTATCCATCATCTTCAATTGCTTGGATTTGTCTTGTGAATATCATATTTTTAGTTGTTTTGATAAGATCTAGTGTATTTATAAAACAAAATATAAAAACTAACTACTTATAAAATGACACTTGTAAACTAATCATTTTCTAAGAAGTATGTAAGTTATTAAAATAAAAAAAAAACTGTTCTTTTCCTATAAGACTTAAAACATCTATTACTTGAGCATTCATTTTAGAGACTTTTTTATATAACAACTTTTATCAAATAAAAAACAAGCTTTGTCTTGGTAGCAAATCCCATTAATGTATACAGTAAAATAATGAAAGATCATTTGTGCAATATGATTTTTGATGACGTAAGTACGTAGGTAAGCACAAATAATTCGGTATTGGGGACACTAAAGGGCCCATTTAATTTAAAGTAACATAATGTTGGAAGATCATTTATAATCAATAGTTTGATTTGGGTTGATAGGGTTATGTGTCACAAACCTAGATATCCTCCTCTCTACCCCCCTCCCCAAATAATCAAAACACATCAACTTTAGATTAGGGATATTAATTGAATGTATCTTTAACTTATTTCGTTTGATTTTGAGTTTAACTTTTCTAAAAGTGAATTTGAATTAAAATTTAAAAAACTGATTTGAATGTATCTTTAACTAATTTGGTTTGATTTTGAGTTTAATTTTTTAAAAAGTGGACTTGAATTAAAATTTTAAAAACTAACTCAAATTCGGAAATTTAAACTCCACTGTCATTTCAAAGAGAAAAAATAATTAAAAATGTAAATAAAAAAATCAACACCCATTACATGGATAAGGCGCTAATACCAAATAATAATCACATGTTATAACTCATTTAACATGTAGTACTAGATTCTAGAAAAATTCGACATGACCCATAAAAAATATGATGAAAGATAAACTTATTTAACAACCGAACATTCACCAAAATACACATGACACAATAGCATGTATAACTCAGTCATTAAGATAAAACAAACCCTAGCGATAAAACTCCAGATCACAACACACCATTTGACCCATCGAGAAAACTTTCCAAATATTAGACAATCACGTCGTCTCACTTCGTTGACCGGCTCCCAAGACTTGATCACAATAACCTTAAGTTACAAAATCCTGCCAACATACTAGCATAAAGATCACTAGCAACAACTAAAAAAACTCATGTTTCTATGATAAGTTACATATACTTAGATATAGATTTTGTAACCAAAATCTTTATAAACAGTTCCCAAGAAGACAATAAACCATTGGTTCGAATTAGAAACTAGTTTATAGGAGGAAAGAAACAAATTGAATTGGCTTGAGTTAGAAACCAGATAAGAGAACGAGCTTGGAAAGAAATTAATTTTTTATTTATTTTTAACTAACTTTAGTAATCGTTTTTAAATAAATAAAATATTAAATACAATAAAAATTTATTACTTATAAAATAATATTTTAATATATGATTGAAATTACGTATGAATAAAGACTATAAATAATAAAACAACGATATCAATATTAATTTTTTTTTGTTTTTTCAAAAAAGAAGTAAACATTTTGTTTCAAAACAAGCTGCTTAGAAAAATATCATTTTTCTAAAAAAATTTCTTATTGTAACTCTTAATTTTCATTATTTTTTGTTTATAAATTTCTACTTTTTAAAAACACCAATTATATAATAATTCATATTTTTTAAAAAGTATGATGTTTTAGAAAATTTATTATTTTGTAAAAACTTGTCTATTTAGAAATAACATTAATAAGTAGATCTCTTTCTTAGTTTTTAAAGAACTATTGTAATCTAAAAAAGAAACTAAATAATATTATTAGTAAATAATGTACTTATTTAATAGGAGAGAGAAACCAAAAAATTTTGATGAGGTGAAATGTGGCGTTGCCAGATGTCTCACTTAGTTACTATTTAATTAGAATAAAAAAATTTTAAAACTATAAAAAAACATGATAATTTTTAAGCTTAAAACAATAAACAAACAATTTCTAATTGAAAATGGGCACCGATGTCGTCGAAGTTTGGAGTTTATCGTAGTCAATGTTGTTGCATAGTTCTTTTCGTGCAAGTTCTTACTTGATGATTCGGGCTAAAATATCCAGTTGTTATTTCTTCCTCGTGTATTTCTTGTTCGGTGCTTATAAGTTTGCCCTTAAGGGGGAGAGTATGTTGTATAATTTTCACGTTGTCCGGTTTCAAACAAAGTCACACTTCAAGTGGTGAAGTACGTTGTATACATAAGTTAGTTCCAATATACTTTTTGAGTTTCCTACTTAGAGTGTTAGTCTGAGCCTGTTTAGTAACCTTATATTTTAAAACGCCACATGGTCGAATTGTTTCATTATTACTGTGCTCACTAGATCCAGCCGATCCCACATTTCTCATCGAGTCATGTAAATTTATAGAATCGTTTTGCTTAAATAGATTTTGAACATATTTCATTTTGTTATTAGATTTAGATATTTCAGTTGTTAATGTATTTGTCGAGTAAAACCAAATCAAAAGTAACGTTATGTGGTGAAGGTTTAACTCTGTCATCATTTATGATTGGGTATAATGCGGTGACACAAGCATTAACAAGATATGATTCTTCAAAATAATTAAATTTCTCTTTCATCCATTGAATCGTTTCGTAAACACATCTTGTTTCTCGTTTCAAACTCGTTAAGTTTTAAACACATTAAAAATATTTTGTTAGGAACCAGACAACTTGTAAGATAATAAATTATTGATAAGGCGACTGCTTTATTGAAAACTCTTAGCATTTCAGTTAATTGTTGGATAAGTAACCAACTTGATTCTAGAAAAGATGTTGCCCTGTTGCACTCGGTAAGACGATCATGAAACGTTTTAAATTTTTTGTTGTCATAAAACGCTTTGAAACATATGTTAAATTCAAAATCTAATATGTACGTCCAAATTTAGACCTAACGAAAGGGCATTCATATCAACACAATGTTACTGGAACAAAAAAAAATGACATGTAAAATTTGTTTTGAAGTTTCTTTTATACTGACAATATATTTAAGTTCTTGCGCTACCAAGTAAATTATACATGTAGCACATGACCATGGTAAAAAAGTGATGTCGGCAAATGGTTTAAGTTTGATTTTTAGTTTATAATTATTCAGCAAGTACAGTATTACCCGAGACATAATCAAACAATACAATAAAAAAGTTGTTTTCTTACTTTATAAGTTTTGTTATGATAGCTTGAATTTTATATAATTTATTATTTGCAGGTCGATACCCAAACTATTCGTATGCCTTATCATTTGCCAAGCATCGAGATTTATGCAGTGAGCGGTAATGCATATGTATGTATCTTGTGAACGGGGTGTGGAATCGTCACCGCAAGTTAAACTTATCCCGATTTATAACCCTCCAAATCCTAAAATCATTTTAATTTTAGCGTATTTCCCACATTTTCATACAAGTACATATATGGGTCGGCACTAGTGTTGAGAGTTTTTGGGTAAGATTTGTCATGACTCATGCGTGGGTTGTTGAATTGGTTAAAAGACAAAATTCTCTCGAGTCACAAACTTTTACATTCTATCCCAAACCAAATCTACGATGTACCATCATCTATCATTGTTGCTTGACTTTGAGCCGAACCAGATTTCACCGCATTGATATACATGTTCACATATTTACATTGCTAAAAGAGTCATCACATTTATTGCATCGAGCTTTTTTTGGACCACTCTACATTTCACATAAATTGAATTGTTTCCAAACGCATCGGTTTCTTTTTGTAGGTAAAACTACAAAAACTGTTAAGTTGGTTGATGAAGATCCATCACTAATGAAAATGCGTGATTGACCACATTTGAATGGCATCATTGGAGAGCATTTTGAGGGATTAAAAAACATTATTGAGTTTAAAGAGCGGTGTGATTAAACTAACATATCCGATACATGCATATTCTAACAAATAAATGATAAAATGTAAATGAAGTTAATAACTAGATTTTTTAGACGGTCCAAATTGATTTTTGAATTAAACTGGTTCTTGTAGTAAAATTTCCGAGCTACTTCTAATATGACGGATCAAACTTATTATTTAATCAGTTTCACCAAAACCATAACTTCGGGATATGTTTTAGATCGTGATTAGATTCAACTTTGCATCTCTACTTACAGGATTCACAACCTAAAAAGTTAAAGAAATCAATTAATTTATCAATTCAACCTACTACTTGAAATAAAATTGAAGCGTAAGGATTTAATTCTCATTGCCTATACCTAAGAGCATTCACAGTAGGTTTTTTATATTAATGTGAGTGTGTTCTTTATATTTTAGATAATGATTGTAAGTGATTGTGAGTGGAAGATATATAAAAATTACTGTTTATCTGTATATATGGGGAATTACTTTTCAAATCCTATAATTTTTTAAAACAATTTTAAAAGTTGTTGTGAATGGATGAGAGATAAAAATTAATGATAAAAGTAATTTAAAATGTTATTTAGTTGATAATGAAAGAGAAAAAATAATGATTTTTAGTGTATTTATAAGAACAAAGATAACGAAGCTGATGTAAATGCCATAAAAATTGTTATTTATTCATTCATTTCCTCATATATATGTAAAAAAAAGAAAAAAGGCCGAATTAGAAAAAATAAAATAAAAATAATTAACACGAGAATGAAGTAGTTTAAAAATGGACAAATATAATAAAAACCAACATAGTTTTAATTTTTTTTTTCACAAAAGTCCCTGTATAATTTTTGCACATAAAATACCAACATACTTTTTGTTTTATATTATAAAAGTCGTTCAATATTTTTTTCACATAAAAACCAACATATATTCTGTTTTCTTTCACATAAAAACCCATCAATAGTTATTTACATATCTAAGTCACTTTACTTTTTAGATTTAAGCAAAATATAAAAAGAAACTAAAACGACTACTGCACCGATTGTTTTGTTTGTGTGCATTTTCCATCCCCTACGTTGCTCGTTTAAGTTATAAGATGTCGGGTTCGGATTGTTTAAGTTGTGGGAGCTCCTCTACTTGTTTAAGTTATAACAAATGAAGTGAATTTAATGTAAATAATTATTGAAAGGTTTTTATGTGAAAACCTAAAGTTATGTTGGTTTTTTATGTGAAAAATGTTAAGTGATTTTTATGAGTTAAAAACATAAAATATGTTAGATATTTTAAATGTGAAAAATTTTTAAACCTAAATTGTGGCCGAATTAATAACCACCGAATTCTTTGTTCTTCATAAATCGCACGCAGGTGTTGAGGTTCCAATTTTTCAACTCAACAATCAAATAAACATAAACGACATCGCAAAATTCATCATACTTTCTTCATCAAATCGAGGTTCGTATTGCATAATTTCGTTGTTTGATTCTCTATTTGTTTCTACAGAAAAATCTCGTTATTTCTACGCAGATATCGCTGTTTTGTAATCCTAGGGTTTTGTATTCGATTTGTTCTTTCAGTTATATGTTCCGTAGGATGTGTTGTCTCCCTTGATTCTGAGCGAAAATTGTAGTCGTTAACCATTAATTGAGCTATCGAGGGGAGAAGTCGGATTGATATATATATCTGGATTGATCTTATTTCTATGATTAGATCGATATGGTAACAGAGTAACATATTTGAGCTGATATAGCTGGAATAATAAGTTGTTGAGGGGGGGGGGGGGGTGGGAGAATCAAATTAGAGATTGTACATAAGTCAGCTAGCTGGGAATAGATATTGAGTTATAGTTTTTGATTAAAGTTTATATTGACATGATCATGATGAATACGGGTGGAAGAGTGAAGACAATTTGTATCGGTGTAGTCTTTTTTGATGATATAGATGTCTGTGACTATTGGTTCAATCCTAAGAGGCTATAAGAATAATTGGTGAATAAGGGTTTAATTGCTTGCCTAATTTAGCTTTATGGAGAGATGCATGAAAGACATTGTGGATCTTAGTTTCTTGGCGGCTGGGGCAGCTTTAGCTGGTAGGATACAACATTTTACCTTGACTGCTTCTTGATTGGTCTTTGAATCACCTGAAAAGGAGTATTATACACGGTCAAACCGATATTATCATCTAACTTGAGAAGTTTACGTAGTCTGATTTTGGGCTTAAGGACAGTAACTTTGCCTAAACGTTTAGGGTTTGAGATAAACCGAATGTCTAATTGCTGGTGCGCTTTCACTTCTATCTTCGTATGCATAGGATCTACATGTATTCGGTCTATACAATTTGTAGTAGGATTACACTTGCAAAGAATCACAAATTATAATCTATTGTTGAAGCGATGTATATAAACTTTTAATAAAACCTCTTCTAACTTAAATAGTCACATGTCAACATTTGATGGTTTCCCTTACATCCACATGTCAACTTTCTACGTGTTACCTTAGTATATCGAGCATAACGAGTGAACTGATGTCAAGACTTTGACCAAATGGACTTGCTAGTATAAAAGGGGATCAAATGTCATAGATGGTAATGTTGTACATGGGGAGTTTCTGTAAATGGTGATAGTTGATTTAGAAAAACATACAATAATAAGAAAAGTAAAATGGCAGGCTCTTAGGAATAGAAGCCCTAGCCTGTGATCTAATATTTTGATTCAAAATATGCGTGACATGTGGTAGTGGGATGGATGATATAGAGACAAAATGGTCCCATTAGATTGACTGCTTTGCTTTGGCAGGATCTTAGACAAAATACTCTTCTTATGTAAGGTTTTATTCTACATGTCAGTACCAACAATAACTAACTTCGTAGCAACAGGAAAATATTCAGTTGATTTTAAGTTTCCCTGTTCCGCAAATGTCCATTTAACCTTTTGATTTTTTAATAATCTGTATTTATCCTTTTTCATTAGCGTTCAAGATTTCTTTCTTTTTCATTCACTTCGCTCTTAAAACAAATGAATATAAACATAAATGCTGAATGGCAGACTTCGTATGCGTATTTTAGCAAATGTAACAGTCATCATAAAGCAGTTATATCATTGACATTATTTTCAAACTTAAATAAAATTCTAAATCTAGTTCTCTTAATTCCTAAACATAAATGCTGAATGGCATCAATTCCCTAATTCTTATATCTGTTGACATGTTATCTCTTAATTGCTCTCTTACTAATTTAGTGCATAAATTATATAATCTAGTTACTTGATGAGATGTTTTGTCCATCATCTTAGGATCATATTAGATGGCAGGGAGAAACCGTTACCCTCGTGAGGGATATGAGAACCGTGTGTATCTTTCGGGAGGGCCTCCATCACGAGCCCCTATGCCGCGGCCTATGCCACCTCATCCTGCCATGCTGGAGGAAGAACTTGAAATCCAACATCGTGAAATCCGCAGGCTTTTGGGTGAAAATAGGAGTTTAGTTGAAGACCGAATTGCTCTACAACGAGAGTTGGGTGCTGCTAAAGAGGAACTTAGGCGAATGAATATGGCAATTGCTGATATTCAGGAACAAAATGAAATGCATTCAAGGAAGCTTATTGAAAATGGTCGGAAACTAGAAGCTGATCTTCGTGCCACCGAACCTTTGAAAAACGAGGCTAAACATCTTCATGCTGAAGTTGAGAGGTTAAATTCTATAAGACATGAATTATCTGGACAGATTCAGATTCTCAAGAAAGACCTTGCAGATCTGCAAATTGAAAATAAGCAACTTCCAGCTTTAAGAGAAGAGCGTGATAGAATTCTTCAGGAGCTTATGCATGCTAGGTAATTAATTTATTTCACCTCTATCTTGGAGCCTTAAATGCCTAAAGTTTTGAATGATAGTTTATATAGTACTGTTACTTTGTATCTTGTAGAGCTGCTATTGATTATGAAAAAAAAGGAGGTATGGAGCTTATGGAACAAAGACAAGCAATGGAGAAAAACTTGGTTTCTATGGCTCGTGAAGTTGAAAAGCTCCGTGCAGAACTTACAAGTACTGATGTTGGACCATGGGGTGCCGGTATGTACCATCATACTCTCTTAGTTGCCTTTATATTTGGCTAAAGTTAATTGCTTTATAGGCTGACCTCTAGGTATCCTAGCTTAAAACCATAATTAGTGCCACTTAATTTCTTTCCTTTTGTTTTGTAACCAAGTACGCACTGAATTATATTTTTCTTCATATAGTTTCTTTCTTCATATATTTTTCATGTAAAATTGTACTTTAGTCTGCTTGATAAGAGAAAACAGAAAATATGCTTAAGCCACTAAGTGTCTTTGATTGAAGGTGGAGGTCATTGTGGTGTGAATTAGACAAGGATGTGATGTCTAGTATCACTAATATTTTAGTTTGACTCTAGTATCACTAATATTTTCTCATGATTCTTTGATGCCCGGTTATTTAGGTGGTTCCTATGGGATGATATATGGAAGTGCAGATGGCCGCTTTCCTCCTCCTTATGGTGATAGATATGGCATTCACATGGTATTACTTGCTATATTTTTTGAACTTCTACTTAGCCTTAGAGGTGACAAAATAGGCGGGTCAATTTGGGTGGGAACGAGTCTTTTCATAAAACGAGTCACTACTTAAATGGGTCTGTCAGTTTCAGCTTGTGGTTTTTACTTACTGGATTGAAGTATCTTCATTGTTCCTCAGGGTGCTGCTGAGAAGGGTCCATTATTATATGGTTCAAGTTCCGGTCCAAGGGTTGGGCCTGAGAAACCTCGAACCCGTCACTGAAATGTGGATGGCTTGTGCTCCAATTTGCAAAAAAAGAAAGAAAGCATATTGGGTTGGTGGAAGTGTATGGTTCTCTTATGTTTGCATTTTAATAAGTAATCCCTTTATTTGAACTTTAGGCTATTTAACTGAGTGCAGTATGAATGCTGGGTTGCTTTACTATAAATTATGGACATGATGATCCTCTTGTGTGGCATGATTATCGCAATGTTAAATTACCTGATCTTTAGGATTTTTTGTGTTGGTTGCACCATGTGGTTTTGTTTTTGATTCTTGATATTACTATGGCTATACATGCCCACATCCTTAAATCTTACTAGAGCCATGATATCTTATTACTAAATATCTGATCTACTATTTATTCCTCTATTGGAACTTGGAGATTGAAAACATCAATTGGAGGATCCTTGGGTTCAGAGGAGCTATTGGGGTTACAAGGCTTAGCACGCGCTATACGTGTAGTTGGAGTGTTTAAGATGTAGAAAACTAATCGCAGATTCTATTGAATCAAGACATGTCTTAGCACCAAGCTCGTATTATGTAGTTCTAAAGAAAATAGCGTATGTTAAGTTATATAGTCTAGCATTATGAGTGTTAAAAGCAGTCATCTAACTACTCATATTCCTTTCTTTATCTCAAATGATAATGTACATGTTATCTCTATCAGTATTTCTCAAAACTCTTTAGGGCACTGGTCTAGAAAAATGGAACCCAATCACATAGAAGCAAACGGCATGCAGGGTGCCTGAAGACTAGGATGATCAATGATGTGGAGCTCTTTGAGATAACATGTCTTTTTAAAAGACTAGATACATTTTTGTTAAGTTACCTGAGATATTTCGTATTATGATTTGGCGAGTTCAACTTCTGACAAATTTGGTGTTACCAGGAATAGCTGAAAAATCGTGCTATAAGCGGTTTATTAGCAGTACTATAGTCTAGGTTCGTGTGGTGATATATCTGTAAGCTCTTCACCAGATTGTAATGGAGAAACTATTAAGTTGATATGTCAGCAATACTATAAGTTGTTTTCTGAAGGCCAAAATCAGTGGGTCGATAACATTGTTAAAGCCTGTTCATGAAGCGTACTACAACTCATGTTGATCTGTCTGCAGCAGTTGCAACAACCATTTTTGCAGTCTCATATATCTTGTTTTGGTGCGATGTTCTGCTTAAATCTTCATCTAATAATGCTGTAATATAGTTCAGTAGTCAGAAATCCTTGCTACCATCCAATCAGAGGTGAGCTGCTCATTTTGCATTGTCTGGTGGCTAGCTTGAAGAAAGTCTGGCATGGCGTCTAACGTGGGCTGACCTCTGGTATGTACTTTAATGCTAGACAAGTACTGTCTCAGTTTCGTGGGTAAAGTTGTTTCTTGAGTATACGTAAATATATCTTGAGCTATATATACATGTTATACTTGACATACTTGGATCAACGTTTATACTAGGTTTTTGCTCACATAGGGCTTGGACATCTTTCTGGAAAGTTAGTTTGTTCACGTTAGGGTAGATTTTGAGGTTCAATATGTTATATGCTTATTTCTTACATGCATCTTAATAAATCTGTGTTTTTCTTATCCAACTCCATTCTCTCTGTCTGCTATTTTACCTTTGAGCAGTTACCATAAGTCCACTCATAGTAGTACTGATTACTATTAGAAACTGGGGTACATCTTGATGAGACTCAACTAAATCATCATTTGTGCATGAGATGGCACAAAGGATATGGGGACAATCGGACACTAGGATATGGAAGGAGATATTAGCGACTAGAGTTTCTGATACATTCTCATGGCGCCAAAGCACACGATGCTTTTTGAATCGGTCTGTAGTGGGTTTTTTAGGTTGGACTGTACCTGAATTATTTATCTTGTTCCCTGTAGGACAATTAGATATGAGGAGTGTTTAATTTATCTCTTTCTTACGAGGTAATGACCTCTAATCTAGACGATACAAGGCTATGAAAAGGGAACAAGGAAACTGAATCAAGGCAACTCTGCCTATTCAATCCTATTGAAATATCTAACAACCCTCCTCATGTTGGGGCATGGATGTTAGTCTTGTCCCACTTGTTACACACAAAAGGTCACTATATTCCTTCCATCCAATCACTCCTGGATTACAAGAGAACTCTTCCGTTGCACTCATGAATCATGATACGTTGTGCATGTAACTTCAGCGTAATTCGACTTCGATTCTTGGACTAGGAAATTGACTCCATCTGGAACAAGGAACATGAACAAGAAAGGGACTGGAACAGGGATCATGAATCATAGTTGACCAACACTTGAAGCCATCTGGACAAGAATATCAAATACGGACAACAATGATGATCCTGATCAGTAATCAACAAGAACAATATGGAAGTGGTAGAGATCAATGGGTTTCTTGACCATTGTATTCAATAACAATATGTAAATGAACAAGCAACTCTCAGTTTGTGTTGGATCTGGAACACAAATGGCCCAGTTTATGAGTCTAGAAAACTAATCACATTGAAGCACTGAAGCAGTTAGACTGTTGCATTGGAACAGTAGGATCACGGACCAGACGGATCTAGTTTCATGGCAAACAACGTCGCAGATAGTGGGTCTGGGAATGACAAACTAGAACTAGAATATGAACCTCGGACATGCCTTCAAGTACTGGATTCCATGGGATCTTGAAATCAACAATTATGATCACCAAATTTGGCTGACGCAGACAATATAGATCAGTCAATTTTGTGCACTGGAATTAACTATATGGACAAGAGAACTGATGACTAGGGGCTTGATCAGCGGGACTGTGGTCGGTTAGGGTTCCACCAACGGAGTAGGTTTCTGCAGCGAGCTAAGGTTTTGCTGATTGGACTTGTACCTAGAACTAAGGCTCAGACTCTGATGCTACTAGTTAGATTTGGATATATATATTTTTTTCTCTCATTCTCATGAGGTAATGACCTGTATATACATATATATAAGATACAAAGTTACAAAAAGGAAATCAGGTAAACATAACTAGAAAATTGAATAGGATCAAACCAACCTATGAGGCTCATAAGTTCAGTTTTTCATTTTACCTATTTTCATTTGTTGTTTATTTAGGTGTGATGTTATACAGCTTGAATATGCTGCGGAGGTTTTTTTTAAATAACCATATTGTTCAAAACTACTTTCCCCTGTAATATTCATTCTTTTTTCGTTGTGTTGCAGATGAATGTGGTTCTAGATGCTGGAAATGCATTTTCTAATGGTTTGGGGAGTGCAAATCATTTTATATTTTGAAGTGCCAAAATAGGTAAGATTCAAAATTCTGGCTATTACAGTTAACCATAAAACCATTAGGAGAAATCAAATTCATCTCATAGTCTTCAATATGGTGATCACTTATCAAAGATAACAAAAATTGCAATTAGGCACATGAAATTCGGCAAGTAGCCGTTAGCAGGCTACTGAAAACTTTTTAATAGAATCATAAAAGTATTTTTTTTGAGTATATTTTTATGACAGTAAGGATGTCAGATTATCCTTTACCTTTATGGTCATGGGACATGTCAACATCTTTTCGTTTATTTACTTATATTCACAATTTGGCATAAATTTCTTTTTGAGTATAGAAATCTTCCATACTATTTTCGAAATATGTGGAAATACTTTCCATATATGTTTTATCCTTGCATCTATGCTTTATTTTTTGTACCTACATTTAAAGTACGAACACTAATTGTAACTATTTCACGTATGAGTATCAGCTGAATTTTCTGAAGATGTTCAAACTGGTCCAAAAACTTGATAAATTTTTGCTTATAACTTTATTTTGATTAATACGAAGACGGTGAATACAAAACCCAACACATGTTGTAATTTTTCGATAATAATCTTTTATTGATAGATGATCAAAGAATAACAGTTTGTCTTGGCTGAAACAAACAAAAATTTGTACCAACAAATAGGCTCAATGACGTACTTTGATTGTAAATCTAATAATCTAGAACACACCATTATTACTTCTATTATAGACTGCAAATTCAATTGAGCTTTTTTAGTCTGAACTCATGTTCTTGAGTTTCTGTTCGACTAACTCATATTTCAGAATATAATATTTATTGAAATCTGTTAGATTCAACAAAATATGGTAATAAATAAAGTTATATATAGATAGAAGTTTTATGTTTCTTATATAGAAATTCAACTCCTGTGGTGTTCTGAAGTTATCTACGTGATTTCTTGATGCTGCAATATCTTAAGGTTTATGTAGTAATGATAGGCGGTAGAACTTTAGATCGTTTTCCTTTTATTTGTGCTTTTGTGTCAGGAAAGAGGCCACCACCTTTCACCTGGTCCTCAACATTCCCCTCTTGGGTTACATGAACAGGGTAACTGACAAGGTGGACACCCTCCATGTCTATGACCTCATCACCTGAATAGATCTGCCACATTAGCTCCCCAAGTTTACGCATCATCACCACACATTCCAAACTCTCAGGATCATGAAAAATCTCTTCTGCTCTTCCTGTATGCTCATACCATAATGACATACGATAACCATGAATATCTCTCTTATTTTTCTCTCTACCATTTTCACTTGATTGGTAGCATCCTATTGCAATCTCTGTGTCTCGCTGTCCATCCATGGATCGCTGATTTATGTTTGCTGATCCTATTAGCATGTAAGTGTCATCCACTGAAATTCAATAACAAGATGAAATCAAAAGATTAGACTGTGAAAAAAGTTGATCAAATTAAGAAATTAAAAAGGTTTATGGATGAATGATTACCAATCATGAGTTTGGAATGCACATAAACCATGAATCTCCTATGCTTTTGAGCATTCCAGTATTGTGTTCCATGATGAGGTGAATACAGAGGGACATACTCTCCTCTGTTTTCATCTTCCCTGTTAGCAAGGCAGAAAAAATTCAAATAATCTTTGGGATGCCATGTTTCACCACTATCTCTTATTGCTTCCCCTATTAAACTGTACATCATCTTCATTGTTTCTCGTGTCCAATGCAGTATATTTTGTACAGATTCACTCTCAGGACCGCCTTCTGGCCACATAGGTATCAAAATATACACTGCAAATCGCTCTTTTGCTTTGATTTTATTTGCAATTTTAAGTGCAATCTCAATTGGAATCAAATTCCAGCATCCTGAATGCTGGTCGTTTTCCCATAAATGACATCCCCCAATGAAATATTGGTTCTCAATGTATATAAATCTCTCGGCTCGCCTAATTGCTTCTACATATGCTTCGTGTATGCTACGTTCAATTGTAAACTTACTGTTAACAGACGCCGACAGATGGTCAATTGACCTAAAAACTTGAACATTCCAATTCCTTTCAGCTGCAGTAATCGAGTAGTCATGTTGAAGATCGATTATTTTATCAACGGGAACTAGTAAAGATGGCTCAAACTGTTTCAGCCACCGTTGCTCAAAATTGTGCATTATATCTTGTGCAGCCTCTCCCATTACACAAGCATGTGCATCATGCCATGGTTCTCTAGGCCCGCCTTTTCTAAAGCTTGCTCCGGGTATACTTGTTTGGTAGAAATCATGTGCTTGTGCTTCAGTGTTTAGGGTTCTGAAAAGAGAGTGTTGTTCTGTGTCATATCGGCCGTTGCATAAATCTATGCCCCCAATAAAGCTAATGATTTCTCGTTTGCTTGAGGATGAATGTGCACGTGCGTCAACAGTGATGGTTTTTTGATGGTGGGTGAATAATGTTGGGAAATTGTGGTTTAATCTAGGGCACAATTTGCAGACTACTTTTGTGTTTTTGAAGAATGCCAGGGTGTTTTCATCATCGGTTCCCATAAGTCCTTTGTTTTTGATAATTGGTAATGAAGTTTCATCATCCCAGATCATGATTCTTACTGCTACACCTTCCTCTGCTTTTCTTTTCAGCAGTTCACCTAGCTTTACTCCTCTTGCATGCGGAATTTCTGTTTCCAAATCCCTCACCTGTGTGATACATTACATTTTTAAGTTATTTGATTAGTGTTTTTGTTACTAGATGTGACCATCAAAATTCTATTGTTATAGTTTTTTTATTAATTGTATGTAGAAAAAATAAAAAATTTGGTAGTACTGGATGTGTCAATTTCTACATATTTGATTTGGGTTGTGTCTCATACCCGTCAAATCCAAACGGTTAGCAAAAGGGGAAGAATTCAATTGGCTCGAAAGTTACCAAAAGTCTAATTCTAATGCATACAACCTTATACATAATTTACTAAAAGATTTAGTTTGCTCTTGTAAGTTGTAATAATAGTTTTTGTAATCTTAGTTAGCATATCAATTATTTACCAAAATGATATTTATTTTGCAGGGCAACCTGACCTGACCTGGTTCGTACAATCTGCGTAAAATATTGGACCCGCCCATCTTGCCACCATTAATATATACCAATATAGGTTTGACAAGGTTTTCATTTGCTTACCAGAATGAGGTTAGGATTGAAAGACCATCCTGCAATATAAATCAGATGTTTGGCACCTTCAATGGCCACAAAAACATCCTCCCAAAGGTTTCTCGGTGACCCACAAACGTCAAACGGTGGTTGAAACATAGGACAATGATGAGAATCTTGATACAGTGTAACACTGCAGTTCTTCCTTTGTGGAAATGTAGCGTCTCTTAGCCCATTAAATTTGTTGCTGTCGATTATCTTTTGCCAATTTGGTTCAAGTTCTGCAGGTTTGAACCACAACATGAATCTAATTTTCAGTTGCGGATGTGGCTTCCCGTTTTCCATGCACACCGGAAACAAACCGTCAATCAGGTTTGACTTTTCTAACAACTGATGTGCTCGAATGTTGACTTTCCCGAGGATTGAACATTTTGTCTTGAGCGTGATTGTGAAAATTGCGTTTATATGATGAGCACAAAGGACACGTAGCGTTTGGTTCCAAACTCTGCTACTTTCATGACTAGTTGATGCCATTTTTTTGTTATCTATTTTGATGGTAACATATGCAGGCGCTCCAGTCGGATTTATGCACTGCAAAAGCTAAACACCAATCAGTAAGTTTTCAATGCCCCTTGTCATTTTAAGGCATAATAGTAGACGCCAGAAAATGCACGGGTTGGGTGTCTGGTCAAACCAGGTGAATTCAGTTGACCCGAAACACTTTTTCGACACAATTTTAAGTTGTTAATAAACATTTTGTGTCTCAAATAGGATTACAAAATTTATGTTATTTCAGTATCCAAACTCATTCTTTTTAATTAAAATGACTTTAAGAGGTTTATGAATTTCAAACGTTCTTTGCAGGGTTTTTGTAATCTGTTTGACCCATTTGACCGATGTCTTTTAAAACTCTTAGTATTGACATCATCTGTTTGGAGATCAAACATAATCTGAATCTAATCATTTACAAGTACACGAGTCAATTAAATAAAAACCGTAACAAAACCATAATCACGAGTACGAGCTAGATTTTAGTACGATACATACATTGAGTAGAAACGGCGGTGAATAAGGGGTGGCATGAAAGATTGTAGCTTCAAGTGTTCCATGAAGAAACATTTGTTTTCCCTCCATTGTTTGTCTACCATATAATCAAACCAATTTTTATAGAAAACAGGTAATGAATGAAATCAGTTATTGTAATGTAAGATATGAAAGAAACTTTGAAAGCAAATTTTACATTTTGAGTGGAGCTACAGTTTTAGAAAACTTATATAAGTCTATAGTTTAAATCTTAGAGGCAACCTTCAGTTGTTTTGCTTTTCCTTTAAGTATAGATTCTTGGGTTATTTATCTTATTTGATTCAAAGTTTAGATCAAACATCATATCCACCATAAACCATATAACACGTTTAATGTGTAAATAAATGACCTAAATACATCATTGATGTTACTAATAATAACATCATAAAATTTACTATATATAGATATGTATAGTAGAGAATACAGAACCATAAGTAATATGAGAATTGTAAGAGCTGATGTGAAATGTCCATTTATTGATATATATCTAAGATATATGCACTTTTACAAATGAAGTTTATATGTATTTATATGTTATTCATATAATTTTAAATTTTTATATGTGTAGATTTTTGTAAATGCTCGATATCATACGTATAGAAAATTCAATACAGAATCGTAAATTGTATGTGAGAATTGTAAGAACTGATTGTTGGGTGTGGAGGCTTTGCAAAGAGCATCCGGCCTACCCTAGCCTGTTCACTCGCTTACCCTAATCTTGTTTAGTCTATATATAGATCATATGTGCTTCGTAATTCCCTAAGAATCTTAATAAACTATAAACCTTAATTGCAGCTCGTGAAACCATCACGTTAGATTTTCATGTTATGTTTATGTTCTGATTGTATTTGTGTGTATTTTGATCACTTAAAAACATAACATTAGCATGAACTATCCATTTATTGATGTTTACCTAAAGTTCTAACACGACTCTACATACATAAAATGATATATGCACATGTAG
The DNA here is from genome assembly GCA_025215565.1 of Flaveria ramosissima. Lineage (NCBI taxonomy): Eukaryota > Viridiplantae > Streptophyta > Magnoliopsida > Asterales > Asteraceae > Flaveria > Flaveria ramosissima. Next base: position 63,030,978 of record CM046034.1, on the reverse strand, counting down.
AGATGTAGTCATGTGTATATTCATATATATCATAACCTTTTATATGCTTGTGGGTTTTTACAATTATTCTCTCAATAAAACTTGTTTGGAGAAAATAGAGATAAATTAATTAGAATGGAATGATTTGAATATTAGGATTATACTATTTTAATCTAGTTTGTATTGTCTAGATTGTGATTTTGACAATATACCTGTCAATCTTTATATTTCTTGCCCCGTAAGGTTATGATACATTGATTATGTGTACGACTTTATTATTTTATAATCTATTAATATATAATGAATAGCATAGACGTGGCATATTCTAACATAGATTTATCCAAAATAGTCCTACAACAAGATAATGTAGTTTAACGTATCAGAATCAGTTTCCTAATAATTATTTGGTTGGTTGTGAACTCTTCATTTTTTGTGTGTTTTAAATTTCATATTTATATTATAAGCTTGTATTATTTAAAATGCATAGGATAAAGTTGAAAGTATAAAGTATGATAATTATTAAACTATATGGTTTTCTTTTATATGTTTCTTTGGTCACTATTCATAGTAGTAGTTGATTCATCTGTGTGGTGACTTGACGTCATTTTTTCTATATTACAATTAAAATCAAAGTGTTAGTACCACTAAAATTTTCTTTAGGGTCACTTGACTCTGGAATATGTCGGTAATTTTAAATTTTATATTTCTTAACTTGACATGTATGGTTTCAAAGTGTGGTAAACATCTTTCTCTGTCTCAAAACGGGAGAGGGTGCCAAAACCATGGAAAAAAGAATAACGTTAAAACGTTACTAGAAGTCCGGTGTTAAAGGTAAGAAGACAGAGTTTTTTTTTTTACCAAAATGATGTGAAATGAAAACTTATTTACCAAAATAGTGTAGTTTGAAAATTAATTACTAAAATAGCGTAGTTTGAAACTTTTTTTGTTTTCTCACTCTTATTCTCATTGATTATTTTATAAAAAGATATTTTAAATTTTATTTTTAATTATTTTAGGAATCATATATTTAAATTTGAGAACTTTTTAAATAGAACTTTTAGTTTCAAGAAATATTTATTATTTTCTTTCAAAACGTCTTACAATAACAATTTTTAAATGATTAATCATTGTATTAAAATCAGAGACATATTTTGATTTCTTTTAGCGTGTTTAAATCAAAATGTTTTTTTCATTTTATTTCTTCTTAAGTTTTTAAATAGAAACTAGAAAAATTTTCTAGCGTGATGCGATGGACTAGTTTAACAAAAGTAATAACAACATGTTTCTGTTTTCTTAATTTTTTTTACCACAAAGAGTTGTATTGAGACCCGCATGTTTTAGCATATTAAACCGCTAATCACTTTTAAACAAAATTTAAGTGAAAAGAATGAACGACTAACACAATCAAAACTAATTAAGGCAGTGCTAGCAATTTTTTTGGCAGTGATAGTCGTAAGTCAAAGTTGTATATTTTGAAGCGTGCTGTAATAATATGTAAGAGAGAAAACTAATTTTTTTCATCCTAAACTATAAAAAAAAGAAACTAAAATAAATTACATCTGGATTTAAAAAAGTATAATGAAATAAAAAACAATTCTATTTTAATTGATTAATTAAATGCCTTAGAAAATGTTTTATATTTTAGAAAGAAGTTAACGTATTTCTGGAAAGCAATTATAAAATGTCTATTTTAAATAAAAAATATTTTAAAATTTTAAAAGATATTTTCCTAAAAGGTATTAAATAACATGTTAAAAAGTTCAATTTTAAGTAACCAATGACAGCAGGAGTGAAAAATAACAAAATTTTAAAATTACACTATTTTAGTAAATATTTTATCAACTATATCATTTTGGTAAATAAGCTTTCTAATTATATAATTATGGAAAAAATCATAAATACAAAGCTAAAACATCATTGGTACCATTTGAAATATTATATCAAGAAACAAAACCGTCACAAACTCGTGTGTTACAACCCGACCGTTGACGATATATGGAACTCTATATTAAAAGAAATATTAAAATTTTTTTATATTAAAACGTTGATAAAAATAAACATGACACATTTGGGGTTAAAAGAAAAGTATATTTTTTTAAAAGTTGAAGGGATTACATGTAAATGTGGCAATTTTAAGGAGCTTTTAAGTATGAAGGATATAAAAGACAAAATAAGTAAATGTAGACTTGTAATCTTTGCATCAAGGATGTGGTATCTGGTTTTTAAGGTATATAAAAATGAACAAATAACATACTTAAGTGTTAAAATAAATTATAAAATGCAGTCAATTACTCCGGAGGCTTCTAAGATTTGTTAAAATTTCACATTTCGTCTCTAGTTTTAAGAAATTACAAATTCAATCACAATTCTTTAGAAAAAGATAACCCATTCGTTTCTTGGCCCCAATGTTGTCTCATACTCCCGTTATCTTACCCATGTGATTCACACGTGATGGTATTAAATTATGTTATTCTATTCTTAATATTTTCTTAGTCTTTAAACGGAAATTTAGAAACTAAAGAGAACATGACAAAATACATGACAACAATAAATTTTTAGAAATTAAGAAAAAGAAAATTATTTATTAGATAAGCAAAAGAAGCAAGAAGCAAGAAAAATAAATGAATGCTTATAAAATTATGATAAGTAACACTCTTATTTACTTATTTATCATATTATTATATATAGAATTTTTATAATATCTTGTGAAATTTATAAACGATCAAGTGGTGATTAAAAGTACTACTTTCCTTTTTATTGTGGCCCTCAGGGAAGAAATATTGAAACACTTTCTATTTGTATTGATATGCTACTTTTGCAAGGTCCATCACCGGCTCTTCCCATAGGTTATAACCTTTTTAAGTTATGACCCAATTACATGTGATTGTTCGAGCCACTTGAGAGTCGTGACAATACGCGACCCATATCCATCGTAGTTTTTATTTTATATGTGTCAGCCGGGCCCATATCGTGTAAGTTTGATGTGCTTTAATATTCTTAGATTTTCAGTGTTAGTTGAGTTTAACTGATGAAATTCAAATCACATGTCATATATTAACCCATGTTTAAGTTAATGGGTCAAATTTGTTTAGTAATTTTGATCTCATGTTTACCAAGTTTTAGATAGGTCATTTGCTAATAATTGACATCACATAAAGATTAACTGCATTTTAAGTTTAGTTCATATATTCTTATATAGAATAATTAAAACTCGTTAGATACATTTGATTATTAATCAATAATTATAGAAACAAAGTAAGACTAATTAAAAAAATATAATCCAATCATATCTTCTACTTGGGGCAGATATTATTGTAATAATCCGTCACTATTATATTCTTTCTAATAATTTATACTAAAATATGTAACGTAACATTTCGTTTCAATCTTGAAACAAATTAATAAACTATGTTTGTTGCGTAGCTTATAGAGATCATCTGATCCACGAAATACGCAGTGTACACTCTTGGCTCATCGTTTGACTCCAATTTAAAAATTCTTGTAAGGGTGTAAAATTTTAATAATGTTTATATTAATTACAAGTGTCTTTAATAATTAGATCATTGCAAGCACGGTAAATTAAAACGTAAAACACAATGATAAAAATGTATTATTGTGTTTTTTGGTCGTCATTGTGTTATCCTGGAGACAATAAGTTTTGAAAATCACATTGATGAAATAATATTATTGTGTATCTCTAATCGTAATACGCAATGATAAGATAACAACATGTTTATATAGTATATTAAAACAATGACAAAAATAACACGAAATAATCTAAAACGTAAAAAAAAGATGATATAAACAATGACAAAAATAACAAGTGTGATGAAATTTGTGTGCACCATCTTGAAAACAAAGAAGAGGTGGAAGGGAGTGCGGCATACCTGATGAAGATGGTGATCGTGATGGTGCGGCTAGTAGCGGTGTACGGGGTGCGTCGTAACCACTGTGAATACTCTAACATGAAAATTTTTAGTTTTTTATAATTATTATTTTGTGTTATATATGTGTTTTAATTATTGTTTTATAACTATTCTTACGTGTTAAAAATATGTGTTCCGTTGAGGATAGTTATAACCGTTACGGATAGTCTAACTAGTCGCCTCTCTCTCCTTTCTTCTCCCTCTTCTAATATTTCTTGTCAGTTCATGTCTAGAATTTCAAACGCTCCACATGTCATTTATTCCATCTCACATCCACCTAGCATCACATGGTATTTGTACACAAAAAAACAACACCATCAAAGGTGCTTTAGGAGTAGATTTAATTAGGAGTGGACTCGAAACATGACGTAAAAATTTCAAATGCGGGTTAATTGTGATTACCTATTTATTAAAGGGATTAACACAAACAAGATCCATTTAATACAAATATTAACCCGAACACAATTTGCTTAATAAACGGGTTGACCCATTAAACCCCTCAGACTAAGACAATTAACATAAGGCAATACCTATGACACGATGTTTAAAGATTACAGTATTTTGAAAAGTTACGTGACAATTCTAGACAAAACTAATTTAAGAAAATACATTAAATTGAGGAACCAACATTTCACTTGTTAGGGCATGTCTAATAAGTCACAAGCTTACACCCTAAGCCTATGATGAAGTACATATGAGAAGTTAGTTTTACGTTTCTTAAAGCCCTGCACTTATGACCAATCATGCGTTAGGGGCAACGTCCATTCTCACGCCTAGAGGCTGGTGTTTCACGCTACAGGATGAGATCCGTACCATAGTGGCACTGGTATTGAAAGTACCGACCAGTTTTTAGGATAAGTAGCTACCGAATATCGTACCGAATATTTAGGTTCTGTATCGGTTTTTCGATACTTATTGATTGGCATGGGCGGCTCAAGGTTGTTGGAGGCCTAAGACGAAAATGAAATTGGAGGCCTTTTTAAACTTTTAGCTATAAAACCTTTATCCTTTATCCTGGCTTGTGACCAACAGTAATAAACCAAAAGTTTTTAAATCATTTCATGTTCGATCAAAGTAATTCCTAAACAAATTGTAACAATTAATCAGCTATATAAAGTAATTCAAAGACTCAAAGTGACAACTTATCAAATTTAAGCAAATCCTAATTCCTAAATCAATCCCTAAATCAACTATTCGAACCAAAATTTTTAAATCTAACACAATAACACAATTCCTAAAAATATTATTCAAACCAAAGCACCAATTATTTAGATCAAAGCAATTTCAAACTAAATCAACACACGATACAATCAAACAACAAAACAAGGCAAGCTTATAAATCAATGAATAGAAACTAACGTGAAGCCTTGAAGGCCGGTGAAATCGATGAATCAAACCTGAATAGTCGAATTAACCTCACCAGGCCCTGACATGATCATATAATGGATTCATTATTTGTAACTCGTAACTAAGGTGAAACCGATGATGACTGACTCAAATTGAGTCAATCAGACTACATAACGGGCCTCCCATCGACTAATCCAATTTCAATTGATGATGCAATATGCAATGGATGCACTCAGATGATGATATCGATGTTGAAATTGGTGGCCGACTACACTCAATGATGATTTTGAATCAAATGGTGAATCAAATATCAAATGAAGATTGAGATTTCAATGATGATTGATATTTGAGAGAATATCGATTGAGTTTCTTATGTTTCCGGTTCCCCCGACTTCAATTAATATTACTTTTTTTTATTAGCTATTAAGGTTTAGGATTTTGGTGGCCCAATAGAATTTTATGGCCTAGGCATGAGACGCCCATGCCGATTGGTACCGTTTTAGTGTTTCATTTGTTTTTTGCTAAAGATGTTGTCACGTGATTCTTACAAGTACCTATTTATGAACTATCATAACAAAAACATTGGAAATTGTTTGAAAAACATTCGTAGTATTGAACTTGGAATTTAAAACATTCAAAATGACCAAAAAATTGCATCAAAATGCTAAAAAAAAACTTTTGGTACTCAGCATCACTGAATCAGTATTTTCTGATTTTTATTGGTACTGGTATCACCTAGTACCAATACCAAACATAGGAAAAGTCAGATATCGACACTGATTCATTACCATATGTGATACGGATACAACATCAATATTCAATATAGAAAGCTCATCCCTATTCACACCCCCGTCTTATCACATATGCCCTCTCCATTATAGAGTGTAACACATAGGTAGCATTTGGTATACAAGAACGAGAGAGGAATTTGAATGAACCATTGAGAGTGAATGAAATAAAAAAAGATGTTTGATTGTAAAGATAATGAAATAAACCATTACATAAGTAATTATATTCACGCTAAACACATCAAATTTATTCCATTTACCCTTTTTTTACATTCTATTCCTTCGTCCACTACCACCCACCCACCACCACAACCACGACCACCATCACCATCACCACTAGCCACCAAGATCGATCGTCACCGGCCATCACCACCATCACCGACCACCACCACCATCACCACCACCACCACCAGCCACCACCACCAGCCACCAGTCCACCACCACCACCATCATCACCAAACACCACTACTAATCACCATTGGCCGCCACCACTACCGTCCACCAACACCAATTACCACCAACCACCACAATACCACAACCACCACCATAGACCGCCACCACCACCACCACCACCATAACCATTTTTGTATTTCATTCTATCATTTTTTCTTACCTAACTGAATAACACAAAATAATAATTCTTTTTATTTCCACATAATAACCAAACATATCAATAAACTATAACAATTCATTTTATTTTCTCGTCTATTTTATTCTTTCCTGCGTATTATTATCTCATGCCAAACAAACCCTCGTTATTTCGAAAAAAACCAGCCCCTCTCTATAGAGTAGTAATAAAGAGCACATACCTCCAACGCGCCTAAATCACATGCCATCTTTAACTTCCTCTACATCACCGCCCCAATAACTCCGTCACAACCCTCACCGTCGCTTCTCCGCCTGCCGGAATGACGACGTACGGCACCATTCCGACGTCCTCCACCGGAACCACCGATCTCGAGTACCTCTCACGCGCCAAACAACGCATCAAATCAGGCCTCGGTACACGACGCCCATGGAAGGAGATGTTCAATCTCCGATCAATCAACTTCCCTCACAGCATCTCCGAATCACTCACACGAATTCGAACAAACATCACTTACTTCCGTATGAATTACGCGATCGTTATGCTCGTGATTCTCTTCCTCAGCATGTTATGGCACCCGATCTCGCTGATTGTGTTTGTGGTGATGATGGCGGTGTGGTTGTTCCTCTACTTCCTCCGTGACGAACCGCTGGTGGTGTTCAACCGTGTGGTGGATGATCGTGTGGTGCTGGTGGTGCTATCTGTTGTGACGATTGTGTTGCTGTTGTTGACTGATGCGAAGGTGAATATAGTGGTGGCGGTGGCGGTGGCGGTGGTGGTGGTGGTGGTTCACGGTGTGTTGAGGAGGACGGAGGATTTGTGTGTGGATGAAGATGGTGGTGGTGGTGATGATGATGATGGTGGATTTTTGGTTGCTTCTTCGTGAAGGTAGGTTTTTGGTTGTTATGGTATCAAACTATCAATTCGTGATTTGTGTTTGTTGATTTTAAGTTTTGAGTTTTAGGGATTGTAGAAGGTGTTTGTGTGAGTTGTTTAACAGGAATTGGTTGTGTATGTATGTTTGTGGTTACTGTGAATTGATTTGGGTACTGATTACTGAAGAAAGTTAATTGTTGAATTTGTTTGAATGTTTTGTGTTCAGTATTAGTTGCTGGTTTGTGATTGTTGATTTTTAGTTTTAGTGCTCAGGTATATTGCAAATAATCGATAAACAGCCGTAAACAAACATGAGACACATGGATTTATGTGGTTTGGTTGATGTGACTTACATTCACGAACTGTAACCAGGGATGTATTATTGTTATACTCTAAACTTATGTTAAGAAGATTTACAATAGGCCTATCAATCTATCATCCATATATATAGCAATTTTAGGGTTAACAAAACAAGATTATAGTACATAGGGTTTAAATAGAGCCGGTTGCCCTAACTTTAAGCCAAACCGAATCGGATACTTTATAAAACAGGCAGGGTAACAAAAACATCACCAGAATGGCTATTTCAATAGCAAAATTCAACTTGTTCATGTCCACATGATAGACATGAGCATAAGAAATGCACCGCCTTAAATATCAGCAATGTGTTTTGAGTGTATTTTAAGAGAACGTCACTCTTAAGCGTGCGTAAGTTGGAGGAATACATCATCAGTAACCTTTGTAGAAAGTTTATATTGAGCAATTAAAAAAAATCATGTCATTCTTGTGGGCGATATGAACAATATTAGTTAGTTATAGCCGTATGTTACACTAAAAGACTTTGGCGATGTTATAACCAATAAAACTTTTAACGAAATCTGATCTTGGCTGGGTTTGGTAATTATTGTTTGAAACTTTAAATGTTGAGGATTGAGTAATTATTGTTTAAATGTTGAGGATCTTGAATCTCCTTAGGATGCCTCGATTGATTCAGAAGAATATATTCACCAACACTTTGTGCAATTGTTTCTCTTCATTCAGAATGATTACAAAAACACTAACCAATCATGTCCTGTGCAAGGACAAAAGCATACAAGATGAACAAAAAAGGCTAGACATTTAGGTTTTTTCACCATTACCTTCGATCTTCGCATGCATTCCTTCTGGCCTTTTCTCTTTGCCAATAAGACGGCCTCATCGAGTCTAGAGAAACTTTGTTATTAAACTCATCCGCCAATGTCTCCCTCATTGGACTATGTTGACGATCCATGTAAATCCTACCACTCCGGTTCCCAACATCGTTGCTTGAATCCATTATCATGTCCCCTTCTAGTATCCGTAGCACCTTACGAACATAATCATTGTTAAACACTTGTCAACTCGGTAAAACAAATTAACAAATATTGAATGTAGAAGTTCACATGTACTACTTGGGTTAAAGTTGCCCATGGATTGACCCATGAACTAGTTGAGTGAATTGGGTCAAAACAAAAGTATCAGAAAGCATGTTGGGCCGAATGTATTAACAATGTTCTTGTAAGGAGACCGGTCATCAAAGTGGTTGTCGTACGACTGGCTGTCTTATTAGACCTTGGTCATCGATTTTAGAATCAAATTACATCATAAATAATTTAAAATTTAAATGCATTTATTAAAAAATAAAAAATCCAGTCCAACGACCGGCAAGGTTCAACCGGTTTAAATGAAGACGGGTTAGAAGGACTCAACTAGATTGGTGTAAGTGGTTCCTGGTTCAACCACCGAGTCCGGTTCTAAAAATAGTATGTATTAATATATAAATAAAGATAAGTTTTGTGTATTAAAATATAAACAAGGGTAACTTTTGCTCTGACTACCAGTTTCACATGAGTTGGCCTCTTTCCTAGTCATTTCATATGTAAAGTGCTTTTACTGTGTTATAAAAGTGAAAGTGGTGATTTAAAATACACCTGATAAAGATGCAAACTGGACAGTCAAGGAGCAACCAACGGTCAGATGCTCTTGTATTGTTTCTATGATTAAACTTGTACAACTTATTTCACAAACTCCAATATGGTGAAATATTTCAGTAAATGAACATGAGTTTAGTGACTGAATATTTACTAAAAATCAACTAGTGAAATGAGCAAACATATTTTTAAGGCTTGCCATAATATTGGAAGACTCAAGTTATTGAAAACTAGATTCTACAAGAATACTAAAACCAATTAGTACCTGTGACATGCGAGGACGTAACTGCGGATCTCTTTTGATACATAGAGAAGCGGCTTGTAACATGCAATAAACCTCTTGTTCCGAGTAGGAGTTCCCTAACCGCGGGTCAATTAACTCGTCAATGGCATCTTCTTCCAACAATGGTCGTGCCTATTCACGTATTAGAGAACCAACAATCAAAAAAGAAGAAAGAAGTCAGGTGACGGTTGAGACATGTTGTGGTTGATAAGGGTCTTTTCTTAGTGCATGGGTCAAGTTAGCTTGATAAGACAAAAACATCTCCACTTTTTGACTTCTTTTATAAATAACCAATGTGTTAAATTACAATATTAATGTAAATATTTGAATTAAAAAGGCACTTTGAAAGACTTTCAACCCGTTTAACCCACTTCATTATTAGCTAATCTTTTCGATTTGAAACGTTTGGTTGAAAACATAACCCAATTTGACCCATATATAAGTAAATGGGTTGAAATTGACACATCTAAATTTGATACCAATTAATCAACTTTTTAGTTGTGGCCTACAACTCACCCACTCAGTGAGGCATTGTTGGCCTTTAGGTCGGTTAAGATCCACTGCTTTTCGTCCTGTAACAAGCTCCACCAGTACAACTCCAAAGGAATACACATCAGCTTTCTCAGTGATCTGGCCACTTTGTGCATACTCAGGAGCCAGGTATCTAATACAATCATTAACACATTATGATTATTAGTATTACTATTCACAATGAAGGATGTTGCAAACCAAAAGAAATAAATTTACAATAGAGACTAACCCGAATGTCCCTATTACTCTTGTTTCTTCTCCCGTGTCACCATCAGGCTGCCACCTCGCTAGGCCAAAATCTCCTACCTTGCAAAAATAATACAAGGCATCTTTTAGCCTACTTTTTAACTTTCTCAAGGTTTTGACACCTAGTCCAACTCTTAAAACTCCATTTTCAATTTCTGAAAGCTGATCAGAATGCATTTCAACTTAGAACCAGGGGAGGATCTAAAAGGGTCAATGGTATGCATATGCATACAACATACAGTAAATTTGATTTTTTTATACAGTAAATTAAAATTATAAGAATATGTAATGCTAATACATATCCAAATTATATCTAAAGAACACAAGCTTGTTGGGATTGCATCTAAATTGAAGTGATTGTATATGCTTTACAAATCATGATTTATAAATACTTAAAGAGGAATATACCAGAGGTTCAAAATCATGGGTGATTAGGATGTTGTTTGGACGCATGTCACGATGAACAATGCAACCAACTCTGCATTCTTCATGGAGATAGCGTAAGCCTCGGGCAGCTCCAACTGCAATTTTTTGTCGTGCAGCCCATTCTAAAGGATGTCGTTGACGTCCTGCAAATAACATACAGATCAGGGTTACAGTCACCAAAGAATAACACATCGTCCATCCTAATAATGGCTAGTGTTTAATTATAACAAATTTGATCATAACTTTCTGGACAAATTTGAGACATCATTATAGGTTTGTAGTTAAGAATTTACCGTAAAGATGAGAATCCAATGATCCGTTGCATATGTATTCATAAACAAGCAACCTCCTTCCATCTTCAATACAAAATCCAATCAACATAACCACATTTCGATGTTGAGCACAGCTCAACACTTCAACTTCGGAGCAGAATTCTTGATCCCCTTGAGAACTTGCTAATTTGTGTTGCTTGACAGCAACAGCCTGACCATCTGGAAGTATCCCTCTATGTACTGACCCAAATCCTCCTTCGGCCAAGAAATTAGCTTGAGAGAATCCTCCAGTGGCAAGCTCCAGCTCAGCATAAGTGAACCACCTTGGCGGTTTTCCAAATATTGGTGCCTTATGCTGACATATTGTGCACAAAGGAGGTGGGCCAGATGGTATATTTCTAGAGAAAGATATGGCTTCTCTAACATTAACGTTAAATTCAGCATCACTTCTATGGCTTCCATGCTCACTGTCTCTATCGAGTTTAGATAACCTCCTCAACATGTCTTGAGATCTAGAACTTTCCAGTGAGCTATATCTTTGTGAACTTTCTTCCTTGTTTTGAGATAACTGGGAGTTGGATGTGATCATATCCACCATCCATGGTTGAAACCTTAAGCTAGATGAAGTTGATGATAAATGCTCACTTTCAGAGTCAGAACTTGACTCGATGAGATCCCGACTTTCTTTTTCAGCTAGTGATTTATCTTTTTTTAACAAACCATTGGTTACAGGGACAAAGAATGGTGAAGTACCCGGATCAGAACTTGAGACAGATGAGGTTCCAGCTTCAGTTGCAGTGAATACTTCTGGGCTACTTGTTGGAGTAACAACAGGCCCACGAATGGAACCAAGAGATGAGTTTTTGCTTTTTGTTTGTTTTTCAGATGATTGATTTGTTGAAGGCAATGGACAGTCAGCTTCAGGTTTCTTCTTAGGTGATCCAACTAAATTTAGACGAAGAACTTTGGGCTGTGATTTTTTCATCACCACAATGTTGCATTGTAAGTCTTCCATACATCGCTTTTGTTCATGTTTGAGCTTCCTGCAAGAGTTGAATTTTACTAAGCAAAAGGAATGAAACAAAGGGAAATAAAGAATAACATCAAGTATTTAGGTTAAACATACTTGTCTAATACAACCCAGCTAGCTTGAATCTTCTTAGCCTCTGCAGCTACTGCTCCACATGGCGATCCAGAAACAATTTTGATCTTCACGTTTATCTGTTATATAATCAGCAGAATGAGGATTGCATTATTAACCAAAAAGATAATTAAGCATCAAGAAATAAGTAAACCATTGGATTAACTAACAAACCTTATTAGGATCATAAACGTCATGAAGTTGAAGAATCATTTGGGAGCAGGAATCAGTAAGATCGACTTTTTGGTCTAAACTTGTTCCTATATGAGATTTCTTGTGGCCACTAGCGCAGTCCCCGGTAAATCTTGGAAACCCCCATAACTTCCTACCTACATTTGAAACAACAGACTACATGATTGATCAAAACTACAAAATATAATACTTCCAGAAGTATAAAATAAAATATGCTAAACTTGATGATAAGTAAAAACTCATCAAGACTTATAGCAATATCGAGGTTTAAAAGAAAGAATTTGCATTTCCAAAATCTAAATGTGTATGAGAAAATCAACCAACATGCAATTATAATTGTAGAGCTGAAAACTGAAATTAATATACTGTCATAAAAGCGCATAGTGCTAGTGGCAAACAAGAAATTTAATTACCAGAACTTTGTGCAGGCAAGACCACAAGCAATGTAATACAGTGCCCTGGTTGTACCACATGAGTCAAAGCCCAAACTAAAGCAGTCTTGGGGATTTCCTTAGATGCCTTCACAGCAACTACTACTTTCTCAGCAGCATCTGAACCCTTCTCCACCTTCTCCATGTTCTCTTCTCTACTCATTGAACCCATTAACAGTACACACAGTACCACTATTAATGACCCCTAGTTCAATCAACCCGACCCGAAATATGCATCACACCAGTTCCCAACAGCAGTACATAAATTACAAGGTATTATACATAAACTTTAGCTAGAAGAAACCCAAAATTGCATTATTGTTGCTCAATCGGCCCCCACCACAAGGTTTTGATTCTATATAGACGTATGAGTAGAAATTGCAAGCTGTCCGGTAACAAAAGCTTAAAGGAATACCTCCAAAATTAGCGAAAAGACCCTTTTGACTGGTAAAATCTCACCAGCACATCGCCAGTTCGCAACTAAAGGTGTTTCTAAAAATGTAGAACCTCTGTAAAGGAATCAAAACAGGCGGACGGAGTTCGTATTCACCCAATTTGGTAAGGATATTTCGTATCTGCAACGTTCTAAGCAAATAACTCCAAAAGTAAGATCTCTGCAACCTGAACACGGTTTTCAATGCATTGGTTTGAAGCAGATGATATCCGACACCATTATCCTTACAATCTTCAAACGAATTAACGAGTTCAGTGAAGCAATTTCAGCTGATTTGACCTCTTCGTTCCGAAATCCAACGGATCTGCTCGAAACAAATTTACGATCCGAACTTCAAATCGTTTTCCTCAACCTATTACGATAAATCGACTGTTAGAATAAGGAATCGAAGATAAAAAGCCCTAATCTAAGTGCAAACAAACACACTACCAATTAAATTAATCAAATCAATCAAATCATTCACATGACATGACGTTCAGCGTTGGATTGCCTCTGTGTCTGCACCTTTGGCTTTACCGCAGATTTGACTTACCAGTGTCGACTCACGATCACCAAAATCCTTCAATATCCACCATAGATTACAATTCCACAGTAAACAAATCAAACAAAAACGATAAAACACCTTACATCACGCTTCACGGATTCAATTACACAGCGAGTTGGTACATACAAACAAACGACAGCAAATAGTTGAGGAGATAACTCAACGTAACAAACGTACAAGCATGCAATAATGGAAATCCTCTATCAATCACAATAATAGCATCAAATTTCCATATATGTCGACTGTACAGCCACAACATCTCGAATATTCGATAAAAAGCATCAAAATCAAAATTTCAAAAGAGACAATAACAAATTAACAGCACATGAACATGAACATTACCGTATGTAAAGTAGATTCAGATGCATGAGTTTGAATATCGAGATGTTGAATCCATGAAAACGGTTATCTTTGTGTGTGTGTGTGTGTGTGTGTGTGTGAAGGTGTGAGGTGTGTGAGTGTGTGTGTTGTTGTTCATCTTCATGGTTTTGTTGTGTTTGATGGGGATATTTTGGTGGACGAAAATGCCCTCGGGTTTGGATAGATTTACCGAACTGACCTATGGCTTCGTTTTCAGTAAAACCTACTCTTATCGAGAAACATGAAAAAGTTTTATTAATTAAATGCACACCGAATTCTACTTGCGACAAGTTGTTATCGAAAATGGGTTATTTTTGTTTTTGCCCCTTAGGTTTTAGATTATAGTTTTTTTTGGGTCTTGCTTATGGAATCAAATATTATTTAGGATAGTAGTATAGTTGTATAGGGGTGTGTAGGATCTAATTTGCCTAGATTTAACAAAAATTTTGGACCGGACCGCTAAAATCATCTACCTCTGACTTGGTCTCGCTCAAAATCCGCTTTTTCACTCTGAAGTCGTAGATTTTTGTAACATTCTCTCGAGCGTAAATCTTATCTCTCCTCCAATGACGTCTCCATCTTAGGCCTTAGCGTCGTCGAAATTAAAATATCCATCGCTGATGGTCTAAATAAGGTTTTGAGAAAGATAAACCAAACTGTTTGGATTGGTTGACCCGTCGAACCAATCGGTATCCTGTTTTAAAATTTTAATCTTTTTAATGGTTTGATTCTAATGATTTAGTAGTTTAAACTGAATTCTTTACTTTTCTTTGAATTTGTAGTTTAAATTATAAATTTTAGACAAACATAGATGGTTCACGAATATAAAACATATACATAACCATGCGATCAAAAAATTTAAAGATAAAAATTAAAAAACAAAAAAGGCAAACAGTTGGTTTCAACTTTTAAGTTATAAATTGTTAAGCCGTAAAACCATCTAAACCAAACAGCGATTCATATCAGTCACACTGACTAATTTGCTCAGTGCATGTAGTTTTACGTATTTATAAACACACCTATATTATATAGTTGACTATGTAATGCATAACTTATAAAACGTTTAAAGCAAATTAAAGCTATCTCATAAAATGTGGTTTTTCCAATAATAGCTTATGGTCGATGACTTGCAACTTGTTAATACTAACGAATTGATGACTTAAGATCAAGGGATGAAAATAAATATTTGAATCCGATTAATGAACTCAAGGGTAGGGTTTATAAGAAAACAAAAGAAGAGGGGCATAAAAGTGAAATATGTGAAAAATTGAATGAGACAGTGAGCGGCGTTGATAAAGGAAAAGGTTAAAAGGTTTCGTGGATCCTCAATATTTGTCTCCATTGGGGAGTGTGTGAAAATAGAATATAATTTATCAATTTAAACATGTTAAATTTAGTCTCAATTATTTAAAACTAAGCATATAATCATTGAATTCAATGATAATTAACCAATCATATTACCAATAAATATTGTATTTAACTATTTAACATGATTTTGAGTTGTATTCGTGGGGCCCAATATCATGTGGGACAAATTAGGAGGTGTAAATTAAGAATAGATACAATTTATATTATTCATGATCCTAATAAAGTTAAAGCTGATTATCCATTTATCCTGTTACGACCTATATATTAGTTTGGTGATAACATATAAATAGTATATTATTTGGTATATTTTAAATCAATACACTTGTAATCTCGTTTTTTAAATGACATTAATTTTAATTACAAGGTGGCCTGAGTTAATAATTAAGAGCGGCTCATTGCCGGTTACAACCACGTGATAAATTATTAAAATAGAATTATGTTCCAATTTTAATATAGATTAACTTATATGGCTTAAAGTCAATAAAATTTTTAACTTAGTTTTAGTTTTAATAAATAAAATTTTAAGTCACTCATTTGTTAATGTCTATCAGTTTTTTATTGATTTGCTATCGATTTTTCATATATGCAATTCATGTTTATCATCATTACTACAAATGTTTCTCTTTGCAGATATTTAATTAAAAATAAAAAGAGAGAAACACTAATATAGTAATACTAG
The DNA here is from genome assembly GCA_025215565.1 of Flaveria ramosissima. Taxonomy (NCBI): domain Eukaryota; kingdom Viridiplantae; phylum Streptophyta; class Magnoliopsida; order Asterales; family Asteraceae; genus Flaveria; species Flaveria ramosissima. The sequence continues at coordinate 63,014,600 of CM046034.1, read as the reverse complement.
CTTTAGTAAACTCGTGTATTACACGGTTTAAATAAATAAAATATTAATATAATAAATTTATTAATTAAACAATGATATTTTAAGATATGATATGACTGAAATTATAAAAACGGTAATATCAACTTTTTAAAATTTTGTTTTTAAATTTTTTTTATTGAAAATCAATATTTTGTTTTAAAACAAACCGTATTAAAAATGTCATTTATAAAAGTTTTCTTATTACAACTCCCAAATTTAATAATTTAAAAATATCAATTTATTTAGATATAACTTTAATAAAAAGCTTTCTTTCTTAATTTAGTAATTATTAAAAAGTATTAAAATAATATTATTAGTAATTAAGGTAATTATTTAGTAGGAGAAAGAGGCGGGAAAATTTTGATGAGAATGATTGTGGTGCTGACACGTGTCATCCCAATGATTGTGGTGCTGACACGTGGCACCCCATTTACCCTTCTATTAGAGTAGAAAGATATGCCATCACTTGCAACATAATAAAATGTAAAACACACCAATTTCTACAATATTAAAACACGTTATGAAAGTTAAATGACTTTCTTTACATAAAAGGTTAGAATTGCTTTAGCACATTTATGAAATCTATAAATTATTGGCTGGTACTTTTTCTTTTCTTAACAATAAAATACACTTGTTTTCTACAATATTAAAGCACGTCATGAATAACAAACTTATTCTTAATGTTTGAATTTTACATCAGAATAATTCCTCATCTAATCCAGATTCATTAGCAAAGCCAAGTTAAATTCGAAAATAAATAATTGATTGTATCCCCCCTATCATATGAAATACAGATTTTAATTTGGAAATAATCGTTTGTATTGTTTAATTATGCATCACCTATATAACATGTGCAGGATAAAATTATTAAATGTTCTCCTAGACAATTAAAGAATTGATGTTTAAGAACTTTAAACATGCCCTTGCTTTATGATGATTGTAACAAGTATTTATGAATTTAAAGTTAATCACAGTAATAGAAAATAGCACAATTGTGAGGTGGGGTGGGGTGGGGTGGGGTGGGGGTGGGTAAGGGGATCAAGTGTCAATATAACGAGAAGAATGTAAATAATAAAAGAATTTAGAGTTTACAAATGACTGAAAGCATAAAAATTAGAAACAATTTTGATGTTAATACTTTTTTATAGATCCCGTACATCAATTTTTTAAAAGAGAATATATTACGGATCAATAAAATATTTTTAAATATATCATTGATATATAACGTTTTTAAAACATTGTTTTTCACTAATATGATATATTTTGATTATGACGGTTCAAATAAACTAATTATAATGGCATGTCTAATATTACAACAGTGTATTCAAGTTGTTTAGGTCTAACGCATGAGCAACTATAATTTTGTGTCCAAACCAATAAAACATATCGTATGTCCAAAAACAATTTTTAATCAAACTAACACATATACCATCATGGTTTAATTTCATGAAAAGAAAAAAAAAACAATCCGTATCCTTCTCTCTCTCTCTTGTGTCTATATACGTGGACCCACACAATTAATTTGCTCCATAACGTATTTCCTACTTCTCTTTTCGTTTCTAGCTATTTATTTAAATTTCAAACCAAGCATATTCATTTTTGTCACATATGTCAAATTGTCATTATACAATCAAACGACTCCAAATTTTCCATTACCCCTTTTTAAGACAATAAAAGAATACGTGCAAGTTCACAATCATTCTTAAACTTTTTAAATATTTTTACTATAACCTTACCGTATATAATATCAAACATTCAATTCCGATTAATGGACCCACACAGATTTAAACATCTCTATCAATACAACCCAACAGAAGGTATCTTCTTTTTTTAACAGATTACTTACGCAAAGAGAGAATTTAAGATCATCGTGTTTTGTGGTTGAAATTCACACGCTGATATTTTGATAAATAGTTAGAACGAAATCCTCTGTTAACAGTGCATTTGTGTGACCCCATCGGTTAAAATACGACCTTTGTTATTTGGATATCCACTTTGCTTATAGGAATAACATTCAAATTCTCTCTCTCTCTCTCTCTCTCTCTCTCTCTCTCTCTTATATAACACATAGAGAGAGAGACTTAGAAGGTGTCTTGTTCATCATAGATATTCTTATCCGATGGTAATATGGTATAAATATGACGGTTTGAGCTTGTGATCTTCTAAACTTCAATTTTAAACCTGATTTAATAAGGTTTTCTCATAATTGAGAGTTCCTTTTTTATTATGTTTATGGATGAGTCAAGTCTTGAGTATTAAAATCACTTTGAACGATTGACATCTTGTTTTAGAAGACGTGTTTCATCCTGAGCGGGTTAGGGTGCAGTCCCAACTTAAAAACAGATATGTGGGCACGATTAAGATAACAATGATAATAAATAATGAACCGCGGTGGTCTGACACGGTCATGGTTGTTAGTGTGGGTTCGGCGAGTTGGTCCGGTCCACTATTCACGGATCCTGTCCCACACAACTTTCGAACCTCCTAAACATTTTATAATTAATATTGCTCTACACGACTACACTTGTGACTTTTTTAATTATTTTTTAAATAAGCTCGAAACTTCTACTATTACAGTTGCCGTTAGAAAAAAATTTATTTGTAAGATAGTAGGATAAGAACATATATAAACATCAATAACATATTTCATGATTTACCTTTTTTTATGATTTTATCAATCTACCGTTAACCTTTATCTTTTAAGGCATTACCTAGCTATAATATACTTTTACTTTCTTCTTATATAAACTGATTTTCGTAAGATGGTTAATTTTATGTACGTTTTCATATGGTTTTTATTTAATATTGGCCTGTCGTGAAGTACAGTTAAGACCCGTTAGTTACTTTTATCTTAAAGAAACTACTGTTGCTAAACACATCTCATCACTAGGTTTATATAAACTAGAAATAATGACTTAAAAATTTGTTAAACGCATAAAAATTATCATAAGTTATTGTATGTTATTAATTAACTATTTATAAGAGTACAATAAGTATGGCTTTATACAAACCTATGCAAATCATTGTTAAAATATCAGTTGAGAAAAAAACAAAAATAATACTCAGTATATTGGAGAACTACCATGACTCTTTTTATTAATACGAAAAACAAAAAATCACAGCCTAAACTCTATACAATGAGACTCTTTTATACTATTTTTAGAATTAACTATTAAGAAACCCAAATCAATTATAGCTCAACTCATTTACAGTAAAACAAAAACCTTGATACTTTAAATCGAACTAAATCAAAATACACTAAAAGATATCTTTAGACTCTTTATGATTCTCCTTCTCAAACTTGACAAGTGGATTTAACTTCTAACGATCATAAAATATACACTTACTTAAAATTAATATTATTAACCTCAAATAATATATTATGTAGTTAGTTTAAACAATTTATTTACTGATTATAATACAAAATATGTGACTGACAAGCATTGAACATGTCTCTAAACAACTAATATATAATTACTCAATGAGCTACTTGTAAATTTTTATAAGTTTAAAATCAGATTGAATTAGATGTCATAAAAAAAGCTAATGTGAGAAGAAACTAATACATAATATTTGAATGAGATAATCCGATAGATTACCAATGATCCTTAGTATAACTGGTTAAGGTGAGGTACTCACGACATGTAAATATAGAGAGATCATGGGTCTCACTCTGAGTAAAATGCTTAGGGTTGAGCCAGAGTGTTTTCTAGTTATGGGTTTTCTTCTAAGAATGTTGAGGGTATGGTCCCGACTGAAAAACAAATATATGAGCCCAATTAAAATAACTTATATCATCTGAAACATGATCGTAATTTTGCTCTTAAAAAATACTCGAGTAGATTTAGTCTAATGTTTAAACTTGTAAAGCATCGGGAATTTAATGCATGTGGTGTAAATAATAAATTAATATATTTTAAGTACCACGTATGGTCTATGGAGCCCTTATTGTCTCTATATAGAATTCAACAAAAAAAAAAAAGATAAAAGAATATTTCTTATAAATAAAACAAGAAAGTCGTTAAGAAAATTTTGTTTATTTATTGGTACACTACGGACCGGTCAAGAAGATTATAGAAAAACTATTACACTTAGTATTCTACTTTGGTCATTAATTCTAATAGCTACCTATTGTATGAGGAATACTTCGGAAAATTCTGAATAACCATCTTGTATTGTTGAATAAAGCCTACTAAAAGAAAAGTATAAGATATCACTGTCTCTACATAAAGAAACGATTAATGATTAATATCAGTTTAGTGAGACATTGTGACAATTATCTCTACTAATCTCTAGATAGAACTATTAGTAAATTATAGAGAAAATGTAAACTTAAGGCCCTTGATTTCAAATGATATTTTTCAATTTTATATATTATTTTGCTTTCTTCCGACCTTCACTATTGGACCTACATAGCCGCCTTTGTTGATGCGTTGCTTAATGTTTATCCATTAATAATTTTGTAATTAATTAATTAAATAGAAAACTACAAATTATCGGGATTTAATTAAGACTCACCATAAACACGCACGTCTTATTATTTATTTGCTCTTTTTGTTTGTACCTCTTGATTCTAATAAAACAAAAAAGATAATATATGAATAATAGGAATTATATGTTATATGTATATATTATTAACTTATGTATTAAAAACAACATTTATAAATTGTAACTTATTAGTTGATATTTATCTTATACCGTTAATATGATTGATGTTACCCTTAAGTTTTATTTTATTTTATTTTTTGTCAATAGCAACAATACTTCAAACTTATTTTCATGTGTTTTATTCTAACTTTTAAGGGTGCTATCGTTAACGAAATGATAACTAAAAGTGTCACTAACAAAGTAAGTGTAACTTACAGGAGTCATTGATTAAACTGCAAGTATAAATATAATCGGCAAATTAGTCATATTTAAAATTATTAAAATTTGATATTCTTGATCAAATTATACATTACGACTTAGAGCATCTCTAAAGATTGTTTTGGGAGCCGTTCATGAGTATGAGTGAATAAAAGAGGGATGACCATGCGGGACAAGATATTTGATGTGAAGGAGAGGGGAAAGTAACACCAAGGGAATGAATGTTCGGGGGGCATGGACGGAGTCTATTAAAAAGGAGGACGAGAAAGGAAGGAGTCGGGCGTCCAATCACGTTCTTGCAGTCACGCCAGACAATGTCTAACAAGGTCGGCTCTATAGTTTAGTTTGTGAAGCATTAGGCTTCCCCCCCCCCCCCCCCCCCCCCCCCGAAAATAAGGACCCTCGTTTTTATAAGAAAAAAAAATACATAATATGCTTTAGTATTATATAGGCCAATGAAATCTTGAAACGAAAATAACACTTGATAGTTGAGTCCCGATAATTCACAAAGCAGGAGACCCTTTCTGAGTTCCTTTCTCTCCAATTAATCTGATCGACATCGGTTAACCCTTTTTTCAAAGAAATCAACTATCAGGGACTGAATGTTAGTATACCAACTTTTTTTTGATAGACTGTTTTTGTTAAAAGAAATTTGAATATATTGTTTTTTTATCATGTCACTTTCGTTCAGTGGCGGAGCTTGAACCACACCAAGGGTTGGGGGAGCGGAAGTAAACTATTTTACGAGGGGGGTGAACTCTTTTTATATTAAAAATTTACAATACTCGATCGAAAATTAACACTACTGATTAAAAAAGAAGGGGCGGGGGCCGTCCCAACCCATACAAAGATTTGCCCATTCTTTTTGTTTAGATTGTGTTTTTTTTGTTTTAAACCTATTTTTTTGTTCGATTGCAACCACAAAAAACTTTAAGCCGAACCTTACGCCTTACATAACATTGACTCGTAAAGAGTTCATCAAGATGCACTTAGGGGGTGTTTGATTTCAGCTGACCCGGCTGACTCGGTCAGCCGGTCAGCCTGTTTGATGTGCGTAAAACTCGAGCTGACTGGATCAAAACATTTGTCCCAGACCTAAAATTTCATAATGCTGACCCAACACCCATGCACCCTCGCTTGTTCGCCCTCGCCGCTCCCCCCTTCGCATGCGCCGCTCGCTTGTGAACCGCATCCCATCTCCGGCGGCTTCACCTGCGCAGAGTCAATCAGATGCTAAATCAAACAGTCAAGTTTCAGTCAGATGCAGACTCAGTCATAACTTCTAACTAGGTTAGCTTCTGACTCAGTCAAATCTTACTGAGTCAGCAGTAGTCAAACAGACCCTTAGTAGTTTTGAAATTTTTAGAATTTAGAGAATATGTAAATAAATATTGCTGTTCAAAAAATATGTAAATAAATATTATTATTTTGAAAACCCGGAAACAACGGGCCATGACAGGGGGTCCGATGTGTCTTTATTTACTAGTACATGATAGGCATCGAATTTAATGAAATTAATTGTACACTCACCAAACTTTCTAACATTATACCATCTTCACTAATTCCTATGTTCCCACTCGAGATTTGTTAAATATAGGCGTGAAATGTTACGTTTAGCGAAACTCATTTTCTAATATGACACTAATGTTTATAATAATATAATCAACTAGCCTATATTAAACATAATACTAGAGTAAATGGTAAACTTAAAAGAAAAACTAATTTAAAATTGGAAGTAATTCCTTTTTTAGGACAAGTAAACTTCTCATTTTGTCCAACCTAATTTTAAAAACTAATTTAAAATCGGAAGTAATTGCATTTTTTTACAAGTAAACTTTTCATTTTGTCCAACCTAATTTATGCTATTAGTTTTAAAAGCCAACTCAAAAAATCGATTATGTTTTTATAGTTAACAAGAATCGTTAAGTTAACCATACACGCATTTCTCTTGACACGCCACCCTGATTGCGCCATCTAGTATAATGTGTACATGGATATTCTGGTGGTAAGATGTCTTCTTTCTATTTAAAAGATCAATGGTTTAAATTTTAAAATATGAATATATTAATAGATGTTCTAAAAATCTAGTATAAGGTATAAACCATCTTTAAACACTTTTATCTTTGATCAAGACTTCAACATGTCTTAGTGCCCGTGCAGAGTCGGATTCCTCTGGTTCTGCTTTAGCTGTCTGTGTTGTTGTCGTGGTAGAGAGAGTAAGATAGCCATGAGTTGGAGAAACATCAGGGGAGGAGAAGGTTTGATGTGATTAACTCAAAAGTGAATGGTAGATGATGACTAACTCTTTTTAAAATAATTTTACTTATGTGATATGTTCATATTAGGACGAACAAAACCCTTCTTGTAGCCCGTCAAGGATTGAAGGGTGATTTGCTTTGACAAAATGTAGGAAATATCATCAAAATGGTACTGGATTGGATTAAATTTTGTGAAAAGCACCCACTCCGCCACCCATAAACGATTAAAAGAACAACTATTTCATATTGATAACCATGACCATCCGTGTGATTAAACTTTATTATTTGACTAAATTAAGGATTTGTTGTAGTAATTTGGACAAGTAAATAAAATTATTTTTTTAAATGCAAATATAGGCTATTCTTTAAAATTTTGTAATAATAAATTTGGACATTTATAAATCATAGTACACTGTATACACTTTGGACACCTAAAAGTAGATAATATGAAATAATAACATGGGTATATAGGCGTAAAGGGGTGATCATACTAAAAACACTTGTATGAGAAGAGTAACAAGAACTTACATGTGTATTCTAAAATAAAGGATAATTGCATTTTAAGAAAAACACAAAAGTTTGACGACAAATTCACGTAAAGTTGGCGCGACGTTGCACATGTAAAACACCATGTATTGGGTGGGTGCAAGGGTTACATCGTTGTACAAGTCGTTCGAAACACTTTAAAAAATTCTTAAACATGGTAATGCTGTTCAAATTATAAATAAAATTACTTGATATATTGTATAATATTTGATAAAAAAATACTAAAGCAGATAAAAATAATTGTGTTTAAACTTAAAAAAAAATTATATAAGCCAATTTTTTATCATCTCTTAATTGTAACTACAAACCCATTCATTACGAAATTATCATCGTCTTATCTGCAACAGCAAGATATATAGACACACGCACATACATACACATTTTAGAGTGTAAGGATGGTCGTTTTCTTAGGATGAAAGACACTAAACCCTGCAACCATCGTCTGTATTGTCCACTTCATCTTCCTCTACCTCTTCAAAATATCATTTGGGTATGGCTATGTCACGTTATCCTCTTCCAATTCTTGGACCACTTGAATGTGTCCTATTCATTTTCCAAATTTGTTTTACTTAAAAAAATAGAATCGTTTATGTTCTATTCTACCTTAGCTTTAGTTTAGTTTGTCTATATTATATAGAGAAAAAATATCATGAAGAATCCATGATATTAAAAAGTCACAAAAATCCGTCGTGTCATATATTACTATATTAGCGATACTTGCATCCTTAAAAACACTAATTTATTCTTTAATATATCATCCTTTACAAGCATATTGCATTGTCATATCACCATCTTTTACCATTTTATTTATTATAATAAATCATATAATTTATATAAATGAATGTTTTTTAAAACTTAAAAGTTACATATATGCATGACATACACATGACATACACATGGGTATACAAGTGACTAATGTGCATGATACTAACACCCTTTTTACAACATCCACATCTCCTTCATCTTCCTCGCTTCCTATGTTTCTTTTGTTTTTTTGTTTTTTTTTTCAGTTTCAAACCGACACAAGCTTATGATCAACTGAAAAACAAAGATGGAAAAAAAAATCCTACCTTAGCCCGCCTCACTCCGATCCTTCACCATAGACCCTTTCTTCACCACTGGTGTTGCGCAATATGTGCGTTGGTGGTGAACACCAACTGGAGTTCACCGACTCATAGATCCCGCATTGAGGATGCTCTTTTAAGATTCCAATATATTGTTATTGTTGATTTTAGCTAGTTTAATTAATTAATAACCATATGAGTTGATTTTAAGCTACTTAATAGTTTAACATTATAGCCTCAATGCATTTTCTAGATGTTTAAAGTTTATTAGAAGTGAAAAAATTCATAAATTCCTTAATATTTTCCTACTTATAAATCAAAATTAGTGGTTTACAACTTACCTTCCCAATCGAGGTAATATAATTTTACATGTTTTATTGTATAACTAAAATGACTATGATTCTTAAAGTTGTGATAATTCTTAAAGTATTAAGTATTTAATACAAGAAGAATATTATTTTATTAATGAATTTATATATGTATGGATTATTATTCGAAAATAAAGGGCCCAAAGTATTATCATTGCTACAGTCGTGCATGTGCTGATAGCTATTGAAAACAACACTACCCCTCCCCCCATGTAACCATCAATGTACGACTTTGAAAGCCTGCTGTTATTTAACAATTTCAATCACTTTTTATAATATCAATTTTTCAATTAAATATTTCAAGCAAATTCATAAATTTAAGGCATTATACTGGCATAAAACTTTAAATAGATTGATTAGATATAACTTTATATAGCTGATTAATAATCATTAATATATATGTCAAACAGTTATAATTTTTATTTGTACGTTTTATTTTTTTTAGATATAGTCAAGGAAGTATAATGCTTGATCTACATATAACAAACAAAATGTACAATTATTTATTATATGATTTTATATTTATATTGATAATAAGAACTTAGTAGTTATCAATTTTAAAGGCATGCATCATATTCTCAAATTATTGTAACTAGTGGTAACAAAATTGTTTGATAAAACATGTTAGACTCTTTTCTTAAAAGAATAGGATGGTTTGTCTAAGGGATATCCTAATTACTAAGTAAAACAATTGAAATTTTGTAACAAATATTTATAATTACATACTAACAATATAAAATGTTAGTTTAATGTAATGGTTTGTCTAAGGGGACACCCTGATTATTAAGTTGTGTATTATATAATCAAAAGATTAAGAATCCAAATCCCACAATTAATTACACAGATGGTCCTTGGGGTTCTATTACATTACGAATTTGATCTTAAACTTAAAAAGTACGGATTTGATCCTAATAGTTTGCATCTATAACATGAAATAAATATGAAATAACAACCAAAAGAGACATACATATTTAATGTGGTTATGTGCGATCAAGGTGACATCTTTTATCCCCATACAAGAAATAATATATTCCATAGTATTAGTATGGCTAAAAGTATTTTTATACATAGGCAATGAAACATCACATGCATACTTGTATTTGTAGGGCACAGAAGCTTGGCGGGTTCATAGAACTTATTTAAGAAATTAGAATATCTAAAGTTTTTGAATTTGGAAAAATTGGATTTGTGCTAATTTGTGAAAGAAATAAAAATTGAATTAATTGAGATCATAAAAAAAATAGAATTTAGGGTACAATTGGTTGACATAACAATGTTGTTTAGCTTGTTAATGTAATTTTTATGCGAATGCGAACGTCGAAGAATTACAATGTTAGGGTTGTCATATAGCCGAGCTCACAAACATAGCACATGGTACTTCTTATGTTAAGGCATGTGACTACAAACAAACATTGTCTCGTTTGGGTATTATGGCATCTTTGGAGTCATGAAGCGTGTTAAGAAACATGAAGAAAGTATTATATGAATCGGCACGATGTGCGTCTTAAGGTCACATGTTGTGCGGTCGATGAATTACTGAAACTCCCTTTTATCTTAGAGGCTAAGCCTTCGTTACTTGCTTATGATGTTTCATAACACGTACACAAAAACACTTTGAGCTGTACTAATAAGAAGGAACCTTTTTCTTTGTTGTGGATCAAACCAGTCATCTTGACTAGACATAAGCAGTTAAATATTTTTTTTGTTGCTTTGTTTATCGTTTATCTGCATTCTCTATCTTCGTGTAGAACTTTTTTCGGTCCTAAGTCCCTAACAAGTCGTATTATATCATGTTGATCTATAAGTGGTTTCTATCTGTTTATTCTATTGATTTGAGATGATAACATCTTAAAAGTTCAAGATTGAGAAGTTCAATGAATAAAATAAGATTCACTTCATGAAATCATTTTTCAAAAGAGATGGATTATTTCAGAAACATTTATTAGCATTCATCTGCTCATGATTTAACACTTCAAAGCCATTCTGGCCCCTAATTGCTCAATTTGCACATTTTAAAGCTAAAATTGTTTGTTTTTCAAAATAAGTATTATTATATTCCACACCAAGTTATAAGTTATAAATACTTGGAAGTATTTAAGATCATTCTGAAAATTATTATGAATCAGCTTCATTCATTATAATCAAAATCACAGTTATTATAAAAACTCACAATTATTAGACCTTGAATCTACATTGAGCTCATTTATCAGGTGATTATAGTAAATTAAAATCAACAATCAATTTTTATACTTATTATACCTCCATTAAAAAGTATTCAAAAGCATTATTAAATTATTATATAACTATTTGAAAAGGGATATTATATTCTTGAATAAATACAAGAAAATAGCACATATACAGTTTAAAGAAATGGAATAGTAATTACTAATATTTACCCCACATTAGTAATTGCAAATGGTTATGGTCCATGGTGTGGCAGGTCTGGTTTCTGGTATTGTTTGTCTTTAGTTTATTTATTATTCACTCATTTCTTCATGTGTTGTAGGGTTACCTTTTCATGTACTATTTTTCACAATTATGAAATCAATGACATATATAATTTTTGTCTCACCTCAATGGTTTTCCATTACTTGAGTACTATTATCCCATACAAGTATTCAATTAATTTTCCCCTAATAGTTAACTTTTTTTCTAATTATAATAATTATTAAGTAACTTTATCATCTATTTTCTTAAGTGGATTAGATGGTAGGTCTACAGGGATATGGTGTAAACAATAATTTACAAGTGTTTGGAGTATGGTTCAGTCGGTTTTGATGAATGTTATAGGTTTAACTGCTAATTATATAGTTTCGGCAAAGACAAAACAAACCGGTAGGTAGCGCCTAGTGCGGGCTAGTCGTCCAAACTGGTCAGTTTTGATGGTTTGGTGATATGAATTGATTATTGTATTAAAGTATAGTTTCAGCTACTTGTAAAACAACAATAGACGGTTCATGATCAATGGCGGAGGATTTAAGGGGCCGGGGGGTTACCGCCCCCCCTCTTTTTTTCGTCAGTAGTGTTAGATTTTAGTCCGGTAGTGTAAATTTTTGGCCCTGTAGTGTAAATTTTTATATAAAACTCGAGTTCATCCCCCCCCTAAAAAAATTAATTTTGCCCCCGCCCTCCTTACGGAGATGTTCAAGCTCCGCCACTATTCATGATCATAATACATATACATATACATATACATATACATATACATATACATATACATATACATATTCCAAGAATCAAAATATGCATATGAAACATGAATGTGAAACGATTGGTTCCAAGTTTTAAACAAGACCGAACAAGTGAAATGTCAAATCACGAAACTGAAGCGTGAACTGAACCATTTGGATGTCTTAGAGGGTCTGGTGTTTTTCAATAGTTTGTGACCACCTCTAATGTAATGAGTATTTCAATTGAGTTGGTCCATCGTTAATGCCTGGTCTATTTTTCTTTTCAAGTTTTTATATACTTGAATCTACTATATAGTTAAAAAGAAGAATATCATTAAATAATAAAAGGAGAAGCTAGAAAAGGGCATATGAAACACTAGAAGACACAAGTTATCATGTCTCTTTGTTATCATTGATTCAGACCACTTTTTTCTTTTCACTTTCAATGCAGCAGGTGGTTCAACCCCACATGATCAATAGTTGCATCAGGGGTCAGAAAACTTACTGGGTTCAATCTATGTGTCACTCATATTTTGGGGTTTAATTGACCCCCTGTCAATCACCAAGATTAGTCAAAAAAAAAAAAAAAATCAGCTGGTTAGTTGTTAGTATCATCAAGTTAGTAATATTCATATATGTCAAGGTTTGAACATTGGACCTCCAAGAAAGGCAAAGCCTCCTACCTCCCCCTTGACCACTAGACCAAGGTTAGTCAATTTTATTCATAAAACATAAATCATTACACATATTTTAACTTTTGAATTTCCATACAACATTTGTTGATGTGATTTAGCACAAGAATATTTTTATAGGAATTTGTTATCGAAAAACTCACCAAGTGTTTTGCTTAACTAGTTAAGCAGTTGGATCACGTAATACAGTGTTTGCGTAGGATATGCAAGTTAAAGACATAAAATCCATGAATTTCGGAATTGTTTAAACCTAAAACTATTCACAGTACCTTGCCCATTCATATCCCCTACAAAAAATTTCGTTTATTTTCTAAAAGCTTCTCACATCAGCTTACTCGTATTAAACCTTATTTAAGCTAAATAATACTTAAATATTTTATTTATTTTTATTTTATCTGTCTTTCACTTATGGGGTATGGATAGTGACCTCTAAATGAGATTATTATGGTTTCTTTTAAAAATATAAGGAATTGAGATAGGGCCCGGGAGTAATATTACATGTTTTTTAATATTTTTCTTATAATTTAAAGATTGAGGTATAGACGTAGAAGCTTAAATAAATGTTTAAAGAAATTTAATAATATGGTTAGAAACCTAAAACAGACTAGAGAGGCCCAATGATAATCGTTGTGGCCTTGTGGGATTGGTTAGAGGCCCATAAAACGTGGGCTCGCTTGTGCTCATGGACCGTAGCCCAAACTACATGTTTGTATACTATGTTTGCAGTCGTTGTTAATTAATACTTAAATGTTTTTTTACTAAGGGGCTGTTTGACAGTCTTTTAATGGTTCATATGTCTGAATGATTCAGCATTTAATGGTTCAGACTGTTTGTTTCGCAAGTAAATGTCTGAATGATTTAGACATTTGTCTCTGAATGGTTAAACATTATACTAGTGTTGAATGGTTAAGAGCTCTAATGCTGAATGGTTAAGACATCTTATCTGAATTTGTCAGACATTTGCATTTGAATAGTTAAACGATATAATAGCTCTTAATGGTTCAGACCTCTTATTGATTCAGCACTTAATCATTCAGAAGTTGCCAAACAGCCCCTAAAAACAAATACATGATAGTATGGATTTAATTAGTTGTTTGAATAGTTTATATTGGAAACCTTTTAAGATAATATAAGACATCCTTATATATTGTTAACAATGTTATCGACTATAATGATACTTTCTTACATGAAGTGTCTATTATTAAACCAATTAAAGCCTTTTGTTACATGGGTGTATCATATTTATGATTTCGACTAAATTGGATTATCACTTTATTGAATTTATTTTTAAACTCAAAACAAGTAGATTGTGTAGATGGTTACTGCATATATCTGATTTTTAAAATATTAGGATTTTATTGCAAGTCTTTGTCACCTTTGACAAATGGGTGTTAAGGTTGTCTAGAATGATCGTTAATAGTTACTATCAAAGTAAGAACTTACTATTGAGGTATAAGCTCATCTGATAAAAATTTAATACAACTTTATACCAATCAAATGATATTAAAGCAATTTCGTAAACAAACATGTCAAATAAAAAAAATTTGTGCCGAGTAGCCATCTCGATCCCCATAAGGGAATTTGCTCCTTATGCCTTGCTAGGGGCTATCTTTGCTAGACCCTTACTATCTAGGCACTATCCTTGGGACCCACGTTTTCTAGTGGACTTTGCTCACTTAACTACCGATGCAAATGTTCATTTTACCATTAATCAGAACAGTCTTCAACATACGCGTACTCTATATCTTTAAACTTGTATAAGTGCATATTGTAACTTCTCATTTGATCATGAGTTGCGGTGATTGTATTCTCATATCAGTATATTATATGCTCTAAATATTCAATTATCAGTGTTTCTATATAGATCAATCAAATAGTATTCATTTAAACACATGAACATATCATGCACTTGAGTTTAATACACTTATATGTTATTATATCGACATTATATTTTACTAGCCTTTTGTCCCAGTTATATCTAATAAGTACATATAAGCCAAGTCTCGAGCTTCTTTGAAGCTGCTAAACTTCATACTCGCATAAGTAGTTTTTTTATATCTACACTCGTGTATGTTTTTTTTCTTATAAGAACTATTAAGAAGCTAAATCCTCAACCTCTCCCACTTACAAGTCTCAACACATGTATTGGGAGAAAATCAAACAACATGTATTCCAACCTTTATATGCTAAGCTTTTGTCATTGTATTTGGCACCTAACGTTGTGCTAGGTGGAACTGATTGTCTAAGGACGAGAGATTAACTTTAATCCCATCCCCATAGTCAGATCGTACACAAGATTTCTCCCTAACCATTTGGTCAAACTATCGACTAAATCATGTTGTGTATGGATAGAATCATAGAATGAATAAACATCACATCATGAATGATAAAGTTCATGTATCATGCCATTTGATGCCCAAGTGGCTAAACTAACCGTAACACACCTGACTACATGCTTTGGCCAACGTAGTCGTACCATCACACCTGGTAGATATTAGTGATACATATCTAGCCATACTCTCACATCTGGTAGATATTAGTAATACCGATCTAATTATACTAAAATTATAATAACACTAAAGCACCAACATATTATGTGATCGTTTAGAAAAATCCGTAACGACCCTTTAGAAAATTTCAAGAAGTATCAAACGGTTTGATTTACGGTTCGTACTTCACACTAGAAATTTTCAGACAGATAAATTATTTTTTTTTAAAATTTTACGTCACCATTTAGTTATTAAAGAAAACAAGAAAAAAAAGAACCAAAGGAAAAACATGAAAAAGGGTTTGTTCACTTCATTTTTCCAATTTTATCCCTCCGACTACAAAGAAAATAAACGAACGAGTGTGTACACGAAGAACAGAGACACAAATCACAATTGAATCTCAATCTATCAACGAATCGATGTTCTATATCGACCACCAGAGACGATGATGCTCGTTAACAGCCAATTAAACCTGCAAATGCCACATTATTGTTGATGTATTTGTCTAATTGTCTCACGATCCAGAACTACGATGCAAACAAATGCTAATCGAAACACAAAACGCGAATCGGTGATGCGGTCGTGATTCGATTATAGTTTGTTGAGATTTCGGTAAATTGTTTATCGTTTCGGTTGATTGATAAGGAAAATAGAATTGGAAATGAACGGTGGTGATGGAGGAGATGTCGCGGCAGCTCCGGCGGGTCCACCAACGCCGCTTGACTGGAAATTCTCTCAGGTGTTTGGTGAACGGACCGCTGGTGAAGAAGTTCAAGAAGGTAAAGTAGGTTTGATTTAGGTTTTTATTGATTTTGTTTATGTTTTGTTGTTACATTGATCTGCTGATTTGTATTAGGGTTTGGATGAAGTATGTTTATGATCTGTTTGTTTAATCGATGCATTAATGATTAGTTGGTGATTACGTGAAGAATTATAGAAGGTTAAATACTTGTAGTTCGTAGAGTTGTTGATCCAGAGGAATATAAAGTAGAAATTTCGCGGTTTCAACATGTTTTATTCTATTTTGGTATTTTCATAGCTTAAAGTCATTGTTAGAGCTCTTAGAGATTATTATTAAGCTACTTTGAGTGATTGTATGTACACAAACATAACATTCAGCTGGTCACCGGTGTACAGAATGTAATGCATGCACATATGTGTTATGACCACCTGTGTATACTGTTTTATGAAGAGAGGACAAGTGGAGCTACTGGATGATTGGTTCATTGGTTGTGGTATTAATATGTGGTTATATTTATTATATTCCCTTTTTTTACCAGTGATGATTATCTCAGCCCACAATGACAATATGTTTTATTGGCTAACTGTACTTTTCAGTTTCCACAATATTACAATATTACTGTCTAGTTTTATAGTCTGTCTACCGAAATTTATTTGGTGGACGAATTAGGTTCATGTGCTCGGTGCTGCTATATTATTGTTTATCTTTTTTTTCAATTAGACAGTTCCGGAATCTAATAATAGGCTGGGTGTTTGTTAAAAATAAATTGATGCATGCTTTCCATGTGCTTCGATTGGAATGCTGTTTTACCTTCCACTACAAGCAAAGGTTGACCCCGAAAAAGTCAATTCATGAAAATCGCTAGATGCCTTGTGTTTTATGTCATTACAAATCCCTGTTATATCCCTATGTTAAGATCATACGGGGGAGGCTGTCACTCAGATATACTCTATGTGTAGGCCATCTGAGAACTTACTATGATGTAACTGCTGCATTCTTTATTGACGGTTATTAACACCTGTCAATTTCACTGTTAATTTCTAGTGTTATGTATGAGTATGTTAAACAAATGGCCAAGTATTGTATCATAGGAGTCTCAAAATGTTATTGTGAGCAAATGCTAAGTAGGACGATTACATGTATTGATGACAACTATGTATGATATATTTATTTCAGATGAACAATGCTTTAATTGACGTATCTCTTTCTAGCAATTAATCATCCTTTTGTTTTTCACTTTTTCAGTTCACTATATAACTAAATTTTGAAACTTGGATATCTCTATTCTCTCCCTTCTTTGATGCCTTCTGAAGCAAACAATAAGTAGTTCTTATTTACATAATTTTTTCACCTTTAAGAAAAATACTATCTTTGTATCTTGCTTTTTCAACAGTTCATCTCATTTATCTATGATCTAGTACCATTGGTATAATTGTTGGTTTTACAACCCTTATTTCACTTCTTTAAGAATTTTCCATCTCTTTGAAATTTGTGATTTTGATTTGCATTATCTGATCTCTTTGCACTCTATTTTGCAGTTGATATCATCTCAGCAATCGAGTTTGATAAAAGCGGTGATCATCTTGCAACCGGTGATCGTGGGGGCAGGGTGGTTTTATTTGAGAGAACAGATACAAAACAGGTTTGTGCCACAGTATATTGCATTTGATATTTTGTTTCTGTTCTATAATTGTTCTGCATCTTGTACTTATGATTTCTGTATATTGCTAAGGCTTTCTTTGTTACTTGCACATTTTCTACTTTTTGTAGAATGGTGGAAGTAGAAGGGATTTAGAGAAGATTGATTGCCCTACAAGTAGGCATCCAGAGTTCCGTTACAAAACTGAGTTCCAGGGTCATGAACCTGAGGTTTCTTTGAACTTTTTATCATGTTTATTTTCTAGTTGATGGATATCCTTTTTCATGCTACATCTCCATTATTCTTTCAGTTTGATTATTTAAAGAGTTTGGAGATTGAGGAGAAAATTAACAAAATTAGATGGTGCCAAACAGCCAATGGCGCCCTTTTTCTTCTGTCGACTAACGATAAAACCATTAAGTTCTGGAAGGTAACCACTCTAATTCCCTTTCACTAAGTTGCATATCCTGCAACATGGTCATGTATGTAAAGTGTAGACCTTTGTTTTGCATATATGGTATTTTGTTTGTATTAGTAAGTTTAAATTCAAAGAGTTTATATTTTGCTATCAGGTTATGCTACAGTGATGTTTACATTAAGTGATATTAAATCTATCATCAAATAGTGGTCAACTACTTTAGCTGACATTAAATTTGAATATGTTATATCAAAAGGTTTAAGCCATCTCTTGTCCATTCACACGTTTTTGAAGTCAATAATTGGCAAATTCAAAAAGACATTATATCAGAAGATATTCCTGACAAGTTTTGTAATCATCAGGAAACTGTTTGGCATAAAGGTTAGCATTTATTCTCTGGTTAAGGGTGATAAAGAGAATTAATGAGAAACTTCTGTAGTTTAATTCTTTACATTGGATTTTACATAGTTTTTTCTTCAACTTTTCTTTCTTAATTTCATTTTGCTACCGGGGCAATTTCATATATGTATTGAATTTTCCCCGAATCATGCTTGAAGTGCATTCTACATTGTGTATTGAAAATTGTGTTTTGGGAATATGTAATTTTGCAAGTTAGAGGGGGGTATATGAAATTCCCCTTTGTTATTCAGCAATGCAAGTTTCATGTGAATCTAGCATTCTGTCTTCATATCACACAGGTTCAAGAGAAGAAAGTCAAGAAAGTTGCAAGCATGAACATGGACCATTCTAAAGTTGTTGGAAAAAACAATATTGGCGGTTCAAGTGTTTCTTCAAGTACTAATTCTCATCTTGCAAATGGGGGATACAAGGATAAATCTTCCACAAATTTGATCAATGACTTCAAATTTCCTCCAGGTGGCATCCCATCATTGCGTCTACCTGTGGTAATGTTACTCGACTCATGTATATATTTTGCACAATTCTGTTGTCTTATTTAACACTTTCACATCACCACCTAACTGTTCCCTCATTTCAATGTTTTAAACCAATTATTTTAATAGACCACCAATAATTGTGAAAACCTGACTGTTCTTCATTTAGCACCGTTAATGACCCTTCTTTTTTTTTTTGCTTATTTCATATGATTATTTTTTCAACTGTTTGACACTCAAAATTAAAATGTTTTTATAGGTGACTTATAACGAGACCAGTCTTGTTACCAGATGTAGAAGAGTGTATGCTCACGCACATGACTACCATATCAACTCGATCTCAAATAATAGGTTTGCATTTTTTAATTCTTTCCAAATGCCATTAACTTTGCTTATAGACACAAATCTGATTTTGATTGTTTCAATCTCATTTTGTAAGTCGGGACGATGCACCTTGAAGAGATGCTATCGATTGATATCAGTTTTCAGTACTTTATTGTATAGTGAAGGTAGTCCACATATCACGCTAAATAAAAACTAAAAATAATATTAAAAAAAAGAATCGACCATTCAGGTATTTGAAATATTTTGGCGAAGTGAGGAGTTCAAGAACTATTATCACATCTTTATCATTCAAATCTTGATAAATGAATATAAATTTTAGTTTCGGTCTCTAAAATGTGGTGTTTGCGCTGCGATCTTGAATCTGGAGAGAGATAAGAAAGGGGTACTAGATTTTTGCTCTTATTTTTTATTTCCCTTTTACTTGAGATGGAAACAAAGGGAAAGAAAATGTAATGCTTTAATCTTCATGTTCCTGAGAATGTAAGGGGAAGAAAGTTGTCAATTTTGCAATGACACGATTATTATGTATTATGTAAAATAGGTTAGTTGAGGTTGGGGGTAGTTTGGTTACCAATATAAAGGATCCAAAAGCGTAGATTAGTTTCTGTTCTGATGTCCACTTCTTCCCCCATTTATATGCATCAGTGACGGCGAAACATTCATCTCAGCTGATGATCTTCGGATAAACCTTTGGAATTTGGAAATTAGCAATCAGAGTTTCAATATTGTGGATGTTAAGCCTGCCAACATGGAGGATCTTACTGGTACAGTTTTTTTTAATATCTATCTGATTTACACTCAATTTAATGCATGCTTTCTTTATTGGGAAGAGATGCAATGCATGGGACCACAAGACTCATTGCATGCCTCTCTTTACATTGGCTTGGGACAGACCATGTAATGACAAAAGAAATAGAGTTATATATGCTGTGGATAGAGGGGGCAATTTCAACCCATTCACTTACAAGTTATGACTGGGTAATTTAGGCTGTGTATTACTATTCCAAACGCTTCAAATAAAATTTTTTGATCCTAATAATATTGTTTTTAATGCATATAGTCTTCTAACTTGTATTTTATTGAGAAATAATCTTGCTTTTTGTGCTAAAAGGGGAACTTGTGAAATAAATTGGAAGTTGCACAAATATTCATCATTTCTTTAGTAATATTGGTTTTACTGCTAAAAGGGGTAAGAACAAAATGGGTTCAAAGTTCCCGAAAGTCTATATTAATGTATATATCTAAATCATTTTTCATGTAAAGATTTTTTTATATCTTACATAAGGTAATAGTTATTGCGAAATAAGTGAGAAAAATATACAAAAAAGTGTTCGTGGACCAAACCAAACCCAGCCTGTTTCAACCCACATTGACATTTCTTCTTTAGTGTGTGCAATGCTATTTTCTGTTTTTAGCATCGAGTTTTCTTTTTTGGGTTATTTATGATACTTACCTTGACCGTGAATTAACTTCAATTGCAGAGGTGATTACATGTGCTGAGTTTCATCCTACTCATTGTAGCACACTAGCTTATAGTAGTTCAAAAGGATCCATTCGTCTCATTGATTTGCGTCAGTCGGCGTTATGTGACAAACATTCTAAATTGTAAGTGTTCTTTTGTGCCATTTATGCTTTTCCTAAATACAGTTCTACTTCTGTTTGTTGCTTTTCCTAAGTTAATAACAACAGACTTATGGGTTTTATGGAACAACTAAGAACTAAGAAGACATTATTATGTTTAGATGCATTGTAGCTTGTATGTAATATTAAAAGAAGCTGTAATATATACTTTTTTATAGGTTGGTGGAACATGAAGCTCCTGGTTCTAAATCATTTTTCACGGAGATAATAGCGTCTACTTCTGATTTAAAGTTTGGAAGGGATGGAAGATATATACTTAGTCGTGATTACATGACCCTTAAGGTTTGTGATATTTCTGTTTTTGCTATGTTATGTGATTCTGTTTTTCATCTATTGCACTTTTGATTCTGGACATCTATATGGCATAGCTTTATATCTACAAAAACACAGGAAGTGAAAAAAAACCTTGACCAACAGGTTTAGTTGAATTTTGGAAATGCTTATTAGCTCTCAATGTCCGACAAAGGTGGCAATTTGTGTGTATTTACTTAACTAGGTTATATTTTATCTCTAAATACTTATAGAACTATAAAAAATTAGCTAAATTGAAACGGTTCAAACATGATGAAACTCCCCCGAATTTGTGTATTTAAATGGTTATACCTTGTAGCTTTATTCCAGATTAGTGTATTATTAATTAATGTAGTTGTTATCACATCTATTATTTCGTATATTAGTTATATACAGAGTTTCATATTAGAAGTACCCATTTTACCACCTTTAATGAAGATTGCATGCATTGTGCTTAAAGTTATTTTTCCCTTTTATCTCCCGAATTTAGTTTAATGTGAAAGAGTGTTAAATTTCCTTCAACCTCTAGAATACATGGGTTAGTGAAACAGTAATACCATTATGTGATTGGTTAGTGAGATAGTGATGTTCTCCTTTATTGTGTAGAAGGGGGACAACTGGACAAGTGTGACAAATAATCTTTTAGATGTATATTCTACTCCTTGCTTCTTAATATAAACTTTACTGTTTCATTCTTCGCATTTCCAAATTAATATCAATACCATTGCTTTTGGGTCATGGGTGCCTCCTTATGTTGCCATTACCGAGGGTTATTTTAGATACTTAACAAACAAATATGCCTAGTAAAATCCTCTCTTATTAGGGCTATTGGTAGGGTCTGGGGAGGGTGGGATGGGGACAAACCTTTTCTCTAACCCATGGGATAGGGAGGCTGCTCCTTGATTTTAGTTATTTATCTAATAGCCAAATAACTCATGTGGTTTTGAGCTATTACATTTTCTTAACTTTTATGGTTTGTGCAGCTATGGGACATCAACATGGACTCTGGTCCAGTTTCAACATTCCAGGTGCATGAATATTTAAGACCTAAGGTATGTGCATCCATATACCAGTTATACTACCAACTTTTAGCCTTTGTTTTACTTTTATCTTTGCATTGATGTTTGTAAATTGCTTACCTTCAGTTATGTGATCTATATGAAAACGATTCAATCTTCGATAAATTTGAATGCTGCTTGAGTGGTGATGGCCAGCGAGTTGCAACTGGTTCTTACAGGTAATTACCCCCCACCCAAAAAAAAACCCTCCCCCCAACCTTCCCACCCACACATATTGATAGTGCACACACTAACTTGTCAAATATCAAAGGCCATGTGTGGTGGTACTATGGTTTGCTAGAAAGTTGTCCCTCTCCAAGTCTCATGGTGGAAAAAGTTGTAAATTTAGGAGTAGGATTAGAGGGTTCGTGAGTTAGTCGTTCCTAAAAAAACTAACATGTCACATTTATCTAATTTTTCAGCAATTTATTTCGTGTGTTTGGGTGCGATCCTGGCAGTAATGAATCTACTACCTTGGAAGCTACCAAAAACCCAATGAGGTAACAATATTTATTTTTCACTTTTTTTTTACTTTTTAATTTTTTTTAACTTTCTGTAAATGTGATTTGCTAAGGGGAATTTTGTGAAATTAAAACTGTAGGAGACAAGTGCAGACACCTTCAAGGCCTACCAGATCCCTAAGCAGCATAACCCGTGCGGTTAGACGAGGTCAACTTTCTTATTTTTATATGCCTTAATTCTAGAGGTCAATTTCGGCCAATTTATCTAAAGAGTCGATTGGCTTGTGTTTATTCCAAACGGGTCCAATAAAAAATTAACTAAATGAGACCTTGTTGAATGTCCCTAAAACTCTAATGTTAATGCATACAGTCTTCTAAATTATTTTATTGGGAGTCTTGGATTATTGTTTTTCTGGTCCCAAAAGTAACGCATAATTCTTTATGTTTTTTTTCTTGAAAATGAAAAGAGTCAGCGGGTCAACCTGGCGCAACACGGCCCGACCCATTACTAAACCGAGCGAATGAGTTAATAATGAAAATGGTATTTTTACAGGAGGCGGCGAGAGCCCAGATGCAAATGGGAATTCATTTGATTTCACAACGAAGCTGCTCCACCTGGCATGGCATCCTAGTGAAAACTCTATAGCTTGTGCTGCTGCAAACAGCTTGTACATGTATTATGCCTGAAAAGCACTCGGCCCGTAACATTTTCAAAACTATTACTCGCCAATTCAGATGGATGGCTTCTGTCCTGGGCCGACACAACTGATGAACGCTAGAAACGATTCAGAGAAGCCATAAGAAGCCACGGGCTACGGTTCAAAGTCTATTCCTTCTATTTTACTCTTTTTGTTGTCGGAAAATAACTGTTTTTTGTATGTGTTGGGTTGAAGTGAGGAAGAAAGATTCAAATTGTAGCTCTCCTACAACCTTTATGAACATGTTGAAGTTAGGGGTCTTAAAGTTAAAGATGTAGTAATTTTAGCTCTTCTTCACATCATGTTTATATATATTATTCCTCTTTAACTATATACAATTCGTTATGTATCAAAATTTTCTTGCATTTCAAGTTTTTGTTTTTATATTCAGTGTTGTGAAATTCATCATGTATCTGGTCTTATTTGTGATATAATAAACAAATTTGTACATTTAAGAGTAATATTAAAAGGTTTGCGAGTCTGTTCTAAATAATGTAATGGGGAAAATTGCAAACAAAATCCTATATATGAGTTATAGTAACGAAAAGAATTTGTAACATAGTACAAACATTCTTTACCCTATAGGAAAATTACCCAAATAGCCATTTGACTATTTGATTTTACGTAAATAACCTTTGACTTTTGGGTTTTCAATTTTAGCCATTTGACTAGCGCGTATCTTCACGTGGCTATACCAAAGCATAAAGGTATCGCCATAAATAATATGGCTTATGTGTATCGCCGGAGATACCGTGACATTTCTGTATCTCCGGCAATAGTTCTTTTAAAAAATTTAATTTTAATGTTACTAATATTATCAAATACTAAAAATTATTTTTAGCAAACTCGTGTACGCTCTAATACTATTTTTTTGTTCACACATGACTTTTTTTTGTTGTTTATACAATAAATATGTATGTTAAATACTAAAAATTATTATATCTCAATAAAATAATTTTAATGTTATTTTTAGCAAATTCGTGTATGCTCTACTTCGTAAGCTCTTTGTAACGAATCCAACCACGTCCGAAACGAATGCTAAACTCATGTGTGAACAAAAAAATCATATTTAACTGTAATAACTAGTAAAGTTTTAGTAAACTCATATACAAACTATCTCGTAAGGTCTCGAAACGTATACTAAAAAAATTGATTCAAATTAGTTTATTATTTAAGTAAAAAATTGAATCCAAACTTCAGACTAATTTTATTACTAAACTAAATAAGAATTGGTTGGTTTAAACTCTTGCTACATAAAAAGCGAAATTGTTTATCGGTTTTTGATTTTGATTAGTAATTGAAAATGGGTTTTTTTCTAAATTCAATTGAAGTTGGTTGTTTGTTGATTTTCGATTGAAACTTATTGTATTATTATTTCAATTAATTCAAAGGACACACATTCCAACCAATGAAGATTCCATCCGGCGATACCAAATTGATACCGGCGATACCAAATTGAATGTGTATCGCCAGGTGTCATTTTTTCTTAAAATTTGGCCGTACCACATGGTTACGTATCGCTGACTTGGCGATACGGCGATACCACATGGCTATGTATCGCTGAGTCAACGATATTTGATGACGTGCCATTTTTTAGTTGGTTTAAAATTTTGAAAAAATCAAAAGTCGGTGGCTATTATTGTAAAATCAAATGGTCAATTGGTTATTTTCGTAATTTTTTCAAAAATTTAAATAACGAGTATAATATGTTCCAACGTACACATTTGGAAAGGTATTGTTCTTTCTACTTTACATCCGGGAAATACTTGATTCACTAAGTTAGAAAGGAAATTTCCATGGATTTCAAAACAAATCATCACACAATTAAAAGTCAAGTATTTAGTAATAGATCTAACGTGCACAACAAATAATATAAGTTTTTTTTAAGGTTTCAAAGTATGGTTACATAAATATAATGTTGACTTAAGTTACCATCCATTAGTTTATTAATTCTCTATTTTTGTTGTAGACCTCAAATTCTCAAAGTACCTAAATATGTGTTGTTGATGTTTGAACACTTGAGTTTCTATTAACGTTTGAGGTTGAAATCGCATCATTAGGAGTGTGGAGTAGAGGTGGAAGGGGAGTATGGGACCACACAACGAAAGCGGTTGCGGTGAAAGCTGAGATAGTGAAACGGCTAAGAAATACGAGACGGAGAGGAGGCTCAACAACCCTCTACGTCAAACCAGCGAAGCAACAAAAGATACGGAATGTAGAGGAAAGCTTAGCAGGATGGAAGTGTGATGTGTCACTACTAAATTGTTAGAAATACCGCATCTTCTACTTACAACTCTTTATGTAAACCGAGCATGACATGTCGAGAACATACCCACTGGTCTTAAGAAAAGAAAACAAATAGTCTGGAATAAAATAACACAATCTAATTTCATCTTCTAAAATCCAAATAAATAAAAAAAACAAAAGATTTTACATCAAGTGAAAGAGTAAATTCAGTAAATGACAAAAGCTTAGAGCATTCACATCCTATCCTATATATATTTATGAGTGTGTTTTCTATATGACAGAATGAATTTAATTTGTTGTGAGTGGATGATAAATAACATGTTACTGTGCCTATCTTTATTAATCTTTTTAATATATTTTGAAAGTGCTTGTGAGTAAAAAAAGAGAAAAAATAATAGTAAAAGTATTAAAATGTATTATTTAATTGAAAAGAAGAGATAAAAGCTATTTCTATAGTGATTTTAATGTAAATATAAAAATAGAGATAAATAGTAAGATATGATTGTTCTTTATTTATTTTTATAAAACAAAGATCACGAGAGAAGATAATTAAAATCCATTTCTCTTTTATTCTCCCTCCATTTGATTAAAAAAACCAACACATAAATCTTTTTCGTTTTATTTGAATTTCGTATCTTCCCGCGTTAATCAATCATATACCCCATCTAAAACCCTAAACAATCTCACCATTTCACCCTCTGTCTCACGACTCCTTTGTTATCTCACGAAGCAATCGCCGGCGATTACTCCGCCGTGAACCACCACCGCACCAAATCACACACAACAGCCTCTTCATCTCCGATCTATGCTGCAGCAGAACCACCTGAAGTCATCACTACCACCAAAAGTCCAAAACAGCCCTACGTCCATCTGACATACTGCAACTATCGATCAGTTTCATATCTGCTAAAATCAGGTATGCATCGAATCGTCTATCGAGCTTTTCCGCTATTGCATACATTATACGTGTAATGGCATACCTGTAAACGTAAATTTAGTTAATGTATGAGTTTAGCATTTTTAGCTACTAACTACAGATGATTAAAAAACCGCCAGAACAAAATTAGTAATGTGTTGTAGACTGATTAATGTTCGGTGAAGTGACTCAATTACTATGTGAAGTTATAATATCAACGTACATTTAAAATCAGTTGGTGGTTTGGTATGAAGAGAGTTATGCGTGCAGTTGAGCAGTTCAGCTATTACTGTTTGATAACTTTGATGAAATGCTTTGTAGAGATGTACGGCGTTAGAAAACCATAATTCGTGCCTTATGTTAGTCGCCAAGCCTCTAAACGTCTAAAATAGATGTGTGTTTATGTCAAATTTGAGCACACACATCTGTCAAATAATGACTATGTGTGTTTGGATAAGGTTCACAAACTCTCTTTAGTTTTGCAACATTATCATGATCTATTATCTACTTCTTGCATGATAGGTTGCTGCTGCTCATATATATGGCATGCAACTTGTCTCTTATTTAGCTAACTCCAAGGTGCTCGCTTATTATAACTGACTCATTTGGCACATATTCATTAGTTTTATCAGACGGGTGCTATGCGTACTCAATTTTGTAAAATAATATCTAACAATTTTATAAGCCTTAAGCTCTCTCTCTGTTCTTGTATGCAGCAGAAATGGTTTGCACAAGGGGGAAATTTACTCTCAACAATCCACATAACAAAACCCAAGATGATACATCAAAGCTGAACATTTTCAAAAACCTAATCTTGGCGCTTGAATCTCCTGTGGTATGGTTTTGTTATCTTGTTATGCATACCTAGCATGATTAATAATACACTTTTATTAAGCTGCTTCTAACTTTATTTTTTTTATTAATTGTGGTATTAGGATATCAAGTCACAACTCTTGAAAAGTACATATTATTTACTCATTCAGTTATCTTCAAAGATACAAAATTGTACATGCAAAGGGGATGCGTTTAATGATTTTTTTATTGAGACTGATGAAGGTGGGGTTAGGGTGAGTTTAAGAGATGTATATGCACTCTCTAGTATTCTCTTTGAAAATCTTCAAAAGCGGTTGAAGCAGTTGAACTCTTCAAAACATGATGTCTCTGCCAGTCGATCTCTT
The DNA here is from genome assembly GCA_025215565.1 of Flaveria ramosissima. Taxonomy (NCBI): domain Eukaryota; kingdom Viridiplantae; phylum Streptophyta; class Magnoliopsida; order Asterales; family Asteraceae; genus Flaveria; species Flaveria ramosissima. Next base: position 62,986,602 of record CM046034.1, on the reverse strand, counting down.
GAATTGGAAGAATTAAATCTATTAATAAGATGTTGCATGGTGACATTGACCTTTTGTGTGCCCCAACAACATCTTTTGGAGAGGGGACGATTTCTGCTTCTAGTATTCAAAAAGTTGAGTTTACTTGAAGTAGCAGAAGATGCTGATTTTAAAAAATCACTTTCTTGTCAATGCATGTATAGTGGTGAAATCACTTTTGACTACTTTGCTGAGGTGTCTTCCTTATCATCTTTAGAGCTCTTTGAGACCTGCATTCCTTCTATCATTGGGATGCTTGAGGTAATTTCAGATTTATCTTTTTTCTACTTATTATCATGTTTTCAAGGTAGAATTGGAATTCAGTGTTCTTATAGAACGGTCATATGCAGAATATCATTGCAAGTATTTAATTTTGACATGCTTGATTCATTACTCCACTGTCATAGAGATCTTTGGTGCTTTTTGCTAAAAAAGATCACAGAAGTAGACAAGTGGTAGCATGAATCTTTAATAATAACTCATTTGCATCTTAATAGGTGATTATAGACGAGCTTTTGATACATGGTCAGTTGAGAAAGTATCTGCAGATAATCGATTCCCTTTCTCCAACAAATGAACGCCTATTTAAGGCTAATGCTGATAGTGGTGACTTTGGATTAACAATGGAGATGATGTGTTCTCATTTTTCACTGTCATTCTCTGGTGAGATGGCTCTTCAGGAATTTCTTAACAGGTTAACATGGGCCCATTCTAATAATCCCAAGTCATTAGCACTGGGAATTATTCCAGCCAAAACATTGCTGCAAAACCCCATTGTACTTTCTTCACCCAAACTATTGCAGGCTCATATTCTTTCATTGGTTTCTGATGTCATCAGTGTTGGCATAGATCTTGAAACACATAAACCAAATCCTATGCTAAATGATTGCTACCTTTCAGCATTTGAAAGCTCAGTTATATTGTATACGCAACACATGTCCATTTTGAAAACAGAGAACCATCAAGACAATGCTCAGGGAAATTTGATCATTCAGCACAGTAAAAGTTCACAGCCATCATTTGAGTCTTGTATTGATACAGGTAAAAGTGAGATACTCAAGCAGATGATAACTACATTGAACGAATCGTGGAATTCAAATCTTAGGAAAGAGTGTTTTGAGATGAAGTCTGACCTTATATCCTCCTCTATTGATTATATACAGCAGAACCGATGCATACTTGACAAAACATGTAGAGATGAGATTTTATCTTTCTTAAAATGCATGATTATGAGAGCTGCTAATGATGTTAATGATATCAAACTGCCTCTTCATGGTGATGCTAGTTTACAAGATATTTGTCTTTTATCATCTTTGTTGATGCTAATGAGTAATTCGCTTATACAAGCTTTAAAAGGCATCTCCTCATGCAAGGTGTATGATGTTATTGTGGGAATCACTAATTGTTTCAAACAATTCAGTATTCGTCTTCCAATTCAAAAGTTCTCCTACAGTGTGATGGAAAGGATTCCATCAAATCACAACGAATCAAGGCTGATGCTTTTGCATTTTTTAGGGCTGCTATCACTGAGTTTTGATAGTGGTCTTGGTTTTTTAGTAAAGGGTTGCATTTCAGTGATAATGAGTTTATCTAATCTATTTGTTCTTGAAGAGGGTAATATAGATACCTTGAGATCATTAGCTGACCCTAGATCATATTCGTCTGAAGGATCTTTTACCATCTATGAAGAGGTTAATATTATTGTTTTTGTGTGTTTGTTAGTGTTTAATTCCTCATTAATATTCTAACTGATGTCCACAAACTGAGCCTTAACCAATGGTGCAGGCTTTTGTATGCCAATATCCTACTCTTGAAGTGGCTGCGAAATTTCAGAGAACACGTATGCTATATGTGAGGTATGATCTTAGATGGTAATGCATGTCATTTAAGCAAGGTATAATTGAATAAAAGGTACCCAACTTATGGTCAAATTTCAATTTTAGGTTACCAACTTCTTTTGTCCTAGAAATGACCACCAAAGTTCTAAATAATTTTATTTAAGTTAACCTTCTAAGTTAACCAGTTTATAGGCAACTCATCATATGCCGCATCATCCTTTGACTGAGTAACCGGACACAATACCTTGATTGAAAATATTGGAAGTTAGCACCTTCAATAAATAATCTTACAATTTTGATGTTTTTTTGGGATTAACGTAGCAGGTTATTTTAAATAAGAATCTGGCCTGGTTACTTTAATATGCAGTTAGCCCTTTTAAGCTACTTGTTCAAAGGATACATCATATGTGCTAATTTTATCACTAAGCCAAAAGTGAAAGGAGTCGGAAGTTGATCCCAAAGTGTACTCAAATACTTACAACCTTCTTAAGGTTTATAAAAGGAAATTAAATTTATCTGCTAAATAGTACCTAGCTTTTACCTGACCTGACCAACAAGTTTTTAAAAAACTTGTCCATTTTGCTGCCTTAATTCCTACCATACCCATAAAAATCTCTCACACTGTGCTCATCTTCTGTTCCTTTTTCAGCAATGCTTGTACTGCAAATGAGTCAACACAAACAGAAGATGCAAGAATAGAAAACTCATCAAGCAAGTTGGTTGCCACAAAAGAAACTTGCAGTGGGGAGGTGTACCTCAAGACCAGAAATGTGACCCATGATATTGATGATTTAGCTGACTTTATCGAGTGCCAGAAGGATAAGGATTACGCCAGTTGGATAAAAGATCGTGAAAAATTTCGAGAGCGGAGATTAGCAAAACAAATGAAACGTAGATGGGGGAAGAAGAAGCAAGCATGGAAATCCATGATTGGGAAGACTTAGATTATTAGAGGACAGGTTGGTATTATTTGTAAGAGTACAGTTGCTGCTTAACACAATTTTAAAATCATAGAGGTAAAATAGATTTAACAGAATCTAGTGTATTTTTCTTAATTATTTTTAATACATACAAAATTCATTGGTCACATATTTATATTATTATTATACTAGTATTAACTTATATCAAACTATATTAATAAAAATCATAAATAGTTCAAAATGTTATAATTCATTTTGTTTCTTTTATTTTCTCTTCTCTAATATTGTTTATTTTAGGTAGCATGAAGAACTGGGGTAAGTGCTTTACTAAACATGTGTTGTAAACTACTCATGCTTATGGATTCTTTGATGGAATTATAGACCTACATCTATAATCCTGTATTCTTGTTTCTCTTTTTATGCTTTTGTCTATCTTTCTTTTTCTTTTTAAGTTATGATTTAGTAGTTTTACTATTAATGATGCTTATTAAACATACTCGTTTCACTGTGTGTAATTAGGAACCTTTGTTCGGAGATTAGCACAAGAATTTCCAAACTGGCAGGAAAGGTCCATCTCTATAGTCTATTTCAGAATTACAAATTACAACACTCTAATTTTGAAACTTTCTTACATACTACTATACTAGTATTAAAAAAGCAAGTGACACCAAATAATTTCTGTATTTGGCTCCATTTTTCAATCAATGTTATACAACCCAAAATCTGTTATTAACTTGGACACTAGAAAGAAGCGTGAGTGTTACCCATGCATTGGTTTATCAGTCTGTGGTCGTATATGTTGTTTCTCGGTATGAAAGTAAGTCTCAGTACGACCATGTTTAAGGAAATTCTACTAAAGCTCTTATTCAATTCATGCTTTTTTATTCTTTGGCTGAATTATTTTACAGACGAAAGACTAGATGCTCGTTAAGTCCTTTTAACTTTTATGTATAGTGCTGAAGAAAATACTACTGACTTGCAATAAAATTGATTCGGCCTAAACATTGTGTGATTTTATAACACTATAATACTTGTTACCTCCAACTTAACCAACCAAGCCTTAAGAGTACAAAAACATGTACATTACTATTCAAATGTAAATTTTTTCCTTACAGTTTCTCCTGGTTGACCTTTGGGTCATGGTGATCCAGCATTTTTGGAGAAGCGTAACCTCATTCTGCTGCCTCAGTCGCTATTGATGTCCTAAACTGGTGAGTACTCTTTGCATAAATGTTATATCCTAAAAGCGGTTCAGGTAATCTTAATGTACTAATATAATTATTTCATAATGAGTCAATTCTGCTACAGCTATTCTATACATATTTGTTTCATGAACTGAAGTTGGGTTGACATATTTTTCTTGTTTCATATAGAACCGTTTGGTCATCTTAGAGTAACACCACGAGTCTTGGTCACAGCTTTGGTGGAAATGATAATGCGAACATAATTACAACTAACATCAAACGGGTGGTGTAGTGATAAGTTCTTGACTCCCATTGTAGAGGTCTCAATATTTGAATCTAATGCGGTCTGGTTTCTGCCTTTAACTCCTTGAGCCACCTGCTCAACGTAAGGTGTGTTTTATCTTATTCCAGTGGGTAGCAAGGTATTGTTATGATTAGTGCTAAGAAGCATTATAACAACTTTACCAGTGCCCACACTTCTATACTACAATTCTAATGTATTATTAAAGGTGCTAAACAACTTGCACGCCTGTTAGAGTTATGGCAGATGTCTAGATAGTGTTAATCATGTGATACCCTGTGCACAACTTTGTATCACTTTGATCCATGTTTTTGTACTTACTAATTTTGTTTTATGTTTCTGCTAGGAGATTGGGATAGATTTTGTGAGCGTCATGGTGACCGCCACTCGGTTCTCCAAATGGCATTATGAGACGTTTTAGTGAAGTGGCACTGTGGGCATCTATCAGACCACTGCACCCAGGTTTCTTGGTGCGCATACGTGCATATTGGATTTACACATTGAGTCATAGGAATACAAATATCATTACAATTAATGCAATCATAAACCCTAAATGTTCTTAACAAATTTGTATTGTGTCTAATCACTTGTAAATCATTATTAATGAAGGCCACTAGCAGAAGAAAGAACACATAACAAAATAGGTGCCATCTGCATAAAAAATGGTAATCTACTATCAACACATTTCAAATTGTTATATTAATAATAAACCAAAAAAATGTCATAATGTTGGTCTTTTATCCTAACTAGCAGGTAATCAGGTATTCATTAGTTCCTATTCATTATGAATAAAACTAATTAATCATTTATTTGATTACTATTGTAAAATATAACATAAGTAGTATCTTATTTACATGAATCATTGATTGATTGCAACTTGAAACCAGCGTTCATAGTTGTTGTCTAGTACCATTGTTTAACAATCACTGACCATCGCTTACGGGCCTCTTTCACCACCCATTTGTGTTATTGCCCGACCCACACAACCACCCCCGCCATCGTCTTGATTTCCTCCCTCTACGCAAAAAAGAAAAAAATAGTTCTTGAAATTCCATTATTTCCAAACAAATGTAGATATTTTCCCATGATTTCTACACATTGTCGATTTGTATTGATACTAGATACTAATATGATTTTTATAATAAGTAACTAGTACATAAATAAATGAACAAATCAACGAGTAGAACTATAACTTTTAAAATGAAAACTTGCATACATATAACCTACTCCTACTTTAAGAAATTGCATTAACTTGTTTTAAGTTGGGCCTGAACCCTAGACTCAAGCTTTACTATGTTAACACCGAATCGTTTAGCGATTGGATCTAAACACAACCCAAAACAAAAGAGCCCCTAAAGTGCTCCTTGGGTACCTTGATAGTTACTTTGGGTACATCATTTAGGCCTATCAGGTTGGTGGTTGGTTGTTGGACTCATGAACCTAAGCGTGAACCCGCTTCAAACTAGCCATTCAACAACAATTTAAACGTTGAAAAGTTTAGGGTAAAAATAAAAAATACAATATTTTGTCCTTGACTTTTGGTTTGTTTTGTTGTTTCAATTCAGAAAAGTTTTTTTTCTTTGAGTCTCTGATTTTATCATTTGAGTGAATTGTCGTTTTCCTTCATGTGGTTTGGTCATATTTGTCATTTTCATTCAAAAATATTTTTTTTGCATTTGCCTTATCAAGGTTTGGAAAATATTGTCATTTTCATCCAAAATTATTAGCTCCATTGTTTTAAAGTGTTAAATATTCATCATTAAAAGGGTATTTACGTAAATTTTTATATAAAAACGAAATCCTAATTTATGTTTAAGTGTTGCTAATAAAATTTTTTACCAAGAAATTCATGTTTTTGGATGAAAATGACAATTATTTCAAACCTTGAGGAGGCAAATGCAAGAAAAAATATTTTTGGATTAAAATGACAAATATTACCAAACCACAGGGAGGAATACGACAATTCTTTCTTACCAATTTTTGTTGACTTAGTTAATTGTGTTTGTTAAGTTAGAAGCATTTAAAATGACATTACACAAACAAAAACTTAGATTAAATGATTTGTACAATAACTAAAATGCTCTTAACTTTACCAACATAATTAACTAAGTTAATGAAAACTTAGTGAAAATGATAACATTTTAAAAACTCAAGGACTCATTAAAAAACCTTTTAAAAAAAATAACAAAATATAGAAAAAACTCAAGAATAAAAATAACAATTAACTAAACATAAAATGATAAACTATAATCAAATGGACTTGAGAATACTTCCAACATAATTTTGGGCTGAGTCCTAGTGTAGTGGTGGTGTAAGAATTGATTATGATGGTGGTCCAAAAGTCCAACTACAAGTGTGAAATTATGAAAAGGAGTTGTGTTGTATTTTGTCAGATAGTAAACCCTTGGGGATCTGCCACGTCATTGCTTTGACTTCATCTTTACGTTACCTGTGACCGACATAAGCCTTTGTTTTGACGCAATGTACAAGCTCCTTCGGCGGCTGGCGGTTGTCGGCTCCTTGCTTTGGCGGCTTATTAGCTTTAACAGGATAATAATACCACCTCTCTTATAAACTTTTGAATCTAAAAATAATACATACACTAAAACATTAATCACTTGAGAATAAAATGTATAAGGGTTGGGTTTAATGACAAAACCATTAGAGTTAGATAGCGTGTTGTGGGGCTTTGAAGGCGTGATAAGGGTCTACGATGGCAAGGCGCGATAGGAAGTGCAAAAGAGACAGGATGCTCAAGAGAATGAGAGACTAGGGGTTGTTTGATAATTTATTAGTGCTGAATCAATAAAAAGTCTGAACCATTGAGATGTCAGAATCATTAATAGATAGTATATCGCTTAACTATTCAAAAATAAATGTCTGACCAATTCAGATAAGAGGATTTAACCATTCAGCATTAGTATAATTTTTAACCATTCAGAGGCAAATGTCTGAACCTTCGGACATTTGCTCGCGAAACAAACAGTCTGAATCATTAAGTGCTGAATCATTCAGACATCTAAACTATTAAGAAATTGATACAAACAACCCCTAAAAAAGATGTTGGGGATATAAAAGAGCTTTTAAACATTATTTTCTTAAAAGTTGTGTTTTTAGCCAACTTTTTTATACAAAAGCCACACCGCGACCACACTTTTTTCTTCTTGTCTTTAAAGTTATGTTTTGCTAGTTGTAGGCTTAAACTTTGATATCGCCCTGTCATTGAATTTGACCAGTTCTTTGATTTTAGATTTTGGGATTTTAACGAGCCTATAAGCGAACGTACACCGACACCTGAGCGTGTCCCCAAAACACAACCCGACTAACAAACGTCTCCCAACCATGATTCGTGCTAAAGAGAAGGTCACACGAAGAAAGCAACAACTGAACGGCTAGAAGGAGTAAAGAAGAAAAACACGATGGACGATTGAGGAATAGGTCACTTTGGCACGAGGATATGGACGCTAATAACCTTTAACCTTAAATCTATGTACATATATTCGTTTAACATCAGATGAGACATGGTTAATGATATTGTTCTAATCAAAGGCTGACGTATGAAAACTTTCTTTGTCCCTGTCTCTCACTATCTCAAGGATCTGCCAACGCATCTGCCATCCATAGTTACTTGTTTAAGAAACATTAAGCAATAAACGAGACATTTAAGGTTCTTAAAAGACCTAAACCTTAGCTTTTTCATCAAAACTATTCGGTCATTCGGTTAGTATAAAAAGTTTTAGTTTTAGTTTTCTTAATCTACTTATATTTATAATATTGTCAAAAAAAACAATTTAATAAACGATAATCATATATTTCATTAACTCAGAATATAATATCGAAATTTTGGTACAAACCCAACAAAATCTTGATGGATATTTTTAGAAGGTGTTTCAAATCTCAATTTTAGATTTGTTTTTGACTTTTTGTGGGTCTAGTATATATGATTTTAGGGTCATCAAATTTTAATTATTTATCTTGTTTATTATATTCTAGGAAGCATAAGTCATAACCTTAAAATGATGAGGTCTCACACGACGCTTCTCATGAAATTTAACAAACTAACAGCGTCAATTTCTAGATCCACTAATGCCAAGAAAATATCATAGCCGATGTCATTTTTGTGTGTGGTGTCTCGTATTTTTATATTCAAATTAATGGATTTTCATTGAAACTTATAAAAGTATATACTTTTAATATGAGTTTATCGATTTTAGTGAATGAATTGATCAGATATTTTGATAATATAATATTTAATAGGGATTGCAAATGAATACAAACTTGGCCGGAAAAAAAATGAAATATATGAAATAGTTAATGAGACTAGTGTTCAGGTGTTGGATAGAGTATGAGATTAAATAAATGAGAGGTAATGTGTTTAAGTCTCACTCTGAACAAAAATACTTATAGTTGAGTCAGGGGTTTCAACAATAAGTTTCCTCCTGAGGAGGTTGGGGGTGCGGTCCCGACTGGGAAACAGATATATGAACCCGATTAAGATAACACATATTCTCCGAAACATGGTCGTACATTTGTCGTAAAAAAAAAAGTTTTGATAGATTTACTGAACACATGTATGAAATTACGTGAAACCTGTTTGATTATATGAATTCATGATAATTTCATCATTGTGACAATCAAACAACACTTGCGTGATAATATTATTACTAGGTGTCTAGGTGATAATTATCACTCAAATGTTAATATCTCTCGTGTGATTCCTAACCCAAGTAAGTTTTGAAAATTCAGTGAGCACGTGTATGAAATTATGTGAAACCCACTCAATTATCTGAATTCGTGATAATTTCACCATTTTGTAACAATTAAACAACACTTGCATGATAATATCATTACTGGGTGATAATTATCACTCAGATGTAACATCTCTTGTATGATAATCCTAACACATTGTATATTTTGTACGTAAAATGTAATTTGTGTTTAAACTTTCTCTATGCTTGTTAAATATTAACTTTTTGTTACAGATAAATATTATTTTTCACTTGTAAAAGGTTAAATGGTTTTGGTAAATATTTATTTATAAAACACGATGAGTTAAAAAAAAATCATCATGTCTCTTAAACTTGTATTGTACTTAAATCTTGCATGCCTTCTTTATCAATATTAAAGAATGAAGGTTTGTGTTATAGCGGTACCAAATTGTATTAAAAGATACCATTTTTTATTTAACTGAGGGTCCAAGTATTATAATGAATAAAATGTATGAATTTAAAGAATATGTAACTAACTAAAGTAACATATAATAAAACAGTATCAACAAAATACTCAACTATTATCTTTACATGACTCTAAAACATCAAAATATCGTTCCTACCAAGTTTAATACAAAAATAATAAATGTTCAATGACAAATAACACAAGTTTCAAAGAGTAGAGTAATCTTTAATACGCAACTATGTTTAACTAAACAAAAGCTTCATAAACAATTATGTTTATCGTTTCAAATTTGATTTATATAACATTTATGAATCACTTCTCTTTTCTCTTGTTATACATGAGCATCTTCCACATATTACATATAAGAACAAACATAATGGCTCTGTGAACCTCGGCGTAAGAATGATGTGAAGCCCGTGAGGGGGTTGAGCACCACCATGGTGGAGCGTGAGAGGGCGACGTGGAGGGCTTTACATGAGCCTGGTTACGGAGGAAGATGGCTTAGAAACAAAAGATTTTGTAAATTTAATTTAACAAAAATCCTCATACACTTACGAATCTATTACACGGTACCCTTAGTATGTGAGTGTGACCACAAGGCTGCCTATAGAGGTGCAAACAAGCTGAGCTGCTCGCAAGCTAATTAAGATCGAATCGAATAAAAGCTCGAAACGAGACAAGCTTTATCGAGCCAAGCCGAGCCCGAGCTTCACATATCAAGCTCGCGTCGGATCGCAAGCCTAAATGAGTTTTTTTTACTTATATATTTTTTATTTAATTTATTTGATATATTCATATATATAATTACGATAAAAATAATTATATAATGTGTAATGTTATATATAAAATATATAATCAAAAAAATATATAAAATAATTAAAATAATAACAAAATAACAAACGAACCGAGCTCGAGCTTCAAAACTAAAGCTCAAAACGAGCCGAGTTCGGACCCGAACCCTCTTAAGCCAAAACGAGTCCGGCTCCTTGTCTTATGGGGACATTGAAAAACATTTTTGGGAGTAACATATTGAGAAAAAAATAACATTTTAAAGAACTTTGTTATTAATAAATATCACAGTCAATTATTAATTGATTTATTCAAATAGTTTGAATTAGGGTCACATCCCAAATTATAAATCAACACCTCCAATACGCATCGTATGATACCATACGCGGCGTATAGGGTCGAAAACACAGAAAACGACAAAAATTCAGTGGGTGCTGTCAGAGGATTATACACCCCATATATACATATACGACCCCTATACTACATATATAAGGCTAAACAACGCGCATAACAAATTTCGACACTGACTACGAGAAAAAATTCAAGGAGCTGTCAGAGAGGTTATAGGCATCGTATAAGACTATACAACCTCTTATATAACGCGTATGAGACTATACAACACGTCTAAAAATTTAAAATTTTAGTTTATAATTTTAAATTGTCTAAATATCCGTTTCCTTTGAATTATCCATATAGTACCACCCTTAACACGCTTATTTAACAACACACTTGACAACATCCCCCACCAAAATTCCATTTGGAAAGCGACTTCAACTCACTCATTACTCATTACCGAGTGGTGTCGTGTGGAGCTCGTCGTTTTCACGCAAACTTCCCTCTGCAAATATCTTCCACCACCATCATCATCATCATCATCTTCATCTTCATCTTCATCTTCTTCATCTCAATCAATCAAACCCTAACGGATCGACCTCACATCAAATCAACCTCTAATGCATCACAACACCTCACCGTTTCCCTCACCGATGGACACAAACCCTAAGTTCCCAGAGCACGAGCACCTCAAATGCCCTAGATGCGACTCCAGCAACACCAAATTCTGCTACTACAACAACTACAACCTCTCACAGCCTCGCCATTTCTGCAAAAACTGCCGTCGTTACTGGACCAAAGGCGGAACCCTCCGTAACATTCCGATCGGTGGCGGAACGCGTAAAATCACCAAACGACCTTCGAATTCAACCAAACGCACCTCAACAACCACCGCACCACCACCGCCGGAGCAAACTCCGCCTCCGACGACGGTTCCGCCACCGCCGAAGCCGGAGCCGGAGCAATCTGTTGTTTTCCGATCAGGTGGCGGTGGCGGTGGCGTTGGTGGTGGTGGTGGTGGTTATGCGATGGGGCCGTTTGGTAACTTGTTGATGGAAGGCTTGAATTTCAATCTGGTGAGTAAATCTGACGAAGATGTGTTGATTCGTAATCCGATTGGTGGTGATTTTCGGAGCAATTTGTTGAGGTTGAATGATGCGAACGATCAAAGCGACGTTGGGGAGAATCGATGGCCTGATCTTTCGATCTTTACACCAGGTTCGAGCTTCCGTTAATCTCTGGTTTTAGGTTAATTCATGTTCTAAATTATAGCGATACAGTAGTGGATTTACTGAATTATGTGAAATCTGATCGATTAATCAATGATCGATCGTGTTTTTAAGTTTTAACACCGTGGATGTAATATATGCCTGTGAGATTTGACGTTAAATTGTCGATTTTGATGATGAAGATGAATATGAATATGAATGCTTATGCTGTAAGTGTGTATCTAGATTGGATCTGCAATATGATCAATTTTTGGGTGTTGATTGATTAGTTAAGGGATATATATTTGTTGATAATCTAAAACTAGAATGTATGTTGATTACAAATTAACAAAAATTAACAAGTTAAACATATATTTGTTTAACGGCTAGACCGTATCTATTATGCTACATCTACTTTACAATGCAACATATTATATTTACTTTTTACCGATTTACCGATTAACAAACTTTCTGCTTTAAACTCACTAGCTCTTGAAATCAACATGCTTGTATTATTATATGTATGGAGAAAGGTTACGGTACAAAGTGTCTTCTTCGTGCGAAGCGTACAAAGTTATCACGCAAGAATGGAGGTTACGGGTGGAATTATAACGCAAGGGTAATAATTAATCACGCAGAGATTGAATTATCACGCAAAGTTGAAATTATTACGCAGAAGATATTCTTGTGAGATTATTCCATCTTTGCGTGATAATTCCACGCGTGTGTAATTTGTATTGCGTAAATATCACTTTGTTCTTGCGTGATAATTGCACACCAAAACTCCGTACGCTTCGCATGAAAAAAACACTTTGTATAGTAACCGGTGCTTATATGTATGTGTTAAAAAATCGCATTCATTTGATCAAAGAGTGCACAACTTATTATTTGCATGGGTTAAAAAATCAATGTCATTTGATTGAGTACACTGTTTTATGATCGGGGTCCCTTGGGCTAATATTTTGTTCTTAAGTACGAACGAACCTATTAGCCCAAGTGATTAAGAATAGATTGTGAGGACAATCTAAAATGAAAAGATTTTAGGTTCAAGTCGTACTTAGAGTAAAAATGTTAGGGATTGAGTCAGGTTTTTTTTTCTAATTGTGCTTTTCTCCTGTGGAGGTTGGGAGTGTGTTTTCGATTGCAAAACAGATAAGTAGGCCCGATTAAAATGACAGTTATAATTCGAAACAAAGTTATATATTTGTCGTTTGAAAAAAAGTATGAACAAAATCTACGTATGGAGTGCAGCTTCGAAACTTGGACCCACGTTGTCAGTTATATCCGGAGTATTGTTTTCTTCTAATCTCTATTTTTGTTATATCCGGATGTTGGTAAAAATATAATTTATGTTGGAAAGGGTTGTGTGTTGTTTTCTATTAAGTAATAAAAAATTAAGATATATTATCTTTTTGGTAAGTTTACACAATAATAATTTTTGTCAAATAACTTATTTTTATAAGCATGAAATACGTAAAGTTGTTTCGTGTATCTATTTTGCTTTTGATTGGTATCTTTATAAAGGTTTTGTAAAGCTGAGTTAATACGTGATTTTTTTATGTATATACCGTTTTCGTGTAACTAATTTGTTTTCCTTAAGTAGGTCAAATTTGTAAATTGCCGAACATCTCAACTCTCAAGTGATGTGAAAAAAATGGATGCTTGAAAATATTATTGTTTAGACTTTAGAGGAAAAGTATTGTGTAACATAAAATATACCTAAAAAGTTTCTAAGTTTTTGAATATGAAGTTGTGAAAATTATTAAAATAATGACATGGTATCTTATAATTGAGAAAAAATAGGATGGTATAATTTTCTTTTAAAAAAAGTTATTGTATGTTACATGATTCAATTTTGAGTTTTTGACTTGTTTAAAAGGTAACATGTATTATTTTATTCTTTCTAAAAGGACATATATTATACATGTTCAGGAACTTAACTATATCAATTACGTATTATAGACATGTTCGGGAACTTAAATATAGCAATAACATTTAAAGACTTTTTCTTGTATTTTTGAACTAATTTAAAACTTTAATAATATATTAAAATATAATTATAAGATTTTTTCATGTAAAACAATAAATTATGCTGTAACACTTGTCCGTATAGAAGAGAACATTAAGTTGTTTTTTATGATATTGTTACTCAAATATAGGAGTTTTGAAAAACCTAACTTGCTTGGATACATTAGTCATATATTTAAGATCTAAATATAGGAAGTTACAAAAGTTGCATTTTACGTTAGATGATTTTCATCTTGTTACAAAGTCGGATTTTAACATCAACTTTTATTAGTCTTTCAGTTAAATTTATGCAAATCGATAAAAACACCGTTATTTAACTTCCCCCGCCACTTCCTTTCTGCCCACTACTTCAGTATCTTCGACCATATTCCACCATATATAAAACCACATCAGAACCCGATCATTTCACCATCCAAAATCATCATACAAAACCAAGTCATAACCTGATCATTTCACCAACCAAAATCATCATTGAACATCTCCAATTCTCCAATGAGCACGTTGAACCAAACACATTACAAATATCGTCGATGAATTTGGGATTGTAGAAGTTAAATCAGGTAAAACTTAAATCAAGAAAAGAGGAAGATGATCATGAGACAAATTGGAAGGTTCACGAGAGACAAATAGGAAGGTCCATTGACAAATGAGAAGCTATGGAAACAACAAATCCCATAAAACCCATTTCTAAAACCACCAAACCCACTTCCATTTTGAGCCAAAAATCAATCAGATCCCAAAAAAGAAAAAGAGCAAATCCATTATTTCTCTTTAGAATTCAAGATAAACTTCTAAGAGAAACCACAAAAATGCAATCAAGAAAAAGAATCAATTGAGATTTTGGCGGAGACCAACGAATTGAATTTTGATTTCATCAGTCAACTTAGATTCGAGCTGTGGTATCACCCCCTCATCGAGAAAATTAGAGTCGGTTCAATCAAAAAACAAAAACACCAAATCTAGGGGTGGTTTCCTTGATAGTAAAAATCTTATTGAATATTGCATGTGCACAAGAACAAACGGTGCACTTGGAAGCCACACATCAAAGCAATAAAATTGTCACACACGAAGAGGACTCGAAGAACAAGGTCGTCAAAGGATATCTACTTTGACATTACCAGATATACAAAGTAAGACAAAAGGAAGACGATGATGTTACAGGGTAGCGTCACAATATTACCGAGTGCAATGCGAGGGAGGGGGAGGGTTGAAATTTTCATAATATTTGTTTTGTTTTTATAGTAAAATGGGTATTTTAATAATCTCATAATAATATGTAAAAAAAAAATAAAAACTCTGTTAGACCTCAGAAATCATGCAACTCAAAAATGCTACTTTTTAAACTTCGACCACAAATGTGTGGTAGCTACATGTTTTGTATAAGGGTCCTAATATAGAGACACCCATCAGATAAATCGACACCCCCTTATACGCCGCGTATGGGTTCATACGCGGCGTATAGGATCGAATACACGGAAAACGAGGAAAATTCAGGGGGGCTGTCAGAGAGCTATACGCCCCATATAGCCCTATACGACCCCCCTATACGACACATATAGGGCTATACGACGCGTATAGCGAATTTCGACACTGACTACGAAGAAAAATTCAGGGGGCTGTCAGAGGGCTATACGACACATATAGCCCTATACGACCCCCCCCCCTCTTATACGACGCGTATGGGGCTATACGACACGTATAGAAATTTTGGGGTGTTGATTTAAAATATTGGGGTGTCTCTTTAACCAGACCCTTTGTATAATTAGATGTTATTTTTGTTATATTGTATTTAATGAATTGGTTATTGGTCCATCAAAAGTGGAGTAAGTGAAGGAATGATTAGAGGGGTGGGGAGCATATGATGTTATTATGTAAGTCATAATTTTTGGTTATCGTAAATTTCGGTCATAAAGAAAGGCCCACAACCCATGAGCGATGGGATGGATGGACCACGGTATGGGTATGTAGGCCTCCTATATGCAATCAACCCACATGGTGTTAGGCTACCATCATTTTATGTTCAAATCCATTTCTACCTCTTGTCATTTTCCTACCTTATTATTATCTTAACTGTACATTGCTACCACCTAGCACTCGAACCATCGATTATACGCCCCGATGCTGAATGTGACATCAACCCAAATGGGTCGGTCGTTCTGAACCAAAGACAGGTTCTAAACCGACCAACACCAACCGACAAATAAAATTTTGTAATAAGTAGTGGCGGAGCTTGAATATTCTCGTAAGGGGGCGGGGGTGAAATTAATTTTTTTAGGAGGGGCGAACTCGATATTTATATAAAAATTTATACTACCGTGCCAAAAATTTACACCACCGGACTAAAATTTAACACTACTGACGAAAAAGAGATGGGGTCCGTCAATGGCAATAAGTCCACTAACGCAAGCAAAAACACCCATGTCCATCGCCGCCCGTCCGACACGCAGCATTTGTTGCCTGTCGTCCATGCTCACTTGTCTGTTCATGCCCTTCCCGAAAGGCGCCCCAAGGTTGGCTCAAGTGGAGCCTAGTTGATTAATATGCGTGTTGGTTTTTATGGGTTTTTAATGGATGTTTGTGGGGATGATGCATATGGTGTAATGTTGGGGGTAAAATGTGTTTGTGGGTAAAATAGGTGGGAATGACTAATGAGTGGAAAGTTTATGTGACATGCTGATTGGGACTATTTGTGGGAATGGCGGGTTGTAGCGCTACGAACAGTCTAACTGGAGCCGATGATAGGAGGTAACTTCTGGTTCTGATTCAGCGCCGTTAGGTTTTGTCATGAGTTTTGCACAACCCTAGTCAATCATACATAAGGGGTACAAAATACTACTGAGGCTCGGATCACGAACTTGGAACACACAAATTGTCGTTGAATATCGTTTATTTGGGGTTGTGTTTTATCTTATCTAGCCTCATTTGCTTGGGTTAGTTTTATTTCAAACGGGTCAAACGGGCAAAATTCAAAGGGTAGAGTGGTAGACTATAAGTGAAAGATGTTAAAAGGGCTAACGGGTCAAACAAGTCAGACAATCAATAGGTATCCAAAAAGCTCAGAAAACATTTAATACGTTAACTATTAAGTAATTTAAAATAGATTAAAAAGACTCTGGGAGATTTACCCTCTATATATATAAACTTCCCATTTGGTCACTTTACTCATCTGATCCACCTATATATTTATCACGTCTACGCATATAATGTTTTTTAGTCAAATCTATAAACTTCATTGGAGGAAAACTGTTGTACGACAATTAAAGCCGTCTACTTGTAATAAATTTTCAATGACACGGTTTAACTAACCATGATTCATGTTCAGCCGACTATTCTGTAAGTGACATAGCAGATCTCTTCTTTACGATCTCTTTGGTTGGAGTCAAAGTCGTCCTTGTCTTTCTCACTAGTCCCCGTCTCAATTGGTCTCAAAATTTTAACAACTTGCCCACGCCTTAACCCATAATATCTGGCAATCGGATCTGTATGCAGAATTCGAGGTAGCTGCAAAACAAACACAAATTATAAAAATACACCCAACTGAAACTTGCAAGTTCTTATATTAAGTTAAAATTTGTCAGTAATCTGTTTGA
Organism: Flaveria ramosissima; assembly: GCA_025215565.1. Taxonomy (NCBI): domain Eukaryota; kingdom Viridiplantae; phylum Streptophyta; class Magnoliopsida; order Asterales; family Asteraceae; genus Flaveria; species Flaveria ramosissima. The sequence continues at coordinate 62,969,218 of CM046034.1, read as the reverse complement.
CCATGAAAGTCAAAGCCTCAATTTTCTATTCTTGAGCTAAAATGCATTACATCAACATAAATTATTGCTAACCTGTACTTCTTTCACGGTGTATTTATCTAGTAAAGCTTTCTTTTCCACGTTTGTAAGAGGGAGATGCTCAGGAACGAGATCATGATATCTAATGTTTACTAGCAGCTCTGCTTCCTGCATCAACAGCCAAGTAGAACACTTACTTATTATTAAGTCAACATCGGTTATAATGGTCATACAGGTATACATTAAGTTCAGCTTAAATAAAGGGCCGTTCATTTTCACAATTTTTTTTAAGTATTGAAAAGTCAGATAAAACGGTTTTTTGAGTCAAACACGTCGTTGATGCTTCAACCAGTACCATAAAAGCTAAACTGTTTTGACCCATTACCCAATCCGCTAAACAGCCCATTTTGCCATTTATATATGATATGCATATTACTAACAGATAAATCATTAACTGTCACCTGAAACACCTCCAGCTGGAACCTTCCGGCTATCTCAGCCTGGCACGCCTTGGCACTGGGAGTCAAACCATGCCGAACCACTACAATTGCTCTTCGTACATTCTCATTTTCCATACGGATTACATAATTCTTGATTATCTTCACACCAATCTTCAGATCTTCAGGAAAGAAAACGAAGATCTGATTCCCAAATAGAAAATAATTAGTACCACCAGTAGCTTCAGCTCAACAATATTAACTTCAACAACACATATTACCACAACGAAAATAAACACAAATACACAAATAATGCTTGTTTGTTTGCAAAATGTGTCAGTTAATTGATTATCTTGGACAATGTTGTACTGCAGAACTAAAAACACAAAAAAAAAAAAAACATGCATCAAGTAGTTTACATGCTAGTGCTACCATATCATAATAAAGCTAAAAATGGATGTTTTAATGAGAATTGTTCAAGTGCTCATCTTCATTGAATCTGCATTATTCAACATCTATGTAGTCAGCGGCGCTTACCTACGTGCAGCCATACCAATGCGTCCATCAAAACGCTCAAGCTTGGATTCCCGCCAAATTCATCTCAAATTCAGGCCATAACTTACCTGAACCTGTATAAAACCAGCCTAAACATGTCTAAAACCCCTAAAAATGGTCTATTTTTACAATGTGTCTTGCTTAAAATAAGCCCACGCTTTTTAAGCGCCAAACGCCTAGGCCCAAGGCTCACCCTTTACCGAGTGTAACATGTCACAAACTGGTATAAGAGCATTAAGCTTCAAGAACTTTATAAAAGTTCACATGAATCATTATCAGCAAACACTTGTGTCATCACAAAAAACAATCACACAAATAGACAATAATCTCTAAACATACAACTAAACTGATCATTGATACCCAATAGAACACACAAAAACAATCATAATCATAACATTTAAACTGGCATTCAGCATTCAAAAAACACACCTGATCAGTGTTATCTGGTTTGGACTTTTGAAAAGTAAGATCTTCTCTTCTAATGCTCCCATTATATTTGTCAATAAACTCCTTTCTACTCATGTGTATCTCTGAATCTTCAACCTCATAACCACGGTCTTTCAGCATCTCAAAACATGTTTTCCGTACTCTATGCAGCTTCGTGATTTCTTCATCCGATAACGACATTGATTCAGCTTTCCAATTAGATTTCACCGAAACAACTTTCTGTAATTAAAAAAAATCAACATATGGTTTACTAAATCTTTGATAATAATGATACCTAAAGTATAAATTAACTCTATAACATGAGAGTATTGTATTCTTCAAACCTTTTTAGATGAACAGTTAGGGGTGCGAAGGTGACGGTGGTCGGTGGCGGACGAACGGCGGAAGGCACGACGGTCCTCCGGTGGCGCTGAGTTTTACGGCGAATATGCAGAAAGAAACCCTCACTTTTATGGGCTTTTATTTTTGTGGATTTTTATGTGTAGAGTATTGTAAAGAAGATGTATAAGCCCGTAATGGTATTAGCCCCTTTGGAGATATATCAATTGGATCCGGTCCATACATATAGGCCCATTAACTTAGTTTTTTTTTTCACTAGCTATTTGAGTGCTAACGGATCACTGACCCGCCTGGTTATCACCGTTCTCGGGTGCGAAATATTTGGGCACTAGACTGACACATCCCTGAATAGAAGCTTGTATGTTAGTTTTTTTCCAACAGTTTCGAATTAATATCTGGCGACGTATTCGAACTGATCAAAGATAAAGATAATGTATCTTATTTACCTTAGACTAGCTAAGGAAAGCAAGAGTATCGAATCACAAGGAGCAAGTGGATGATGTTTAACTCAAATTGTTTGCTTTGAATAAACATAATGAAAAAGGTTTGATTTTTGATTTCTTGATTAAAAACTAAACACTTGAAGGTATTGACTGGGTTGCAATAAAACAAAAGATGATCACACCTGGATTGGATTTAGAAGCATAATGTATAACTTGAATTAATTATCAATGTTAGTAAATTACATAGACTTAATTTTGTTCAATGGGTGATAGAAGGATAATTACAAGACTAATGAATCCGGTATGTTGCTATTTAGCAATTCTAGACCGAAGAATGACACATGTTAGGATTTTATCATGTAATTACAAAAAAAAGTCACAAATACCAACATAACATCATGCTTTGTAATGATTCAATACCAAAAAATGACTGATTGTTAAATTGAATCTATAAACCTTAAATTGTTCTTCAAACACCAACACCAAACACATAAATCCACCTAACTATCAACTAATTCAACTATGTAAAGCATAATTAATGACTAACAAAGATAAATCTCAAATTGAATACATTCACTAATACAAACCCAACACTTGGAAATGGTCATGGGTAAACTAGCCCCACATGCTCATGTTTGATGACACTAGATGATGAATTTGAAAAGCAATTTTGGATTTCATGATCAAATATACACTTGTCACTTGTATTTCTATGTTTCATTTGTTCATATGCTTCTTTTCTGATAGAATGTTAAAAAATCCCATAAAATCAGTCAGGTGGGCGTAGACTACGGCATGTCACATTGAATACAACCAAATCTCTCTACCGTCAACTGGCCGTAGACCACCACGTCATTTGAACGTTTTAATGTTTTGATTCTTTATCTTGTGTACGCATGTCTCAGTTTGATTTTCAATATTCCATTAGCGTGTATCTTGACTTCAAAGCTTATCCTACACATGAATCTAAACAAGTTAACATGTGTTACAATGTATTATATGCTAAAATGTTAAGTTACACACATTTTATGCATCCATCAAACTCAGTTTTATGCATCGATCGAACTCAGGCATCAAACTCAGACATCAATGTCATCGTTATAAAGAAGCGGACTTTAGGCGAGAAAACCATCTGCCCAACCTTGAACATTTTTTCTTTTTTCATCATGAATGGCTTGAACCCAATATCTTTATTTTTACGGCCAACGAATAACTTTTAAGACTGTTCATCCGGGCAAACCTAATGGCGAAAGGCCACCCACGCTCGCAAACACATACATCACTGGTGACCCGGCTCACTTGAAGCATATTGCACCAAGTGAGACTCCAACTCATGACCCCCAATTTGAAAAGTCATAGGATGCCACATTCTAAACCAGTTGATATATGACTCATTGGCTTGAACCCAGTATCACTTCTCATCTAATGAAGTCTTGAGCACATTACCTTAAACACCTGAGTTAATGGCAATCCAATGACTTAGTAGTTTGTAAGAAACAATTATTTTATTAGTATATGTTTGGGAGCAATATATAGACATCTATAGTACAACACAACCCTTCAAACTCATCAATTTGGATCTCCAAATACATCAATTACCGACGCTTGTAAACGATTCTAACCATAAGTTTGTTTAAACTCGTGTTAAGCTCATATAACGTAAGCCTGAATTTAACTCGTTTTGAGTTTTGTGCGTAGAGCATGGGCTCGACTCATCAATAATATTAACTCTCTGATTCATCATGTATGTATGTATTACATAACATGCATACTATAATTTTTTTCGTAGTTATATATAAGAGCATCTATTTATTATGCATTGTTTATATTTTGTAGTTTAAGTTCTCAAACTTAATCTAGTTCGAGGTATGAAACTTTTGTTGGTTTATATTTAGTCGAGCAGACGAAGGAACATGAATTCATTAATGATTTTTTTTGTTCATGTTAACTTTCATCAGGCACCTTAAATGAACATGTACACACACCCAAGTGAATGCAAATAAACAAACAAGCCACACACAATTATTTCAAGACCCCAAATACTATCAATCGAGGTTACTTACATAACGACACATAAAAGATAGAACAAACACAAAACACTTAGAAACCAATAAACATGTAGATTAACCGTATTAAAGTGTTCAAATAGTGTACATCTTAAGCGATAGGTGATCGAGCCCAATTATAACATAAATTTAAAAGTAGGTTTAGTAGATGATTGAGAGTGCCGTGAAAAAAACACAAAATAATTTCACTCCAAAGTCCAAAATATAATCATGCAGAAACCCAATGTTAAATGACAAAGAAGAGCTATAATTGTAATTCGGCTAAAACACAAGGGCTATAAGTGAAACTTTTAGCTTCTGTTTTCGACCTAGGGTTTCTGCATATAAAATCGATCCATCTCTATTTTCCCCCTTCAGTATCTCTCACAACCAAAAACGCCGCCGTAGCAAAACCCTAAACGGTGAGTTCTCTACATTCATCTCAAATGTCATGTATTATGATGTATGATTTCACCTCAACTGTGTGTATTACTGCAGGTGTAAGCAGGAGAAATGACGACCGTACCAGGGCAATTGATTTGGGAGATCGTGAAGAAGAACAATTCGTTCCTCGTGAAGGAATTCGGTAATGGAACTCAGAGTGTTCAGTTCAGCAAAGAGCCTAATAACCTCTACAATCTCAACTCCTACAAGCACTCTGGTAACATTTGTTCATTGAGCGTGTGTTTTGTACGATTGTGATTGATTGATTTGTTATTCGTTGTGATAGCATATGTATTTAGATCGCGGTTGTTAAATATCAAAGTGAAGTGAGTGTTTTGTCTATGGATTTGAGGAATTGTGTTTGATTGATCAGCTATTTGATATTGAGCCACACTAGATGCTTTTTTTTTATTCTCTATTGATATAGTTTTTGTATATTTGACTGAACCTGATTGAAATATGTGTTTATTAATTGATGGACTTTTTTCTCTCAATGTTTGTTGCTGACGATTTGATTTTGTATTGTTCTTTTATTTGTTGTGTAATTATGTAGAGATGTTTGTTATCTCGTGATTAGTTGTGTGATGCTTTTTTTATAACTATCAAATGTGAATGATATATCATTAGTGTTTGTTGAAGAACTTAACCAATGTTTAGTGAGGTTGTGCTTGGTAGTGTTTGTTTAGTGCTTTGTGACGTACCCTATGTATTACATTTCAGTGTTTTTTTGAACTACTTAGGCTGTTTTTAGCTGTTCTTATAAGATTGATCAACCTCGCCTTGTGAATAAAGTTACAGGCTGTGGCTTTGCTTGTTTATCTTTTCGTATACTTCTGATTTTAATTACATATAAAACATATTATTTAAAATCTGTTTTCATAGGTTTGTAGTGTAATAGAATTGTTAATGCTTATGAGCCTATTTGATTTTGATTTATGGAGATTGGCTTAGTTTAATAAACAAGATCCAATGTAGGCTTGAGCTCAAGCGTGAGCTTTTTCAAGCTTAGCTTGTTTTGAGCTTTTAGCAAATTGAATTTGAATGGCTCATGAGCAATCCAGATTGTTTACACCCTTAGCTGTATTACTGTGTGCTCTTTCATTTTTCACTCTTCTTGGTTTGGGTTCTCAGTTTTTTTCTTTTTTGTTTAATTTTGTTGTTTTTCTCAGTTTTCTTTGCAAGTATATCTTGAATCTTTGAATGCTTGATCGATACTTATTCCGGTTACCTTTTTTTTACATTTAACTTGCTTTTAATAATTTACAAAATTGTTTCTTTTGGAATTATATTTTATAGGTCTAGCCAATAAGAAGACTGTTACCATTCAGCCAGCGGGAAAGGACCAATCTGTTCTGCTAGCAACAACCAAAACCAAGAAACAGGCCAAGCCTGCCAGTTTACTCCACAAGTCCATTTTGAAAAAGGAGTTCCACCGCATGGCTAAGACAGTCATTAACCAGGTAACATTTTGACCAAAACCATATTCATTGGCAATTAAATTCATATTTCAGTTTCTATCGTTTATTTAGTCTTTTAATTCACAAGGTATAGGATATTGAAGTGCGTTTAACTACTTAATTGTTTATGTGTAATTTATATTTTATCCATGTAAATTTATATATATGTGTTGCAGGTTGTTGAGAACCACTACAGGCCAGATTTAAAGAAAGCCGCACTTGCAAGATTGAGTGCAGTGAACAGGAGCCTGAAGGTGGCAAAATCTGGTGTGAAGAAGAAGAACAGACAGGCGTCAAGGGTTTACGGTAGGAAATGAAAATGACATGTATCAGTGTTTGTGAGCGGAGTTCTATTTTCATGAAGTTTCCTGAATTTATATGTCTAGACTCTTTAAATCATCAACTTCATCAGTTTTATTTTGTTTGTCTGAGAGTCAAAGATGGTTGCCTTTTTGTCAAGTGTCTGGAGAATGCTAGATTTTAAATTAGTGCCTCTGATTAGAAGCATGATTTTGATTAATTTTACTTCAGATTGTCCTTTACTTCACGCGCCCATCTAGTGTTTATCGTGTTTTGGTTTTGTGTATTGGTTCAATTGCATGGAATTTGAAGATCACATAAGTGGCTGACCTACTGATCACTTTGTTGAACCTGAGCTGCTCTAGAAATGCTATTGCTTATGTGGTTGTAAACAAACCAAATGAGCATGACTTGTTTGTGTTTGTTTGTTTGTTTAACTTTTAACTATAACTTTAAGTAGACAAATTGTCTTGGCTGTCTTTGTTAAGAAATCGTGCATGTGTTCATTTATTAAATGAACAGGCGAAATTTTACTTATCAAACGGTTTATGAACAAAATGTTTAGTTTGTTTACATGCCAAATGGCAAGTTTTGATGCCAATTGGTAGTAAACCATAATTTTAATTGGCATACACATAATAGTCTTGGAGGATTGCTATATGCAAGAAAGAATCATGATTTGTAAATACACGCATTAATTGGCCGTCACCACCACCACATTGTCTGTCGACGAATGGTCATCATCACACCATCTACTGCCACCATCATCATCTCACCATCTCCTCCGCTGATGGTCATCATTACACCATCTACTACCACCACCATCATCTCACCATCCCCACTGCCTCCCTTCCAACACCGCCTGTGATTGTGGAATTTAGAGTGTGATAATGATGTTTAAAAACGGAAATACGAGGAGGTTCGATTTGGTGTTGGGGACGATGAGTTCAACCCACTAATTCGAAGGATCGGATCTAGTTTACTTTGGCTTCTATTCAGTTTACAGGTGGTGGTTGTGGATTTTTTTTGTTTGTGCTTCCAATTGATGTTTTTCAGTTTTTTCACTTGGATGGTGGTTGGTGGTGACCGGTGACGGTGTTTGTGGTGATTTGTCGAGATGAAGAGAGGTGGAACAACACCATTGGATGTGTATGTGGTGATGTGGATAAAGTGGTGGGTCCCTAAAATAACACCAGTACCAACAACACCAGCCTCAACCTACAACAGTTAACAGTAGCAACGTCAACAATACCAACACCAACAATAAGAGCAACAACAATTTAAAAATCAAAACGTTCATTTATGTCAATGACCAACAATGTTATTTTTTTGATAAATAATCTGGATCAAATATGTATTTTCTTCAAGTTTAGAACCAAAATTGTAATGTGAATATTTTAATTCTTTCTTGATTGTACAAGTAGCACCGCGTAACATTTTAACCATCATCATCTCTATCAATGCACATATCACTTCCTACAATTCTAAAAATGGTTTTACTTTTTAGTTTTCATTTACTACTGTCTATACATTGGCTGATTATCATTACAAAACAATAAATTACAATGATATTATATATTTCAAGGCAAATAGTAACGCGAGTATCAATGCTTAAAAATGTAACCGAAATTAAGTTGTATTGGTGGTTGGATTATTAAATACAATATATAACAATTGGGCCAAAATAGTTGCCCAACAAAGTTTACTGGGCTCATGGAGGCGGCTTAAAACTTTTTAAGGCATGCAAAGGTACAAAACGAGCCATTCAAGTTCATCGTGATTTAGAAAAATAACAATAAAAAATATTTAATATCATTTAGCCATTGTATTAACTTTGTCGCATCAGTAAATTCTTTTATTTCTCAGAAAAAAAAACTTATTTAACTTCCGGTAAATATTGAAGAAGTACATGTAGTCTATGTAAAAACAAACTTAATCAGTGACGGATCCAGAAATTTATTTTATAGGTGTCGTTAATTTTTCAATGTCTAGATGTTTATCACTTGCTTATATATCTTTGGGTTGGATCTGTTATACCAATTTTCCATGTACCTTCTTTGTTTAACTTCCATCACTCTCTCTACATCAAAAACACACTATAATATGTGCTTCTTAGAATGTCACATGTGTAAAACTCTCCATCTATTATATATACATCAATAACAAATCATCGATTCTATATTTCATACAAAAGATTAAAAATTTTATGTCTAATTTCAAAAATTTTATTATTAGAAATAGGAAAAAGTAAACATTTCCCTTGCTGGTGTGGTTTTTAAATTTAAAAGTTGTTGAAAAAAAAACATAGAAAAAAGTGAAAGAAAAGATAAAAACTATAACAAAATATCAACCTTATCAGAAAAATAAAATCTAACGAATGATAAAATTAAGCAGAAGGAATTAAACATAATAACAAAAGCTGCAGATGCAATAAATATTATTTAATTTTAATAATTTCCTATGCACTATCACTTTCAATGCACACAAAATAGAGACCCTAAATTATTAATTTGATTATATGCTTTTTGACAGTCATTTCATACATCATCTTCCTCCATTTTCATTTTAAGAAGTTTGGCATCTTAATCTGTTCACTAGCCTGAGCATAATAAAAAGACAATGTTGATCATTTATTTTTGTTTTGTTTTGCTTTATTTTGTTTTATGATGAATAAGATTGATTTCATCGTTAAATATTACTCACAAAGTTTGATAATTTATCACTTATTTTCACTACAAATATACACTACACTTAAACTACACCAACTAATTACTTTGAATCCAGGTTTATTTCAGCTTGCCTCTTATCAATGGTTATTTTACCGAAATGATTTTGACACTACCATATAACAATCTCACTAAAACATCTATTTAATGAATTTTTTTTTTTTTTAGCTTTTAAATTGAAGAACACATTTTTTACTCAACACATTTTATTTCTAAAACTATTACATCTACACCCTACAAGATTAACCTTTACCATTTTAATCGAAAAATATATCAATTTACAACCTGTACAACTATCTATTGTCTGATGACATTTTCTCATTTAGAACCGAATCAAAGCTGATAACAGATCTAATACAGGGAGGACCACCGTACCCCAGTAGGACACCCAAAAATAGACGGTTGCGATGTAGAGCACAGAAACGGGCCCACAATAACAGTTTCCTCCGCCGTTTCATTTAAATTAAACTCACACTCTCCCATAGACTCCACTACACTGAATCCCCTTCTTTTTAATAAAAACTCACCTGCAATTTTCATCTTCAATAATTTAAGGGTTTGAATATTAAGACATCAAAAAATTATAAATTAACACTCATTTTTACACAGGTCGTATAACCTTATTCACGTCGTATAGGGGGTCGTATAGCTCTATCCGGGGCGTATAACCCCTCTAACATCCAGATGAATTTTTTTCCTCGTAATCAGCGTCGAAATTTGTTATACGCGTTGTATAGCCCTATATGTGTCATACAGGGGGGTCGTATAGTATTATATGTAACGTAGAGCTATCTGATAGCCCCCCTAAATTTTTCTCATTTTCAGTGTTTTCGACCCTATACGTCGTCTATGGTGCCATACGAGACGTACGTATGGGGGGTGTCAATTTATAATTTGAGGTGTCTGTATATTAGAACTGTAATTTAATAGATTTTCTGGCAAAGAATCGATTAAAATCTCTTCAATTATTGTGGGTGATCTTCATCGAATATGGAGATTCATTTGCAGAGAATTCTGCAGTTAAATCGGCATTATCGCCGGCAAGAAATCGTACGATTGTATGAAGATACGGTGAATTATTTGTTCTATTTTAGGGCTGTTAGCTTGTTTTAATTGTGGACTTTAGTGATGAAAATGATATTACGAGTGACCACTGTACGTTGCTCTCGGTTTATGGAGGATCGAATTTTGATGTTTTGATTGTGAATCTCATGATAAAGGTGTTAGTGTTGAAAAATCGGAAATTATTTATGATATACTAGCCTAACATCCCGTGTGTTACACGGATTGAAAAAATTAAAACAACAAATATTAACAATTAGAAATTAAGAATTAATACTAATAATCTTCTAATATATATGAATAATATATAAGGATGCGAAATATAAGGGATGCAAAATTTTCATTAAATATAATTTTTACTATATGAATGACACGTGACAATAACTTCTTGAGAGCGTGTCATGTGGCAACATATAGGTTAAAAATCAATAAATTGTTAAAACATAACATTGATCAAATGTTATAAAAAATTTAGGGAACATGTTAACTTAAGTTGTATTGTGATTGTATATAAAATTAAATTATGAAAAACTAATCTCTTAACATTATGTTTAAAATTAAGATTATGTTTACCATCATTTTAGTTAAGATCACTATACATATATTACAAAATGACTTTTTATTTTCTCAAAATAAATTATAAGGCTTACAAATAATGGTTTCTATTTTAATATTTATTTGAAATTAAAATACAAATGATATTAATATAAATTTTAGAAACTTTTTATTTTAGGAAAACAAATTAAAAGAAATTTTTGGAGGTTAAATTAGTGTTTAATATGATGACAAGTGTCAATATTTGTTTGAGAATTTGACATGTGTCAAAGGGTGTTTAATATAATGACAAGTGGCAAAACTCTTTTCTTTTATTATATATATAAAGATAAAGATTTTTATATGGCCTCGGTTTTAAGTTTAAACAATAATTATTTTTTATTTACGGGTTTACTTTTTAGGGGTTGTGAAACGAATATGTGATCCCAATTAAAATAAAACATATCTTTTAAATCGAAGTCATACATTCGTCATTAAAAATACTTATTATACAAATTTTGTTTTAGATTGAGCTATTTATTCTTTAAAATATTTATTTTTCTTAACAAAACATTTTAAGCAAGAGAGATATTATAAAAAACTAGTGAAATGCTACTTTAGTCCCTGATTTTTTTTAAATTGTCATTTAATTCAAAATCTTTTTTAATTATCATCTTAACATTGTATTTTAACAAGTGTTATCATTTACACCCACTCTACTAACACCGTTTAAATCCACTGTTAAAATTAACGGTATTATTAGTATTTTTCTCACATCCTAATTATATTATACAATTAAAATAGTCTACAATTAAAGGCATCTGTGTTGTTTTTTAAATCAACATTTTATGTTGTAAAGTGGATAAAATGACTTGATTCGAGTCTTTATACAATAACAATAATAACTAAAGTCCATTTTAATACATAGTATACATTAAAATTCACAGCTTCTAATGCAAATCCATAATGATTAAAACAAGCTTGCAAGATCATCAAACTACAAACAACATAAACCCAACTGACTAGAACATCAAGTGCTAACAACATAATTTCAATTGATCCATTTCATAACTATTCTTAAACATGTTCAACAAAATATCAACATAACAAAAACAAACCGAATGAAAATCAAAGGTAGCAAAATCATCACTTGACCAAAAAAAACACAAACCTACACAATGACACCTAACAAAACAAGTTCTTATGGATCAAAACAAAGCAGTCTCTTATGGATGAAGCTGCAGTCTATACAATATTAAAACAAAGAAAGTTTTTATTAATCAAACAAAGCAGTTTCTTATGGATAAAAACAACAGAAGTTATTATGGATAAAAACAAAGCAGGTTCTTTGCAATATTGAATTCAAATATCAACACTTCAAATTTTAACAAAAAATAACCGTAGTATTCGTATGGATCAAATTATTGAGTAGAACATGAACAAACCAAAATGTAAAATTCACATCTTCCACAACTAAAGGTTCCCTACCTAATCAAAATATAAGCTCAATCAAACAACAGTCTAATGGCGAATAACAATGTTTAATCAGACTACAAACACAAGTGTTGAAATCAAACCTCAATCCAAAAGAACAAGTGTCGAAATTTGAATGCAAAAAACAATCTTGAAATCTGAATGAGAAAAACAATCCAACAGTATCATCGATCAGAAACTTTTGGGAGGAAACAAGCTTGTACAGCTCTTATAACTAATCAAAAAGTTTTGTTGAAATCGAGCAACCTTGTACAGTTCATATAATTGTTCAGAAGCTTATAGGAGGGATCAAGATTAATCGATCGGTAATGTGACTAGTTTTAATCGGTTAGGAGTCGGTTCATATCATCGATCATGTTTGTATGTAATTTAATTGAATATTAATTAGTTAATTGGTTTTAATTGTATAAAATAATTAGAGTGTTGAAAAAAATAAATAGCAATGATTTTAACGGTGGTTTTAAATTATGTTAGTGGGATGGATGAAAATAGCCTTAATGACAACATATGATAAACTTCGTGGATGAAATGACAAAAAAATTCTTTTGGGTTGAAATGATAATTTTAACGAAACATTAGGGATGAAAATAACATTTTATCCTAAATAGAATTAGCAAAAGGCAAAAGAAGTTTAATTATAGCTTATACGAATGCAATAATAGGATATGAATAATTTCTATTTAACGGTGTAAGGTTTAATAGAAAAATTCTTTTTTTTAATTAACAATTTTTTATAATTTTCTAAATACAATGAGTTGTATGACAATTGATATATATATATATATATATATATATATATATATATATATATATATATATATATATATATATTATTTGAAATATACTTACATTACATTTAGTGTTTATATTAATTTCTTATATTAAACTTTGTTTATTTGTTTAAACTATAAAACTATTAATCGTTATTAATGGAGGATTTTTGAACGAAACTCGGTGTTGGTTGCTCTCATCAGAATAAAAATAATATAATATTCAATATTAATATTAGAATTATACAATTTTATATTGAAAAATATAAAAAAGGTTCATTTAATATCACATTTTCCCCCTTTTTGTATATTTTTGTTTGTGGTGGGTAGAAGCAAAATAAGTGTTTTTTTGAAATCTAGGAAGAAGGTGGGTGTGAAGCAAATGAGTGTTTACTCTCTTGATATGACCATTCCTTGCTCCCATACTTTTTGCAGTTTAAACCAAATTTTCTTTGGATTTTATGCTTTTGTTTCAACAAGAGAAATGATTGGGTAAATTTAAAAACTAAATATTTTTAACAAAATATTAAAAAATTATAGTTTAATAATCCAAACTATTAACTATTTACTAATATTAATCCCAACTAACAGTTTGTCCAGTAGTAATCCCAACTTTTGATTATGTTACTCATAACAGTCATAGTCTAACTTTTTGGTAACACTGTTTGTTTTTTTATTACGTATTATGTGGTGTGACTCGTGACGTAATGTATAACATAGACATAATAAAAAATATAAATATATTAGACATTTTTTTGTAGAAGATCATCGTTTGAAGTTATTTAACGTAACACTTTTGTCGCTAATTGAGTAGTTCGGAAACAAAGAGAGGCAAAAATCAAATTATATATTTATATTTTTTTATTTTAGCTATGTAATACGCCATGTCACATACCACATCACGTGTCATGTCATAAAAAACTAAAGTAGAAAACGAACAGTTAGCCTGAGACTGTTATTGGTAACAAAATCAAAAGTTGGGATTAGTTCCAGTCAAACTGTTACTTGAGATTAATATTGATCAATAGTCAAAAGTTTAGATTATTAAAATCTAATTTTCCTAAAATATTTTGTATTCTAAACTAATGTGTGAATTGTTATTTAAAAATATTATGATAAATATATACCCAAAAAAAATTAAAACGTTTATTAGTTTTAAAATAAATTATAGTAATCTTTAGGTAAAAAATATCTTATAGTAATTTTTCTTTCAACAGAGATGTTAAATTTGATAAGGCTAAAGTTTTGTGTCTAATTACTTTCTAGTTTTTTGTCTCTCGATATTGTTTGTATATTACAATTACGTATTAATAAAATAGTTAAACATTACAAATCACACCTCACACCATTTTCTTTGAAGGGGTTGATTTTACACGACCACAAATTGATATTCACACATCAATAAAGAGTAGCCGGTCAATACTAAATCAATTCGACTAGTTAAACCGCACCAGATAAAATCTACATCTACATCTACATCTGCATACTTTAATAAAAAGGTATCTTAATATGACACGTGGCAGCACCACAATCATTTTCATCAAAATTTTCACGCGTCTCTCTCCTATTAAATAATTATCTTAATTACTAATAATATTCATTAATACCTTTTTATATTAAATAAATTAAGAAATAAATATATTTATTAATGTTATTTCTAAATAAATAAAATTTTTATAAAATAAAATTTTTTTCTAAAGCATAAAACTTAATTTAAAAATAAGAAATTTTTTAAAATTGGTATTTTTAAAGTCATTTTATAAAAAACAAAAAAATAATCAAATTTGAGAGTTATAATAGGAAAATTTTAAAAATGATATTTTTATATGTTTTGTTTTAGAACAAAATGTTAATTCTTTTGTGAAAGTTTATAAATAAATTTTAAAAAGTTGATATTACTGTTGTATTATATATTAGAATATCATTTTATAATCTTTGTTGATGTAGAATGGGCCAAAAGAAAAAAAAAGAAAAAGAAAAAGCTGTTATTTTTAAAAATTAACCTTGAAAAATTACGATTCTTTATCAAATCCGCCGTTCCAAAAAGAAAATGATAATGGCCACGTCGACTAAATATATTTTCTATATAGCAATTGATATATATTTTTTATAGTTTAGCATTTTAAAATTTTAATCATCTTTAAATCTTTTAGAGTTAATTACATAAATGGTCCCTGTGGTTTATATAAAATAACAAGTTTAGGTACTAAGGGTTTTTTGTAACATGTTGGGGTATTATGTTTTAAATTTTGTAACGAGTTAAGGTATTAAGACTAACAGCCGTTAGTTTTTCTGTTAACTTTAAAGAAATTGACTAAAATGCCCTTAGAGGGACTACTTTTGTAATTTTGTATGTTTCCTTTATTTAGGGACCATTAGTGTAATTATATATACCCACATCACCACCATATATCCACCACTACCCACCATCATCACTATTTATCATTATCAGCCCCAACTACCAAGCCACCACCCAACCCTCCTACCCACCAGCCACTAATCCACCACCGAACACGTACCCACAAGCACCACAATAACCACCATCTACTCGTCATCACCATATCATCACCCCCATCACAACATCACCATCGTCGCATCATCACCACCATTGCATCATAACCACCGTCGCAATATCATCGTCTTTGTCATCACCCCCACCTCCACCATCGCACCATCGTAATCATCTCACCAGATCTCCCTTCCTATTCCCCTTTTAACCCAAAAAACTTTAAAAACCCCAAATTTACGGTGGTAGGAGGCTTGATTCAGATCTCAATCAAGAATTTTGGTGGCACATGGTGGCTAGGTGGCGATAATGTTGATAATAGGTACATGGTGGTGGCAGCTGGTGGTGGGTGGTCGGTTGGATTTTAAGGGTTTTACAAGGGAAAAGAAAAGGGGATTTGGTGAAGTGATAGAAAGAGACAACGAGGGATTTGGTGAGGATGGGGGAAGGGGCGGTGGTGGTTGCTAGTGATGCCGACGGTGGTGGCAGACAGGGGTGGCCGGCGGTGATGTCCTTCGGTGGTGGTTGCTAGTGATGCCGACGGTGGTGTTAGCAGTTGGTGGTGGTATTTGGTGATGTGGTCGATGGTGATGGTGATGATGATGAAAGCACCAGAGATAGAGATGGATGACAGTGGCGGTGGTCGGCGGTGGCCGGCGGTGATGTCTAACGGCGGCGGTGAAAGGGCTGGGTAGGTGGTGGGGGCTTGGTGGCCGGCGGCATGGGTAGGAGCCGACGGTGAGGGCTGGGGTTGGTGGCCGGCGGTGGGGGCTTGGTGGGTGGTGGCCGGTCGTGGGGGCTGGGGTGGTGGTGGCCGCTGGTGGAAGCCGGTGGTGGGTTCTGAAATGTAAGAGGTGTGTGTGTGTGGGGGTGTTTTGTGCATTTATATACACACACACACACATATATATATAAAATTACACAAACAAACCTTTTTATGTATTAAATGACATAAAAAGTCCCTGTAAGGTAAAAAGACAAAAATGTCCTTAGATTTAACTGAAAAACTAACGGCTGTTAGTGTTAATACCTTAACTTGTTACAAATTGAAAACACAATACCCCTACCTGTTATAAAAAACCCTAGTACCCAAACCTGTTATTTTCAATAAACCACATGAACCATTTGTGTAATTAACTCAATTTTTTAATAAAGGAAGCCCCAATTGCTACTAAACTTTTTGAACCATTTTAACATAAAACTTAGTCGCATTTGCGTAATAGTATTACAACTTTTGCGCCAATTAGACATAGCCATAACAATATGATTACTTTTACAAGTATTACACTTGATGCAAAAGCATTGTCACTTTTGCACTATTTGGTTGCTAACGCAGAAGGCACCATCATTTTAACGTCACTTGATGCAAATGTTATCACACATTGTTATTGAAGGCTTTTATCTTTAAAATAAGTATCGATAAAATAGTAATTTAAAATAAAGGTCAACGACTATTTTGCTAGACACATTGACTCAAATCTATTTTTTCAGTTGACTTTTTTTAAATAAGTTATATGATGAAAATTAATAACAAAGCCATCTCAGATAGTTGGTCTGCATTCATTTAAAGTTATGGTGAATGTTTTCTGTGTTTTTTCCATTCATATTAATAGCATCTTTAATAGAGCGTTTTTATCCTTTAAAAAGGTCACATCATCTGTTTTTTAGACCAAAAATCATTGGGGGGTTTGTTTTTGAAGGTAGAAGTTCATGGATATTAACACCAAAAAACGTCTGACATTTTCAGAGGTGGCCAGGGTTGGTTTTAATATTAAAAAAATAATATATTTATATTAATACAATATTTAGTTTTTCAATATTAATTTAAGTGTTGGGCGTTTCAAGTCAACCTCATGCACCTGAACAATGCCCAAGTGCTTGAACAGTGCGCCGGAACAGTGCTCATGCCCCTGAACAATGCTCATGCGCCTAAATAGTGCTCATGCGTCTGAACAATGCTCATGCGCCTGAATAGTGCTCATGTGCCTGAATAGTAAATTTAATTTTTAAAATTAAATTTTTAATTTTTTACAATAAATTATTATTTATTAAATTTTAAGTTTAAATTTCAAATTTTAAAATTTTCCTCTAAGAAGTATTTAACTTTTATATTTAAAAGTTTTAAAGTTTTAAAATTTCCATCCAACAAAAGACATATAAATATTTTATTTATATTTTATATTAATATATAAGATTGATATTAAAAAATAAATGTAAAAGATGATAATGATGTGGTAATGTTTTTAGGTGTTTTTAAGTTTTAATATTGGAGAGGTTTTTTGGGTTTTTGAAAAATGAGTGGTTTTCTGATGTAGCTGCTGACTAGACATGTTTTTATGTGTTTTTTTATTTCACCATTGGTGATGGTCTAATATTGTGTTATTTCTTTTTTATTGTATCTATAACAAATAGAAGATTGGATCTGCAATACTCTATAATTTTGTTTTGGATATCTAATGTTGTAACAACTTTTTTTATTTAAATTTTTGTGTGGTTTTCTTTCTTACATGTATAAATTATTTTATCTCAATTATTCTTTTTATTACTAACAGATTATATGTATTAGGTTTTGGTTTAAATAAAACATACTGTAAAATGCTATTGTTTAGCAAGTGGCCGACATTTTCAATTTTTGTGTTACATTAATAGCTATTAAAAACCTAGATCGGTTGCTACACAGTTTCTTTTGCAACGCCAATTATACGACCCTACTTCAAATATGTCACTAACATATGTTTGTTTTTATCTATGTTTCGGTGTAATCCATAATGTAATTATGGATAATATTGATTTTTGTTGTTTCTTGATACAACTTTTAAATTACGATGCTTAAATTATATGCATTATAAGTCGTTTTCGATCATGTATTTGAAGGCTTGTTTGACTGTATTAGGCGATTATGTATTGTGGTTGATTATTTTCAGAGCAATGATTGTACTTTTTTTGTATCCATTGTTTCCTATTGGACTCATTCAAGATTCGATGAGTGGGAAGCCTATTTATGATTTATGATTTATGATTTTCGTGTCTTTCTTTTTTTAGTGTTTATTTGTGTTAGTAAAACTTAAAAATTATCATCAAAGCTACAAAATGACTATAAAAATATCATAGATACGTAGGTAAGTGATGTATTTTATAACTAAGAGTTGATGAGTTTTATTGTTGTGGAGTGCAAGTTATAATAAAGTAATTGTAAACCAATTTAAGAATTATTGTTAAGAGAAAGATATAAAATGGACAACTATCTTTGAAATTTTTATACTAAACATGATTGTTTTATTTTAAAAGATTACTCAATAGTATGATGTATATAACCTTTTCAAATTTAATAAAATGTATTCGTTAAAACTGAATAAAGTTTATTTGTTAGGAATATATATATTATATCACTCGGATCCTAATAGTTAAACAAAAGTTGTGCTAGTTATTTTTTATGAGAGTTAGTTACACGGATGGTACATCTGAAATGGATAGATTACTAATTTCATCTCTAGCTCTTATTTATTGCATCTTTAGTCTCCATTGTTTGCTCGAACATAACAATGGTAGGCTCTACACTAGTTCGATGTTAATATTTTCAGTTACTTGCAGGCAAGAAAAGCCTATTTCACCCTTGATGCTTAAAGATGTAAAAAAAAAGTTCAGCTAAATAATACCAACTCCCTTTTTAGACTATCATTGACTCTATATCCATGTAATCGACCGCATAGCCCCTATCACCGGCCACACCCCCACATTTAGTCGCCTCATCAACACCATTACTAACCATCTAACCCGACACAAAACCCTTATTTCTTAAAGCTTCCCTATTAGAATCAACTCACAATTCCGTTTTGATGGAAGCTTAAGGAAATTTATAAAAAATATTTGTTTATAAAAAGTTAAAGAAAAATAAAAGCTCTATTTACTGATCATGATTAAACATTTTTCAAAAAAATTATAATTTTTTTGAGATAAATTAATAAGATTTACTGTGAACTAAAAAATTTTCTAAAAATTCAAATAAATCATTTCTAAAAGCACTAGAAACAATTTAAATATATTTCGTAAAATATTGATTTAGGAATGATAAATAGTGATGTTTAAAAAACACAATTTTGGTAAAATAAACTTCCAACAACACCATTTTTATAAATAAGTTTCCACTAACACTCTTTTAAAAAAAAATTGTACAAATTTTGTTTTGGTGGATAACTATATTCATTAACCTTCTGATTTCTTTGTTAATCGATCCAATTGATTTTAGTAACATGTTGATTTCATTTTTACTTGACATCGACAAATTTGAAGATGATTACGATCACATTACCTGTGGTGGGCATGATGTTTGTCTGAGTAGGGTGTGGGGATGTGGACCATAAACAACTTGGTAGTTAACCGTTTTAATTGCATCTGGCCTTTCATACACCAACATTGTATGTTTTGTCCCCACAGTTAATACGCTTAAAACACGTTAGTGACATATGAGATTGATATTTTCTCATGTCCACGGACGATGTGAAACTTTTATAGAGTGTTACTCTTTTTTATGACGATAGGATCTGTCAGTTCGACAAGCAATGGTGATTATGACGAAAATGGTTTTCGTGGAATACAATTATAGTAGGTGTACCATTTGGGGGACTATATTATGGCAAGGGGTTGGCGACGAGGTTTTTGGCGAGTCATTGTCAATGGTTTTCCATGATGCACGAAAGAGGGAACATTTTTTTTTTCAATTTTCTTAGAGGGATGGGGGAGAGAGGCGGGCAAGCATGGTACGGGTAGGGTTGGTTTGTATTATAATTTTAGCTGAGTTCTGTCATTAAATTTATGTTTTTATAAAAATATATTTTGGTTGTTTCAAAAAAGAACTAAAGTTTAAGCCAACATTACGTCACTTAGAGCATCACATCCTATTACTTATTTTCATCCTTATAATCAAATTTATACTCTTTACTTTTGTTTACTGTTTTCAATTAAATAATATTTTTTTATATTTATAATTACATTTCTCTCTACTCCTAAGCACTTTCAAAAATATTAAAAAATCTATAAGGGTTGAACAATATTTCCTCAAATTTACATATAAATAGTAACATTTGTTTTTTTATCCACTCACAATCACTTATAATTATATCATATAATGTAAAGATTATACTCACAAAATTATAAGTAACCAGATGTGAATGCTCTTAAAAGCTAAAAATGTAAGAATCGAATGTTCACTAAAGGTAAATTAAGTTCTCATAACTTAATCAAATCTAACATCTTACATCTTTGTACTCTAATAAAATGATATATTGGGATGACACGTGTCAACACCAAAATCATCTTCATCAAAATTTCTCGCCTCTCTCTCCTATTATAAAATTACCTTAATTACTAATATTATTATTTTACACTTTTTTAAATTTAATAAATTAAAAAAGAGATCTATTTATTAATGTTATTTCTAAATAAATAAATTTTATAAAATAATATATTTTTCTAAAGCATAATTTAAAAAAAATACGAAATATTTTAAAATTGGTATTTTTAGAAAGTCAATTTTTAAAACAAAAAATAATTAAATTTGGGAGTTATAATAAGAAAATTTTTAAAAATGACAATTTTATACGGTTTGTTTTAGAAATAAATATTTTTTTGAAAAAAAAATTAAAAACAAGTTTTTAAAAAGTCGATATAATTATTTTATTACTTATATTCATTTTTCATACATAATTTTAATCATATCATATATTTAAAATACCATTTTATAATTAATAAAATTTGTTATATTAAAATTTTTATATTCAACCTTTGTAACATGTACTAAAGCTAGTCGATATATATAACAAGTCACATAAAAAGAAAGTTTCCTTTTATTATTATTGATTTTAAAAACTAAAAGTAGATATGAGAAGCATCTTCTCCAAAATTAAGACAAACGAGGTTATGTCACTTTCTCCATTTTTACTATTAATTCTTTCGGGTTATCCTTTTGTCTTCTAATGCATTTCTTCACGAGATCGTGTCAGAAAAATTAAAATTAAAATTAAGACTGAAATTGAAATTCAAAAGAAAACAACTCCCTCTTCTCTCGCAACATTATTTCACGTCTCATCTCCCTCAAACCCATCACTTTTTAAGGGATGTTCGCTTTTTAAATTCGCATAATTTTGAAACGATCAATTTTCCATTTATTATTATAAATTACTTATTTTACAAACAATTTGAAAAAATTTCAAATATAATAATCAAATGTTATCATTGTTTTAAAAAAAAATTAAACTGCTTTTAGTTCTAGTAAGTTGCTTTAACTTGCATTTGATATTATAATCTTGTAATAAGATCATAAATATTAAAAACTTTTAAAAATAAATGATATAAGTAAAACATATATGAATATTTTTAACTAATTATTGAGTACTTTTTTAGGTTTAACTTAAACTAAAGAATCAAAAAACCAATATATTATTTCATGGAATTTTTTTTAGGTTTTAATGACAAATTTATCATACTCTTATTTATATATGAAATTTTATTAGGAATACTTGAGTTTGAACCGAAGATTTTCATATAAAATACAAAGTTTTTATCAAGTGAGCTTAACTCCTCACTTGCACACTTGCACAGAATAGTTGATTAATATTTTTCTTAATCTTTTAACATTTTATTTAGAAAATTTTAATATATTATATAAACACAACACCACTCCAATAATAATAATAATAATAATAATAATAATAATAATATTTAATTTAATAGACAATCCAACACACGCCAACATGTGAAAAGGATTATAAATAGTATTCAAATGTTCACTCACTACAAATAGACACTTGGCTAATTGTGCAATTTGAACCCCTGCATTTCCCTCTTGCATATCCAAATGTGTTTCTCTCTCTAGATTTTGGTTTTCGAGTTAGAGAGAGAAAGTATGGGGAAAGCTTCACGGTGGTTTAAGGGCTTGTTGGGTATGAAGATTGACAAACAAAATATTGATAATTTGGACGAAAAAGAGAAGAAACGGTGGACCTTCGGAAAACCCACCAAGGATCCACCGTTTCCGCCACCACCGCCTGTAAAAGAGGTGGTGTCGGTGACGGGTGATAATAATAATAATCACCCGTCATGTCCTGATCCTTCTTGGTTGAGATCTTATATGTTTACAACCGAGAAGGATCAGAACAAACATGCAATTGCTGTTGCTGCAGCAACTGCCGCAGCAGCTGATGCTGCAGTGGCTGCAGCACAGGCTGCGGCGGTGGTTGTTAGGCTAACGAGCCTCAGTAGCGGCGGCGGTGGGGAAACATGGGCTGCTGTCAAGATTCAAACAGTGTTTAGAGCGCATTTGGTAAGTGGGTTTTCATTATTAATTTACATCAATTTTTGGTAGTAATTTTACTTGAATGTTTGTTGTGCATGTTAGTTTCATTATGTATGGTGGTGCTTGTGTTTATGCACCTTATAGAGGCTTTATGTTTTTGTTTCCTATTTAGTAGGCTGTGAAGGTAAGTACACAAGTACTTCATTAATGATTAGTCTTCTGTCTTTATTTCTTTTCATTATTTGATAATTTATATAACTTTCTTGCTTTTAACGGAAATCTTAGGTTGAATCATTAATTTTTTTTAATAAAAAGCAAGTTATTTTAATTTTTAAGTACATCAAATTAAACTACATCATGTTTTGATTTAAACCCAAAATTTTCTGGTAAGAGATAAAGTGTCTACTAAAAAAGCTAGCCTCACATTGACTGACTGAACCGTTAACTGGTGTTTCGTGGAAAATAAACCAAATCGGGTTGGGATCGACATAATAGCTAGCTAGACGTGTCAAATTTACTGGTTTGGCGGTTCGGTTTAAACCGACTTTTTTCTTATTTTTTATAAAACCATATTGTTAGAATGAAAAGATGTTTATTACAATTATAGTACGGATGGTAACTACATTCTAAAAAAATAAAATGATTATTTATAAATAATAAATGTTTAAACAATCAGTTCCAAATATTAAACTACATGGGTACGCTAAACGTTCAACCACAAAAACCAAACCATTTATATATCAAACCGACTGACTTGATTATTTATAAATAATTGTTTTCAAACATTTCTTAAACACACCAATAAACTCACTGGTCTTATAAGTTCTTATAGCTATAAATTACACTAATAATTTTCAAACATTTCTATCTTTTAATCACATAGATTTTAATATATATATATATATATATATATATATATATATATATATATATATATATATGTATGTGTGTGTGTGTGTCTTATATAATATTTGTGTAATCCTTTTGTTTATCATTAGTTTATGTTAGTTTGAAATTGCCTTTACCTAGGTATCTTTGTTGACTTTCATCCTCTCCCACTCTCCAAAACAATGCATTTTGCCATTTTCAACTTTTATTATTATTTTTTTTATGCTTTGATCACCAAGCACGGTATTTTTGTCATTTTGGTTTTGATTCAACGTGAATGACACGTTTTAAAAGTTTGATGACAAAATTTTGGTCAAACTTTAGTTGACCCTTATTTTAATTTTGGCTTTTTTTTATTTTTACTAATTTTAATTGATGTTGATTTGTGTTTTTAGGCAAGAAAGGCTCTAAGAGCTTTAAGAGGGCTAGTGAAGCTACAAGCTCTTGTTAGAGGGTTTCTTGTGAGGAAAAGAGCAGCTGCAACTCTATATAGTATGCAAGCTCTTGTTAGAGCTCAAGCCGCGGTTCGGGCCCATCAACAGGCCCGTCGCTCGTTTAAAGATTGTCGGGTTCAACTTGAAACTCGTCACCGAAAATCCATAGTAAAATCCCTTTTATTGTTTTTGCAACTATTTAAATAAAGTTGTGATTTTTTTTATATTATAGTGGTGACAAATGTTTAAATGTTTTAGGAGAGGTTTGATCATGAGACAAGAAGTGAATTCCATAGCAAGAGACACTCAACTTCATATGGTTCGACGGCTAATTCATACGACGAGAGCCCGAAAATAGTTGAAGTCGACACTTGTAGACCGCACGTGAGATCTAGGCGTATACACGCTTGTACAACGGATTCTAGCGAGGAGTCACATTACCACCAGAACATATCATCTCCCCTGCCTTGCAATGTCCCTACACGAATGTCGATCAAGTGTGGGCATTTTCAAGATCCCGAGTGGGGATACATTGGTGAAGATTACAAGTTTTCAAACACCACGCATAGCACGCCTCGTTTGGCCAAGTCAAACGTGCCTGCAACGCCTGCACGAAGTGTTTGTGGGGACGCGTATTTTAGACCTTACGCGAACCACCCAAGCTACATGGCGAACACGCAATCGTTCAAGGCGAAATTGAGGTCTCTTAGTGCTCCTAAGCAAAGGCCAGAATTGGGGACCAAAAAGAGACAATCTCTTATTGAAATAATGGCATCAAGAAGTAGTTTAAGTGGCTTGAGGATGCAAAGGTCTTGTTCTAAAGCTCAAGAAGCTATAAACTTATGAATGGTTTTGTTGTTTGTTAGATGTTAATCTTTATCATTACTTTGTGTTTTGATAGAGAATTAAGGATGTTTGTGTTGCAACTTGTAAGTAAACAAGAAGGGCTTTCTTTTATGTATTTTATAGGCCAAGTTGTTTTGGTTAAAGACTTAAAGGAGCCCTTTATTAATCTAATTTGTCATCTTTATGCTAACAAGGATGTTTAGATGTGTTATAAACTTATAAATAATGTTGGTAATATTTATTTTTGATTGTTTTTAGTATTTACCATGATATATTTTAAAAAATATGAAAGTTATTCCTCCTCTTGAGTTTCATGTCATAGAGGATTATAACTAGATCCACATCAAGATTTCGGGTATAAAATTCCTCTAAAAAGAACTAAAGTGTTCATTATATTTTTGAAAAAAAAAGTCTCCAACATTTTGAGCTAATGCTCTTGTTCCTTTGATTTGGTATAATGCTCACTAAAATATTCTCTTCACCTTATAAGATATCTTTAACTAGTTATTAATTCACTACAACAACTAAAAAGTTTTATGGATATCCTAACGGCAGGTATCTAATTTATCTAGAAGTTTGAAAGTTTAAGTCCTGTAAATAATACCTATATGTTGTTAATTGAGTATTTTTATAAATATATATTTTTTAAACAACTTATAATCTACTTCTATTAATCATATACGTGATGTCTTGATATATGCGATTTAAATATGAGAGATGGAGGGAGACATACTTTAGTGGCTTAACAATGGATACTTAAGACCAATGTGCAGTTTGTTTTTTCAGAGATAAAATGTCTACAGTCTACGGATCATATATGCTGACATCTGTACAAGAAGAGTTGGATAAAACATATGCATTCTACAATAAGAATACTGTTTGGTTTTTAACTCCAGCAGACTGCTAAAATAAACTGAAAGCTGAGCGACAGGAGGCTGATCGACTGAAAGATAAGCGATGGGAGGGGGTCGACCAGATGGGTTGTGCAACGGGTTGTGTGTGCGACAGGTTGGCTTCGCGACGGGTTCGGTTCACAAGGGTTCGGTTCGTGACGGGGAGGATGGCTGGCGGCGGGGCGATGGTGGAGGGTGTGGAGGCTGTGGAAGTGGAGGGTTGAAGAGAGGAGTTTGAAAAGAGTGGTTGAGAAGGTGTTTAAAGTTATTTTTTTTACATACCCCAAAAAATGACGCGCACAAATATTTTTTAATGAAATATTTTCGAAAAAACAAATAAATTCTCTTTGCTTTTTATAAAACAAACACAACCAAAGTGTTCGATTCACACTACATCATTATTCCCTTGGCTTGCATCACCATTGTATATTTCGTGCAGTGTGTAATAATAGATAAGCTTATCCCTTAGATTTATTCTTGTCGGCCTCATTTTATTTTATAAATTATTTAATTATATAAATTTAAGTGATACTCATAAAATATGTTCGGCTATGGTACTTGAACATCCATTTCTTTTATCACAACACTATATTTTTCTCTTTTATCTCTTTATACACACACAATTATAGAATTAATAGAGAGAAGGAGGCTGTCCTAGTACTTTTAATAACACCCAATATGTTCAATAATGAGGTTTAAAATACTTCTTGGTATATTCTATTTTAAAAATTACTTTATGTGACTAATTTTATGATAAACTAATTATGAAACAAGTATAACTAATAGAGTACAAATTAATTAAACATGTTAATTTCCTTCACTTATTTCTTTCTATAGACTCAAATCAATTTCAAACCTAAAAGTCTAGGTCCATAAATAATAATGAGAAATGGTAACCTTAACAACTATTTACAATATTTAAGATATAAACTCTAAACTTACCTAATGAACTAATTAATAATTAATTTTTTTTATTTTTATTCACTATTTATTGTATCTAAAATGTTATAAATTTAGCATTTGTCATTATAATACTTAACTCTTTCAACAACTGTGTCGAGAATTTTTCCGGACGGTTGTGGAATTCTCCTTCTACCATTAGAGCCCAACCTTCCACCGTCCATTATATTATATTTTTAAGGGCATTTGAAACTACTACCAATGCTCGAGTGAGCTTTCATGAGACAAAATGTCAACCGTATATACTGATTTTGACGTTAGAAGTCTGGCTCCCCCAAAACAACTATCAATAAGAAAATTCACCATTATAATAATAATTCATTAAGTTAGGTTTAAATCCGAAACCTAAAAAATCTCAAACCACTAAAGAACTTGACCAGCAAATTATTAGCCACAACTCAGCCACCAAATACAACGATTACAACACACGAAAGTAAAAACTACGACCACACTTATATAGAGAATTTACACCAATCATTCAATTGAATTGTTACACTCAATAAAGACCTACTTTTTACCCACAAAATACTCAATGACATTATTACTCAATATATTACTTACTCCATGTAGTTTTGAATGCCGTTAAAACATGTAGTTTTAAAATTTTGTAATTAACCGATAATTAAAAAGATTAAAATATAGGCTCGAGATACAAGAAAACATGTAAGAGTGTGATGATTGGTTGAGGACACTTGGTATCGTCAGCAGAATTCAAAAAACTCTGAACATTCGTATAATTAAATACGCTAATAAAATATTAAACCATAATTTAAGGGGATAATTACGAAAATTTATGTACCCTATTAATATTCTATAGAGTTGATTTGCACAAGGATCGGCTTAACTCTGGCAAAAATAATGCTAGAAGCTAAACGAAAAATTCAACTTTTTAGCAATAGCCTTGTCTCGTATATTTGTCATTTTATAATTTAATACAAAACATATAAAATTTAAAAAAAAATCGTTTAAACCTTGAAAATCGAGTGGCTAAAACGTCAAATCGGTAAAATTTGTTGGTTGGTTTAACCATCCAACCTGGGTTTGGTTTGTCGTTTTGTGAAACTGTAGTTAATGGTTTCGCTATAATTTCATCAAAAACAATCGTCTTGAACCCATTCTTATTGTTCATAATCTAGTGTTTATGAGGTAACGTTTTCTCCGCTTCAACGTTGGGGAATTTGTTTATTTAGAGTGTAGATGATTGATAAGAGTTCTTGATAACAACTTGAATCGAGTACCACACTTACTCAAAAGCAAGTAATCCGACCCCACTCCAAAATCTGGGATTCGTGAACTCATCAGTTAGTACTTGCCAACGATCAAGTTGATCAATAAGTGTAAGCTTTCACGAAGCGTAAATAAAATGTAATCTTAATCGTTCAAGTCATGTTATTCAATGAGTATAATATCTAAACCGATTTTTTGTTGTAGTAGTAAATAAAACAAGTAAAAATTTATTTATAAATAGCTACAACACCCTTTATCAATTTTGAACTTATAAGCATTGTCCTCTTTATTACATCCATATATAAGAAGTAACAGGTTTTGAATGAACTTAGTGTTAACGATGTAAACACAATATAGCAGTTAAGAGAATGGTTTATATAATACTTTAATTCTTCATTAACATTAGTTATTTTGTATCAACTGATTTTTAAATTTATTAGATATATTATATATATTACTAATTACCAACTTTTGTGTGTATCAAGGTTGATACTTTAGGCTTAATGGGTTGTATCCACTTTTGGAGTTTTTAATCTTTATTTTTTTTATTTTTATTTCCAATACTTTTACATCTTTTACAAATTAACCTCTATAAAATTTCACTTTCAACTTTATCTCCTATACTTTTTATATTATACAAGTTTTTTGTTTTACGTTTCAGTCTAAATTTTACGAGTTAACACACTGCAACGTGCGTGTGTGATTTTAGGTTTATGTTTATTTTTCCCCTTTAACCGCCCGTCACAACGCGCAATTCTGGATCAACTTAATTATTTTTTTAATGTTTTACGTTTCACGTGCGTGGTTTGACGTTTTTACGTCTACTTTCTGTATGATTTTATATTTTTTGTTTTTATTTCTTTTTTAATACGAGTTTTTTTGTGTTAGTGGTTGCTAATGGTAGTATGACATTATTGTTATTTGGTATGATTTTACGCCTCCCCCGCCTCCCACAAACATGGGGGTGTTTAATACTAGTTATATTCAATTAAATCATAATCCATCTATCTTTTGAGATAATTAAAGCCCATGCAAACATCCTTATATCCCTTAATACATCTTCTGGGCCCAATCTAGAGTTTTTATATGGGCTGCTACAAAAAGCCCACTGATACTTCTTCAATGGGCCAGACAATTGGATAGGAGGAATGCAAATGAAAAATTATCGTGATCATCTTACATTTGATATGGACATATAATGGCATATTAGTGATTATTTCATTGTTTACTATTAATAATGATAATAATAGTATTATTATTGTAATAATATATAGACACTTTATGAGGTGGGTTTTGTTATGGTTAATATATGGGATGTGTGGTGGGAGTCGATGGTAGTGTGTCAAATGGTATTGGGTTAGTGGGCTGAAGGGTTGATATTAAATTATATCTCTTGTATGCTAACATTTATTATGCAAGTATGTATTTTTTACGTGACATTAAAATAAATATAGATAAAGTATATTTCGTTTAAGCCGCAAGGCTAGGCAAGCTTGGTATGTAAACATTGAGCTTAGACTCATTGAAGTTCGTCTGGTCTGGTTTTAAACTTTGAAACGTGTTGATCCAAACTAGGGCTGTAAACGAGCCTAGCTAGGTTGTTCTCGGGCTCGGATGTTTAAATATTGAGTGTAGTCGAACCGGCTCGTTTATTTTAACAAGTCCAAAATGTGAGCTCGGTCTCAGCTCGTTTATATATGAGCCGAGCCGAACCGGGTCATGAGCTAACTTGCTTTTTTTTTAATAGAAATTGTTATTTTTTACAATTATTCATTTATGTTAAAAAATATAATATTTTTTTATAATTGTTTATCTTAACTCATTAAAACATTGATATGATATAGGTATTTCAAAAAAATAGGATTTATCCATTACATTTTTAAACTTAATGTCTTTTTATTAGAAAATATCAAATTGACCTTATGTCTACGATCTATTTAAAATTATGACATAAAATTTCTTTTATAATTTTTAAAAACTACAAATTAGCATTTAATTTAAACGATACAACAAGCGAGCTCACGAGCAAGCTAACAAGCGAGTCACGACCTGAGCTGATCATGGGCGAAGCTTATTGAGGGCGGGGAGGGGCCTCCGCCCTCTTTTTTTCGTCAATAGTGTTAATTTTCAACTCGGTTGTATAATCCGATAGTGTGTGTTTTTTAATATATAGATAGTCCCC
The DNA here is from genome assembly GCA_025215565.1 of Flaveria ramosissima. Taxonomy (NCBI): domain Eukaryota; kingdom Viridiplantae; phylum Streptophyta; class Magnoliopsida; order Asterales; family Asteraceae; genus Flaveria; species Flaveria ramosissima. Next base: position 62,938,920 of record CM046034.1, on the reverse strand, counting down.
CTCCCCCCCCCCCCCCCCCCAAAAAAAAAAAAAAAAAAAATTTACTTGCTCCCCTCCTCACACCATAGTGTGATTCAAACTACGCCACTAAAGTTGACTTTGGCTTGGGCTTGTCCTTGTTTTAAGCCGAGCCAATATCAAGCGTGCCGCGAGCCTTTTGAACAGTCTTATCTCAAACCCAAACACTTCATGATGAGTGGCTGTAACCATTTATACCCGTACCTCACAATATCGTTTTGATATATTCAAAAGCCTCATGAATTTATGTTGTTTGTTACCACAAAACCAACCTCTTTTGTAATTCTTATGCAGCATCAATTACTAGAAAAGCTTTCTCAAGTGAAAATATATGGAATTGGGAATCCTTCTACATGTAATCATCTTTTATATCTTGGATTGGCTAGCATATTTGATGATAAATATAAGGGGTGCTTGGGATTACATGTAAATTACTAAATTGTTTGTTTATAATACATACTTTGAAATAATAACTGTTTCATATTTAGTGACCGAACTAGAGATTTTCAACTAATATTTTCATTAATTTTATTTCTTTTTTGGTATGCATTTCAATTACTTTATTAATAACAAACGAGAAGAAACATTCAATATTTATGTTAATAAAAAAATTAATCAGTATAATCTCAACTATATATGTTATAGTTTCACCCATATACAAATCGTTTACAAGGCTTTGATTATGATATTATAATCTCAACTATGTTATAAACATACAACCCAAAATTTCCTTAATATGTTACTAATAATAATCTAATCCAAAATTTTCAAATACCATTATTTGTTGTAGTGTTGACCAGCGTTGACCTAGCAAAGCTTCTTTGCCTTAGAAAAGATGAGTTTTTCTTTAAAATAATTGGTTTTGGGAGGGTGTGAGACTTGAAGTTATCTAGACCACCTCCATAGCTTTTGCTGTTAGCTTTCATCTTCTTCATTTTGTTGTATGGATTTTTCATCTTTTTTGGAAGATCTTCTATGCTCATTACTCTTGAAAGTGATGTAAATGATTCTGATTTCCCTTGATAAAACTTTGATAATCCTCTCCTATAATTATAATTATATATAAGAATATCAGTTTAGTATTCATAAATTTATGTTCTTTATATAATAAATTGAAGAGAATTGATCAAACTTACTTGATAGGTAATTGGATCATGAGGTCTGATAAGTCAAGTGAAGAAGATCCATTTGAATCAAGTGAAGATGATGATGATGAAGCTAAAGATGAAGCATCATCTGCTGTATCAAATGAAGAACATGAGGAAACTGATGTTGATGATGATTCATTTGAGATTGTTGAGGCTTCTTCAATGGATTCTTGATATGAATTTGCAAATAAACCCCATGATTTCTGATGATGATGATCTTGAAAGATTTGTTTCTTGTGTTCATTCATGCTTTCCATCAAAAGAAGAGAACTAAGATTTGAAGATTGATGAAGAAAGTTTCAATCTTGATGACTTTCTGAATGAATAATGGGTTTGAAAGGTTTGTGGGGAGCATATATATTAGGGCTTATGGTCACTTTGAACACGTGGCGGTCATTTATTGGTTCCATTGAATAGGATTTTGTACCTTCCCAATTACACCACTTGCCCAAATGCCATTACTGGATATGGATGAAACATTTTTGCAAAAATATTGTATATATAATTATCCTAGTATCCTTTTTAATAATTGAATTTACTTTTTCTAAATTGAATTGGACATCATGAAATAATAAAATATATATATAATTAGTTAAAGTATAGTTTTTTTTAAGAAATATATCAGAAAGAAAAGGCGTTTATACATGCCTACAAGATGGTTTGTAGCCAACGATCAACACTTAATAGAAAAAATATTAACTAAAACATAATTTATTCTTATAGGGATCAGAAATGTAATTTACATTTTACTATAACTTTTTTATTATATATGTTAATTATTTAACACAGAAATAAAAAATATTTATAAAAATGAAGTCTTCTAAATGTTTGGTTTAAGGCTGTTTTTTTAGGTTTCTATTCTTAACCGTCTTTTTTAAACCCTTTTGATTTTTAAAGGTATTTTTGAAAACATTATAGTCTTTTTAAAATAACTCGGTCTTTTACAATTGAATTTTTAAATTACTTAATTCTAAATATATTTTTAAAAATGATTGTGTATTGCATGTTTTTAAAAAACTTTAAAAAGACGTTTAAAACTGATTTGTTTCAAAAAAGACGTTGAAAAAACAAAGAGTTTTTTAGAAAAAATGTTTTAAAAAACGAATGGTTTTAAAAAAGAGCTTTAGAAAACCAACAAGTTAAAAAAACGTTTAAAATAGTGTTTTATTAAATAATAAACGTACTAATAATAAAAATAATATAAAAAATAAAGAACTTTGAAAAACAAAAATATAAAACTATCTTTAATCAAAATAATATTATAGTTTAAAAGGTAAATTATATAGATGGTTTATGCGAGTAAAATGTTAATTTTTATAATATTTAACGTCACTAAGCAAAAGACCACATATGAAACAGAAAGAAATGATAAAAACTATATTAAAAAAAATTAAACTTTATAGACTAAATCTAAAATTTTAACATAATCATAGAGACCATTCATATAATTTACTCTAAGAACTTCTTTATCTAGAATTATTTAACAACTCACAACCCATATCGTCCAAATAACATAGACTTAGGTTTTATTCTTTTATTCTCTAAGAGCATTCACAATCCATCCTTCATTCTTATATACTTATAATTACATTAAACATTACTACTTTTTTTTTTCCAATTAAATTGTATTTTTTTTATTTCCTTATCATTATCTTTTCTCTCATTCACTCACAACCACTTTTAAAAATATTAAAAAAATATGGGGGTTTTATCGTGTTTCCCCAAATGTGAGGAAACACGGTATAATCCCCATAAATTTCTACATATTTTACTCACAATCACTTACAATTATCCTCCATAATATAAGGTAATCACTCACATATATATAGGAAACGGACTGTGAATGCTCTAAGTTCATGCATCCGTACGCTCTTTGAACATATTTATTATAAATTCATAAAAACTTAAAATGTTGGGAAAAGATATAATTTAGAAATAAAAATTGTAGAAAAGAAAAAGAATGTGTGATTTTAGTTGGATGTTAGAGAAGCGTGGGTCGCTATCTTTGATAGAGTTCTATGGGCGGGATACGACCAACAAAAGCGTGTTGCGTTGTTGATAATGCGATGAGTGGATAAGCTCTAAATTGTTTATTTTTCCATTCCATCCTCACATTCCATGCATATCCTTTCCCTACCTTTTTTCCATTTTTTTTATTCTCTTTATTTATTTATTTATTATTATTATTATTATATTAATACTTTATTAAAACTCCCGTTATGTGTTTGTTACGTTTTTACATGTCAAAACATGTCAAAAGGGCTTAAAGGCCTGAGAAATAAAAAGACGTCTGGACGCGTCATGTGTTTTATACGTGGGGAATGTAACGAAACGTAAAGTTCTAACAGAGATAACATATGTGGTTGATGCTTCGTTTATATGCCGAGCACCGTTAAAGAAAACTTAACGTGTCACGACAATTTTTGTAAAAAGTCAGTGATGCATATCGAAGTTATTCATAATTAAAAGGTTGAAATCAAATGAGTATTTTTGTTAGAATTTACATGAAAATGAATTCCTTATCTTAGTTCATTGATTATCCCTCTCACGTTTCTTATGCTATTGGGCTTTTACTTGATGAGATTCCACGTATATCTATTTATGTTTATTTATGTTTATGTTTATATATGTCTTCAAAATTATTTGTGGTATGTATGAAGTTTTATAATTATAGAGGGTATGTTATATGTACGTGAAGTTCTTTCTATTTTAAAGTACAAAAATACTAAGGTCAGATTTTGAAAATCGGTTATATAAATGAGCATATACTTTACCCGACAATAAAATTATAAAATATAGAGTACTCTAAAATATATAACAATATTATTTTATTTATACCTTAAGATAAGATATTTACACTATTTTATATATAATATACGACTAGAAAAGTCTTAAAGCTTGACCGACAAGATGAATCATGCTGTTTAATGTTCATGGATTTGATTATTTTAAGGTGCTATGAAATCTTCATTGTTATATCAATCTACGATGAGTAAGAGTTTCAAATCATATCTCTAACAAATAAAAAACTAACGTTATATTATTTTTTTCTGAAATAAAATAGGAAACACCATTTATAAATTATTTTACCAATTAGACAATTGATTTTAAGCAATGTTTAATATGACCCGCACATCACGGCAAGATAAACCATAAAAGTAGCACATCCTGCGAAGACCCTTTAACCCAATTTTGATATACATACGGCCATACCTCCCTAATGGCTTCTTTCTACCTTCAAAGTTATAAGTTGTCCAAGTTTAATGTTGTATGTCATCCATGTTTAATATACATACACGAGGTAAATAGCTTGCCCCAAGCTATTTTAGTTGATTAATATGAAACATATTTAAGTGCAATGAATATATGCATCTCAATAACAAAAGGTATAATTTTATACTTTCTAATAAGTTACATAAAAGACATTTTAGTTCTTTAAAAAATGATTAAAATACTATGCATTTAAAATTTTGTTATCGTAGTTGAAAATAAATAGATAAACGATATATCTTAAAGTAGATGTTTTCAGTCCCGCGCAACCAACTTCACTGTCACCTCAACAATACTGCTTCTCACCCCCTTCCACTAGCCCCAACCATATAATTTTCTAAAAGAATTAGGTCTATGATTTTATATATCTTTTTTTCATCGTGTGTGGTCAAGACAAGGTGGTGCGTCTTGGGGTAGTTAGAAAGAAAAACATGTTACCCGTTCTTATCACCTGCTTTAATTTTCTAAGTCGACCGTTAAGTTGGTTTGGACATCAAGGTACATTCGGTCTAATATCTCAGTGTGTAATAGATGGTTTATTCTTTAAAGGTCGAGGGGTTCAAATCTTGCAAAAGATACACTATGTAAACTAAAAAGTAGATAAGATTAAGAAAAACTAATTGGGCCTTGATGGGCCGGGTTTGCTAATAACAAGAATATATCTATCCGGCATAAATCATAAGCTTATGATGCATTCACGCCTAAGTTGGGCCATGGTCCAAATCCTGTCCAGTTTCTTTAGTTTAGTATTATTTTCTTTATTATTGATATTAAATAATAGTTTTAGTAAACACGTGTATTGCACGGGTTGAATAAATAAAATATTAAATATAATAAAAATTTATTAAGTATAAAACACTATTCTAATTTTTTTCAAATTTTGATATTTTAAAAATTTTGTTATTTTATATAAATTTACTCTTTTAGAAATAAAATTAATAAAAAGTTCTCTTTCTTAATTTATTAAAGAATTATTTTACTCTAAAAGAGTTAAAATAATATTATTAGTAATCAAGATAATATCTATAATCTATAACCTATAATAAAAGAAAGTTTTCTTAAGACACGTGTCATCATTCTAGCATATCGAATGACACGTGTCATCATTTTAGCATATCAAAAAATTATTTTCCCGCCTCTCTCATAATAAATATAAAAATTATAAAAATAATTAATTTGACTTTCTTTTTGAACTAAAATATCCTAAAACAAATATATTTATATTTGTGTTTCTTGTCTCTCTCATATTAAATGATAATTATTGTAAATAAGTAAACTAAACTATTAAACATCTAAAATATAAATGTAGTTATTTTTATAATTTACTAATACATATTAAATAAAGTAATAATTTTTAATTCATTATGTGTTATGACTTTTAAATATTCATTATATTTTTTTTTCACCAATGGATAATAACATCTATAAAATAAAATATTAATAAAACTAATGAATTTAATATATTTTATTTATTCCACCCATGTAATACATGGACTCTAACCTAGTTTACTATAAGAGAGAAAGGGAAAAATTTTGATAAGAAGAAATATGGTGTTGCCACGTATCGCTCTTAGTTAGTCTTTTATTAGAGTAGAAATATTATTTTATATTCATTAATCTGGTTAATTTTGGATAAAGCTGTCTGCCCAAACCATAAGTTATGTTTGGGTAAAGCTGTTGGCCCAAGCCCATGACTACTCCAATATCCTAGTTATGTTCAGGCTGAAAAACAATGGGCTTTCAAACCCATAACTTACATCTAAGCCTACCACCTAAGCCCATCTACTTCTTCAGGCCCAACTTAACACACACCGTCATCGCCGCCGGCGAGAATCACCACCATTCTCCGCCACCACCATCGCCGGAAAAGCAAAGGAGAAAAACGCCATCATTGCACCTTCATCCTAAAGCCTCTTTACAGTCGTAAAGGTCTCAAAATCACTAAACTAATGGCTTCAATCAAATATATTAACAACAGCTAATGCAACTACTTGATTGATCTGAATATCTGATCAAAGGTAAAGGAGTTTTTGGTATACCTGTAATGGCGAATTGGCCGGAATCATTCCAAAATCCGGTCGAATTCCGAGCACCACCGCCGTCGCCGATCGCCTCCGGCCGCCGGTCGTCAGTCGCTAACGACGAGTTTCTGACGGAATTTCTTCACCACTCGCTTCGTGTACCTGATCTAGTGTTGCCGGATCGAGTCTCTCATTATCAAAAGTCGATGATCCAGAAGCTTCCTAAACTCGATTACGAATCACTGAAATCGGTTGAATGTGATGTTGTTACTGAAGAATTTGATGCGATTGCACGAACTGGTTGTTTTGAGCTCGTTAACCATCGGATCTCCGATCAACTTGTTCGTTACGTCACGGATTATGCCGCCGGAATATTCGAGTTATCGCCGGAGAAGAAGGCTGTTATATCGAGATCTGCTGATAATATGTACGGTTTTGTTGAATTTCACGGTGAAGAGAAGGAAACATGTGAAGAGTTCGTTTGGTGTAGAGACGATGATTTGAGATCGAAATTGGAGGCAATTTTGCCGCCTCAATCGTCAAATCTCAGGTGATTTATAACATCTCTTCATAACTTAATTCAAATTCATAACATGAATCGATAGATTGAATGTTTTGAACAATTACAACTTACAGTGAAAACCTCGAGATCCTTACGTCCGAAATTGAAAAGATATGCGCCATTATCATGAAACTTCTGCTCAAGAACACTTCAGGTAGATCAGTAATTGACGATGATAAAGTAAAGATGAAACGAACTGGTGGATCCATTTGCTACTTTTACAGGCATCATCAGGATTCGAATACAATCACAAATGAAAATTTGTTTACGAACTCCTTGAGATTTGACATGATTCGAATGCTGATTAGAGGATCCGAACATTCTCACACGCTAGGGGTTCATGTGTGCAATGGATCCGAGTTTCATGTGTATTCAAAGAAAGGTTGGGTGTCGTTTTGTCCAGAGAAAGGTGCATTGGTCGTCACCATCGGTGATCGGTTGCAGGTAAATATACCAAACGAGAATGTTTAATACATAACTAATTTTAAATATCGAATTGTAAGAACTGTATGATATAAATATATTGTTAGGTTTAACACTTATGTTATCACTTACTCCACACTCATTCTCTGGCTTACATTGTATCTGTGAAATAGTATAAGTATTTTATGTGATTCTCTTGTTGTACTATACTTAAAATCAATTATTTACTAAACATTATCTATATATGAATTTATTATCTTTAATAAACTTGTGTATTAGATGAGTTGAATAAAAAAATATTAAATAGAATGAAAACTTATTAATTACATATTGATATCTTAAAATAAGATACGATTAAAATCTTTCTTATTTATTAGAAAGAAAAATTTTAAGATAAGATATGATGGAAATTTTTGATAAGCAGGAATGTGATTTTGACATTTGTCAATTTTAGTTAATCTTTTATTAGAGTAGTGAGAATGTGAGATTTTTTAACGCGTTTTTGCAATATTATGTTTTATATATTGGTTATTGCAGAGATGGAGTAAGGGGAAATATAAGCATGTAATGGGAAGGCCAATGTTCAAAGGGGAAGATGATCATATTTCAATGGCTTTTATGTACAACCCTCCACCTCCTATACCCATGAAGGAGAAAACTATTTCAATCGGCCACCAAGTTTTGTTTCTTTTCATTTTGGCCCTATTTTACAAATTTTATTGTAATTAACTAACAATTTTTAGAGAGTGTTTTGTAACTTTATTTCATTGTAACTTATTATTTCTTTGTATTTAATTGTTCAATTTTATTACTTGTACACACGTTTGGCATTTGTCACTAAGTTATCTAACTTGAAGTGTAAGTATCAGCCCAATATACATCAAGGCACAGGTTCTTGATTGGTTGACATCAGCCCAGTTTAAACGCTACTTCTTCTTCCACACCTAAACTGATGAGGTACCACCACAAATACAACACAAATCATTGTTAAAAAGATTAAATATGGTATGATAGGATGAGTAAACTGAGCAAAGGAAACTTGGTAGAACAAGGCAACCTTGGCCGCGGCTTAAGAGTGTATATCTTAGCCACGACTCATTATCCAACACTTGGCCAAGGAATAACTCCTTAGCCATTTATCTCCAAGTTGTTGCTTGCACTAGGACACCCCTCAGTCACGACTCGAAGGAATAACTCCCCAAAACTAGTCATGACTCATAACCCTCTAGTTCTAACTCAGGCACAAAAACCCATCGACATGTTGAGATTAAGTGTGAAGTCATGAATGACAAGATGCCTACCTCAATTGGGAGAGGAAGATGATCTCTCAGCCGCGGTTGACACAGGGAGACAACCCTAAGTCGCGGCTCGATATGGAAAGAAGAAACAATCAAATCCCAGCACTTAGAAACTTTAGAGAAATAAATGAAAGAATAAAAAAGCTTAATTAGTAAGAAAGACGTTCATTGGTCATTAGTGGAACATTGTTAGATCAAAAGGAGACAATGGGTTAAAGACAAAATCCTCAGATAGAAAGCGACTATCATAACAATATGCATTAATATCACATAGAAACCCTTTGCACTAAAACATAGATAGAACTCTCTGATCAAAAGAGTTCAGTCTGGATCATTGACCATAGATTACTCAAAATAGACTCTTGATACAAACCCTATAAATATCACCATTTACCCCATGTAAAGAGAGGTATATAATCACTCTTCACTCCAAACCTCCTGAATCTTCAGCTCAACTTCTCATATTCATGATCTTTATTCTAATTATTATACATTTATAATTATGTTTGATCCATTTTATACACTTACTGACTTGAGCATCAGAGTGTACTCGGAGCTTAAGCTCTGGGGCCCTCTAACGAGTTTCTTGTGGTTGCAATTCACACACACAAGAAGAGAAATGAGGTTGCATCACCAATGAGTCGGATCTGAATCGGATGAGTCACTCTCTTGCACTGCTTCTTCTTCGACTCGCCTTTAGGTGAGGAATTTGAAGCAACATAAACAAAGAGACAAAGTGTTCTTAACCGCTATGAAAGAAATGGATTTGGTTAAAACCAAAGATAAATCGGCTCAAGTATAAATAGTTCAATACGAGAGAAGTTTGAAAATACTGGTTCACAAAGATTTTTTGTGACAGTGTTAATTTAACTGCTACTCCCATGAAAAACAAATATAGGTAGTTGTACTTATGGGGTTTAGTTGGTATTAGTCTGATACATGTACTAGTACTCGGTAAAAAATGCTCAATCCTACCCTCCTGTGCTCAAGTTGAGAGAAACTCTATTAATAGTGTTTGGTCAGTATCGGTTTGATGTTGCTACCGGTACTCGGTAAAAAAATACGATTATTTTTCACTGAAAGCAAGTTTAGAGAGGATGGATGGAGTTGGTAGTGTTAGAGACGAGATGTCATCACAATGGTGCCGTGGTGGTGAAATGGGCTTAGGTGGAAGGTGAGAGATAATAGTTCAAGGAGGCGAACCGTGGTGGTGCCAAAAGGGAGAAGATTCAAAGAACGAGAAAAAGGACGCCAAAGGAAGACTCGGGAACCTTTCGTACGATTCTCTACACTCTTGTACATTAGAAGCAATACTTTCTTGACATGTAAAAGCAGTATTATCATTCAAGAACTCAACTGATAGACCTAATTAACACTGGTTAGTTAAGCTTGAGTCGAAACCACAAGATTGGTTAATCTAAAGCAAGAAAACGGAACATGTTAACATCGTCAAAGACTACATTCGATATGCATTCAAACAGCACGATCCGAATGGGTTAACTGTCTGTTACTAGTTACTACCCAACAAAACAAGCACAAAAGCAGCTAAAACTACCATCATCTAGTGACCCACTAACAGACTCAAACAAAACACCAGTTGATAAACATAAAGCAAATGCAATGAGCAAGATCATCTTCATTCGCCACTTTCCACGCCACGGCTCGCTCGTAAGAAACCGGTCTCCCCATACTCGACACGCAGATACCACCTTGAAGACACGCGAAACCCTGATGCATGATCTGTGGGAAAACCGAACACAAACCCTTCCTTCCGTTTTCATCTAGGATTTGGTCCAAACTGATGTCTTGAAGCGCCACTAGTGTGGTTTCAAGCATACTTAGACCAGCCTGATTTGCAAATGTAAAAGTCGGCATCGCCTGCATCAAACCGTAGTGGTTTAGTGGTCAAATAACATAGACATGATCACATAACTAATGAACCTGTGGTTCATAATGGCTAACCTTCATTGAGCAGCATACAATTGCATCCGAGTGGTGCCACAAAGATCTGAGAATCGAGTCATTCTCTTCACCCACACCTTTAAGCAGCTCGACACCCAAGTAACATCTGTTTCACAAGCCAAAAGTTTAGCAGGATAAAGAAAGTGCTTAGCAGATAGCCCGACCCGACCCGGCCCGTTTGGTGCTCGGTATTACCTGTAACTATGGGAAATCCATCGAGCTAAAGTGTGTGCTTCGGGTGTAGCCGATGGTGCCCGAATACCACTGTTTGGAGTTGGGGATAATACAGATGCTACCCTCTGAACTGATGATATAATGCTGCGGACGTACTGGCGGGCCATAGCAGCGACACTTTCTTGCATATGACTCTCAAATGCAAACTCAAAAGCAATAGTCATCACAGATCTTGCAGTGCCCATACCGACGTCTCGATCACCAGATAATTTGTTCCCGGACCCTTTAACTTCAAGTGCAGAAGCAAGATCAAGGGTTCGGTTCGGGCTTGCATCCCCCTGTTCGTATATTGCAGTTTATTTAGATCAACACAAGCATTAGGAAACAAAACATCTAAACAACCACAATATAAGGGGCAAGTTTTTAGTTTTTTAACCTTGCAAGTGTCGAGAGGAATTATCCGAAAACCAGAAGGCAAAAGCGGTGTCTCATCAGCAAAAGAAGCATCGATCGGAGCAAATATAAGTTCTGAAAACATACCAACTGCCTTTTCATCCATTCCACTGCATAGCTATTATATGTACATGAATGTAATAAGAAAAAATGGAAGAAATGATTAACTTGTGTCAAGTATTTGTGAAAAAAAAAGGTTGAAAAAACGTTAAACTACTCGTACCTGCAGTAAAAACATGTCGCGACCCATTAGTGCATCTTCAGGACAAAGCCCGACACCCTCCATCTTGATCACCTCCAAAAGCTATATATACAGAAAGAAGTTAATATTTCTTTAGAATATGGATCAGAATAAATCTCGACCCTTTTACTTATAATGAATCGGTTTGGGTTATGTTTTGTCTCTAACAGATCAAATGGAGCAAGTAAACTAGTGATTAATTTACCTCTTCATGCTCGATTGTTTGAGCAAGAGGATGAATAACTTGACCCCCAAAGTTACCGGCCCGAGCCCCTGGTATGCTACAGGGACCAAGTTTGATTGCTGCAGCCGAGAAAGCATCGACATTGTTGTCTGCCCATTCCGAACGATGCTCCCTCAAAAACCTAAGCAAGAGGGCCGGAGGAACATTCTAGAAAATACGCAAAACGTCAAGAAAATAATCAAACACGTAAATGAATAGACTTCAAATTCATATTCAACATAAACCTTGGTGTTCAGTGGCTAACCTGTAAAAGCATAGAGGCTTTTGCACACAAAACAGAAGTGTTAACAGACGGGTATCCATTTGAGGAGAGATTTAATCCCATTAGCTTTTCGGGCGAAGAGTTTACATGAATTGTAACATCATCTATTCCATCATTACCCATTAATGACCATCCCTCGTCAGTAAACCCGTTTACAGCCTCGTTAAACCCCCTAACAAAAACAAACGGGTCATTTCAGTTTTTATTCCACCTCTACCGGGTCAAATTGATAAAATAAAAATGTGATTATGTGACAAAATAACTATTTACTTATCAACAGGTTGGGTTGGGTTGTATTTACATCTATCTGACAAAAATGGGTAAAATCGGTTTGAAAGTCCCCCAAAGGGCAATTTTGACGCATAAAACATCCAAAATCTTTTTGTTCAAAAGATTAAAGTTTATTGAATCAATACAAGTTTTATGACTAATTTTGGGGAACCAAATGAAAGAAGACTTTCAGATAAAAAGTGTCTCGGGCCAACCCAACCCACTTTGCAATCTCGATCAGAAACCGATCCAAAAGGCACGATTTAGCTACCTGCTCAGCCTCTGGCTAAGTGCTCTTAAAGCTGCAGGTCTTCGGCCCCAGTTAGGGGTACTAGCCTGAGAGACCTCCTGAGCTATTTGCCTCAAGTGGCGTAACGCCTGTTCAAATTTTAATAAACCTTAAAATCCCCAAACCATTACATAATATTTTTTTTTTAAACGAGTATAAAACTTCTTACCGTCATAGTCGTTTTTTGAGCTAGAACAGCTGGTGATTCATACAACGGGCGCAGCACTTCAGGTACACTCCATGCCTATTTAGTTACACATAGCAATTCAAATTTCCAAAACATCATATATAAGTAAATAGCGATACAGGCATCATCAAATGTAGTAAAGTATGAATCTTAACCTCTAAGTTCATATGATCAACTATACGTATGGTTGATCCACCTCCTTCACAGGGTCTAATAAGGTACCCACTAGGCAGCATTTCGGCCCGCACAAAGTTCGGCACTGATGGTATGCTTGGACCATTCTGGGTGTTTGTGAGTGATCTTTCACAGACCACTAGACTTCCGTCATCAGTAACAGAAGTATAGCGCAACAACCAGAAGTCACGAGCTGTAGCCTGAGTTGTAGGGGCATAAAGCTACAAAATGAAACGAATTCAGCGTATAAGAACAGGTTTAATCCGAATAGCTTCACTAATAGTCAACAAAAAGAGTTGAAGTTTGAACAAGTATTAGGTACCTGCATGTATAAAAGTTCAATGGTTCCACCATTGGCAGTGGGCAGAACGTCGAGGACATCAAGGGCTCGGCAGTCACGAAACCACGAGGGGCGATCCTTGAGGATCTCAGCGACCTGAAAAGAAAAATTAATATCATATTAAATCCCCACATGCTTAAATTTTCAAGACAGAACAGACATATAAATGGGATCAAATGAGAGCTCATACAAAAATAAAAACCAATCTAAAATCCCTACATTTCAAATGAACCATGAAATTTGAATTCAAATACATTTTATTGCTTCTCTCTCTGTGTATCCATCTATATGTATATACAGATGAAGATAATTACATAATATTAACTTATTGGAAGAGCAAAATGAACAAATTTAAGTCATTTAATTATCTGATTTATGGTTTATACTTTTACAAAAGTACACATGTGTAGATTATGTGTATTAAATACAATCAAATCACTTATACATTCATATCATGTTCTTAATTTGTAAACTTTTTAAATGGGAAAATGATTGAATATTTCAGTTGTGCGTGTTTTCGCAATAATTTGTGTCGCGTGCGCATAGTTGTCAATAGCGAATAGCGGTAAATAGCAACAAACCACCTATATGCTACGTAGCGAATAGCGATAAATAGCGCCCGCTATTTCGTGTTTAGCGATAAGGTAGTAGAAGCTTTACGAAATGTTTTACATTCAATAAATAAACATGTTTAGCTATAAAGTAGTAGAATATATAAGCAAACACCACCAAATTAGCTAAAATACTATATTTGTGTCAATTTTATAGTAATAAAGAATAAAAAAAATAAAAAAATAAAAAAAAAATGCCACTGCAAGTCGCTATATACCGCTAAGTACTAGATAGCGGGCCTTGACCTTGTCGCGACGTAGCGCGCTATAGCGCCCGCTACGTTCGATATTGACAACAGGGCGCGTGCGATACATACACATACTCATATATGGGCGTTCATTTCAAAACCAATAACACTAAGATAACAGCATATGTAATTATGTATTCATGTACATATAACTTACCCTTGTAGGCTCGAGACTGACCAAGCCGCACGCTCGTGCTGCCACGCCAGTGCAACCGTGAGAAATAGCAACGATTCCAATGGAATCCGGACCAGGCTACAACAACAACCCAATGAAACAGTTGCAAATTAACCAACTCCCATTAATCTCTAATAAATGCAGATAAACAAACACACTGCTAAACTTAACATAACATCATTCACATGTGAACATTCAAATCTATGATACCTTCATTCCAGGCATCTGAACCCACTCGACCGCGGTTCCAGTAGCCTTCGAAAGAAACTCTGTTAAAGTTTCTTCTGCAATGGACATAAGTCTGCATACATCAAAACAATCAAACACATTACTAAAATATTTAACAAAATTTAACAAAAAATAAACAAAATCGAGTCGAAAACCGACTGACCCTGCAGGACTAGCATCCCGTGGGGGATGCTGCGGGGTCAACTGAGTCACCACCGAGTCACAGCTAGTGTCCTTGGTAGCAACCATCGTCTGTAAATCAAGAAATCTTGAAACATCAATTTTTACAAACAGAGTGAAAAAGATTGTATAAACAGAAATTTACAAGATAAAAAGACTCACATTTTGTGTATGTTGACGATAACACCCATTTTCATACACAAGATGAGACACTTGCTTCTGCAAACGATCATTTTCCTCCATTAGCAGCTTGTTCATAGCTGTCAGCTTCCGATTCACAGATTGAAGACGTGAAGCTTCTTTCCTCTGTTTCTCTCTGCACCTGCAAATCGAAATTGAACGAAGATTTATCCCCAAATCTCAACACCCATCACAAATCTCTACAAACAATCGACGAAAAACAACAAATTGTTAATAAATTTGCATCAAACCTTCGATTTTGGAACCAAACTTTGATTTGTTTGGGCTCAATGTTACAGAGAATAGGGCATTCACGAATGAGTTGTTGACGACGAATTGAACTGGGTTTAGGGCACTCATGATACAGCCTCTCGAGTGCTTCAACTTGCTCAGGTGTGTATCGAACGTATTTCCCATTATCCATCATCGCACCTTTAGCATCTTTGCAGCTCATCGCCATCATGACTCACTCGTAACCCCTTGAACAACACCAAATAAGCAAAAAGACCCGATCTTGATTCAAGAAAGATGAAACCCAACTGAGAGCTTTTGATTATGAAGCTGTAATCGGCATTGATGGTGTTAAGTGGTGTGATTGATCGTCCCTAACCTCTGGAACATGATTTGTTGATTCTGTTGAGGTGAAGAAGCAAAAAGGGAGTTAAATGTGTATGTGATATGATGCTGTGGGAATGAGAAAGATTGAGTTTTTTAGAACCCTAATTATGAAAAAGAAAGAGAGGAGTAAAGTGTTGAGATCTTTTGGGTGGTTTTACCCTGTTGATTGATGTGAAATGTGGAGTTGTTGGGTGTCTGTCTGATTTGCTGTTTGTTGGTTTGCTTCTATCCATTTTGTATCTTTGGAATATATTTGAATCTTTAGGTGAAATTACCTTTTAGCCCTTAACAAAAACTCTTTCAAATATGTATAAATTACTGAATTATTGAGTGGGTTTTTTGGGTGTTTGGCAATACAAAAAAAGTAATTTTTAATTTTTTGGAGGGGTAAAAAAATTAAAATACCCCTTCAAAAAAGTTAAAACTTTTTTAATTTTTTAATTTTTTTGGAGGGGTATTTTAGTCTTTTTACCCTTCCAAAAATTAAAAAGTTACTTTTCTTTAATTTGTCAAACATGACCTTTGAATAAAAAATGATTTTTTTTAAATGTTCATAGGTTAAATTTTTACTCAAATTAATCACGACTGTATAAATTATCATGCGGTAATTATCACGTAAGAATGTCTTCTACATGATAATTTCATATTCTTTGAAAATTTTTATCTTTGTGTGATTATTTCTTTTAATTATTAGTTTGGTTGTTTTATATGTTGTAAAATATAAAATAAATTAGGGTTATTTAACTTACCCTTTTTAAATATGCCTTTGATTTTCCATATACCCTTTAAAAACATGAAATAAAAAGTAGTTTTTAGCATGGAGACAAAAGTATTGCAATTGTAAAAAGTTACATTGTGGCCTACAACAAGTGATAAAAGATTACTTTAAGTTAAACTTCTAACTCTTTTAACTATTATCTTTGTAATGCACATCTTTTTATATTTTGATTTATTTATGTAGATATTTTATAAATCTGATAAGAAACTTATTTTGGTTTTATATTGTTTAGCCTTTAAAATAAATTGGTAAATATAAAGTTAGGTTGAAGTTTTGCCAAAATACTATATTAGAGTCAATAAAAATTGTGACCAAACAAAAAAAACATCAAAGCTAATTAGTAATATAAACAGTTGTCGCAATAAAGAATAAGAAAGCATACAATAAGGTCTTAACAATTCAAGCTTGACATAAAAATACGAAGACATAAAATTTCTCATATTTATGAGTATCCGAGTAAACTTATCAATCACATAAACAAGTAAATCACGGTGGAGATTTAGTTAAAACTGAATTACGTTTTATCATGGTGTCACCTTTTGAAATTTATGGTGATATAACCAAATATTAAATTTAAAAACAAGTTTAATATTAGTATATATAATATATTTTCCACAATCTATATAATTTTCTTGGCAAATTTTGATAGATAATAACTTATATAAAAGTATAAAACACAATAATTATTCTCTATTTGAATCCTATAATCGGTTTGCGGATGGCATATGAGGTAAATATATCGAGTTTGAGGGTTTGAAAGGGAGAATATTCATAAAAAGAACGAATGGAGTGGCATGGAGGTTTCGTGGGACAAAGAGAACACCATGATGAGGGCTTTGCATGCGCCTCGATTTTGCCTTTTCTTTTTTTTTTTCTTCTTTTTAAAAAGCATTGTCGTTTTCATTCACTTTTTATCGTCCTTTTGTTTTTTTAGCTTTCACTTTTAGCCCTTTACTTTTATTGTTTTCTTTCTTACTTCATCTCCAAAGGACCAAAACCTTTTACAAACAAAAGTCATTGGTTTTTACGAGGGCATATTCACATTTTTGTTCATCCCATTTAGTTAATAATTATATTTTTAGACTCTTTTTTTTTGTCTCAAATGTAAAAGTAAAATGAGTTTAGAGCGTGTAGTTTAAGTTAATTTAAAAACCTCAAAAGGGTATAAACTTTGTACATCTATTTATACGTATGAATAGTAGAACCAATCTTAAATAAACAAAAATTCAAATAGATTGTTAAATCTATCTCTTATATGGTTGGTGTGAATCCAAGGATCGTCGACAGGAATTATCAGTGAGAATTGATTTCAAGTCAACGTTAGCGGAATTAACGTTGATTTGGTTTAATTGTATTTAAACAACATTCAATGTTAATAAAATATCAAGAACACACGACACAAAACACAATTAAAGATTAATTAATGTTTTATTATAATGTATTGAAGATTACAAAAGAATGAAACAATGAATGCTATGATGTTCTATATGTTATGATGATCGAAAGACTTTTGATGATTGCTGTAATGCTGTTGCTGTTCTCAATCAATCAATCGTCTGTCTTCAATCGTAATTGAATCGAAACCTAGGATCCATATTTATAGACAGATGTTTCAGTTATAGGAAACACCGGATCTCTTGGGATTTGATTTGTTTCTGATAAGGAATCAACGGATTTCTCGGGATTCGTATAACCGCCTTGTTGACTTGTTGACTTGTACCACTTGTATAACACAAGTGTTTGGTCTCCGCAGGGATATTGTCTTCAGTAGTAATTTTGTTCTTCCGTAGATAATGTTCTTCCGAAGGTATCTTGTTCTTCCGAAGGTTACTTGTTCTTCCAAAGGTAATGTTGTTCTTCCGAAGGTAATGTTCTTCTGAAGACATCTTGTTCTTCCGAAGGTTATTTGTTCTTCCAAAGGTAATGTTGTTCTTCCGAAGGTAATGTTCTTCTGAAGACATCTTGTTCTTCCGAAGGTATTGTTCTTCCGAAGGTGGTTTGTTGTTCATCCGCAGATGATCTTCGGATGTATTGTTACTTGTAAGATATACATCTACGGAAGACTAATATGTTCATCCGTAGATGTTTCTTACACTTGGTCAATTTCAAAATTGATCAAGTATTATGTTTGTACCTGCAGCCATACATACATCAACACATATATAAATGGGTTAACCTATATATTTAATGCATACATAATAATGAATTACAAAAGTTCATTACAAATATTGATTCAAGTACTAAGCCTATACATAATGACTAGATCTACAGATTCTAGACCTAACAATACTCCCCCTTAGGCTTAGCTACTTGTACTCATTCCTTCAAAACTGCAAGATCTTTGATTCTAGCGATCATCTTGTTGTAGAAGTAGGAGACAGCAGTCTTCTGATCATCATACTTATACTTGATCTTCATCTTGCTCATCATCTTCAAAGTCTCATAACTAATTCCCAGAACATCTTCTTCTGTAGTGAGTGTGTCTAACACCTTGTTGTTATTCACCACTTCTAGCTCATCTTGTTCTGTTATTCTTAGTTCTGTTACTTCATCATATGTTGTTCCCTTCAGTAATCCAGCATTAAATCTTCTTCTTTTATATGCTTTTGCATGAAGTTTGTCTACTACTTGAATCACATGAACATGTAGAAATAAATCATTTTGTGCTTGTTCATCAGACAGCTTTGGAAAGAATTTGTCATTTAAATATGAAGTGTAGCTGGGATGAAGCAGTTTGATTTCCACAGGATCAAAGATTCTGATCTTTTCAGCTTTCTTGTTTTCAGCATTTCTCAGTAGGACCAATTCTTTTGTCTTTTCTACATATCCCCATTCAGTGATTGGGTATGTGAATTGAGTCCCTTCAATACATTTAAGAGCTGCTTTGTTTCTGTTGTTGTAGCCAATCCTCTTCATGAATTCATCATCTACATGGTCTGAGGCATTGGACTTGTATCTTTTGAGCCCTTTGATTCTCTTCTGATGTTCTATATCTTCTCTTTTAGCTTCAATCAGCACATCATCTTTAAACTTAGTCTTTAACTTTCCCACTAGAGTTGAGAAGTCTCTTCCTCTAGGGTGAATTGGATAGTTGCTGATGTTTAAGCTTTGAAGGTCTCTGATGTCATTCTCTGGCAGACTCACCACTGAGAGTACATCTTGGAAGTATTCAACTCTTCCAGATGTTCTTTTAATGACAGCACAATCCCAGTCTGGATCATATTTCCATGCCATGATCTTGTTTTCTTTTTCAGAGCTGGGAGTTGTGAGGTGATCTATCAGTTGTATTAGAGTGGACTTTTGCTCAGTTATTTCTCTAACTGCAGTCCCAAGTGGCCATACCTTTCCGGGGATGACTTCCCTTGGCTCTCTAATCAATTTCTCTTTCCCTTTATGCTGATCTTTAGGTTCAACAGTTATGGGTTCAGCAGGGAGTTTGCTTTGTTGTTCATAAGATTGATGTGGAGCTTCAGTTCTGAACTTTACCCCAGTATCTAGTTCAACCTTCATTACATGCTTCATCATCCTTCTTAGTTCTCCCACTGTTCTTCCTTTAAGCTCATGAGGTTTGTAGTTGTGTCCCTGTAACCAGCAAGTCATGTTGTATTTGCTCAGCTTGGCTGTGTCACAGTGTCCCAACTCCTTCTTTATGTTTTGAATTGATTGAAAGGTATTGAATGCTTCATAGTCACAGTTTGGAATCATGAAGCTGGCAAGCTCAAACTCTTTCAACAAGTTCTTCATCTCTGTCATGTTCAGTCTTTCAACCATGTCATAAGGGAAACCATGATTTATAAGTGTCATGAACATGGTTGATTCAGGCCTCTCTTCAAGTATGTCACTTGTAGTCAGAAGATCATCAGCCTTTGAGACTTCTTGCTTTGGAGGAGTGTCTTCTTTGATTAATTCTTCCCATTCTTTGTCACTTTCATCTTTCTGTTCAGTGATGGGCTCCTCAGCAGATAAGTCTATTATGGGTGTGTGTTCAGGAGAAAGCTTTTGTTTCTTTGGACTACTTTCATCAGTTGGCTTCTTCTCAGTAGTACCAAGGTACTTTCTTTTCCTTGAGTACCAGATCACTTCTTTTGATGCCTCAGGACTTTGTTTTGTTTGAGCAGTTGAGGTTTTGGCATAAGATTCCAATGAGCTGATCTTCAGTTTAAGTTGCTCAATTTCTTCTTCTTTTGTCTTTATTATGTTTGACTGAGCAGTCATAGTGTCAGATGCTTGTTCAAATCTTTTCATGATCTTTTCTTTATCTTTCTTCTCATTCTCTGCTGACTCTATAAGCTCAGCTTCCTTGTCTAGCAGAGCATCAATCATTTCTTTATCACTTTGAGCATCTTCTCTCAGTCTCTTTATCCTTTCTTGCTGATTTATCAATTCTTCATCTTTTTCTTTAATTATGCCCTTCAGCTCTTGTATTTTTGCCTTTCTTTTATTTGACTTGAGCACCAGCTTGTTGTACTCAGCCACCAGATAACTCTTGCTTACAGGAATGTCATCATCACTCAGATCATCTTCATTATAGGCAATCACATCAACCTGATCTGCTTCTGTATCTCTTTCCTGATGCTCAGACTCAATCTCTTCTTCTTTTACCTCCTCATGATCAACACTTGCTGAGCTTGACTTTGCTTCAGTGGCTTGATCTTCCGGCTCTTGAAGAGTTTGTTGTTGTTGCTGATCAATCATGGGAGAAACTTGTTCAGTTTCATTTGAGTGCACAGGGGATTCAGTCTTTGATAGTGACAGTTTGACTGTACTTGCTTCTGAGACTAATTCTGTCTCTCCAGTGTAGATGCTCTCAGTATCTGAGTTTTGAGGTTGTTGGTAGAGTTGCATCTGAAGCTGATTTGGTGATTGGGGTTGGATGGGAGAGATTGGTTCAGTATTTTGACTGGCAGGTGATTGAGCTTGGGGTGTTGGTTGTTGTTGTGGTGATAGATTGAGGATTGGAGAGATGGGTTCTGTAGTTTGGCTGGCTGGTGATTGTGTTTGGGGTGTTTCAGCAGAGCTGGTAGCAGAGCTCTCTTCCTCATCTTCCCAAACTAGCTCTGGAGGTATGTCTGCATTAGCATCAATCACATGTGCAAACATGTCTACATCTTCTCCTTCATATCTCCCTGAGATTTTGTTCAGCACAGATCTGCCAAGGTGTGCTTGGATGAACACACCACCCTCCACATTTGTTCCAGGCAGGTCTGCATTAATGATGAGCTGAATGAATCTTGGGAACATATACATCTTATCAGCCTTCTGTACTCTGATGTGGTCACACAAACAGTTAAAGATGTACTTTGAGTAGTTGTACGTCCTTCCCTCAAAGATCCCAATAATACCAGATGATATGTGTCTAGAAAATCTGTCAAGCCCAGATTTTCTATTTGACATACACTTCAGATAAGTGTGACATAAAAATCTGTATGGTTTGCAGAGTCTTCCCTTCTTGATTTCTCCCTTTTCAAAGTCTCCATCATATCCCATTAGAAGGAAAACCTTTTCTATATATTCATTATCGAATACATCAGGGTGTCCTGCTTCAACATCTCCCAGTTCTAGTACCCTTCTTATAGTTTGTTCGTCTATTCTCAGCCTTCGATTCCTTACTTCTGCAATAATTCCTTCATCATCTTCTTCTATACGCGCAGAATTCCAGAAATCACTGATGTGCGATCGATAAATCGTTGGCTCTGCAGATAATGCATAGAAAACCCTTGATCTTCTCAAATACCTCATAATTTCTTGACATCCTTCCGACACAGGATCGTCAGGGTTCAAGAAAGCACATACATTATGCTCTTTTGCAAATCGATGATCCATCTGTTCATAAGAAAAGACTTCATTAGAATCATGTTATTGATATAAGAATACGAACAGTTGTGAGATAAAACAAGAATCAACTTGTTCATTCTTGATGATTACAACATGTTTTACCTTAATAGACGCTGATTAAGAACTCAGATATACGTTTGCTTAAGGTTTGATTTGATAAATTTTGAATGTTGAGAAAGTGGGAAAAATTTATTGCGAGATTTTCTAGGTCTGAAAAAGTGAGCTGAAAACGTGCATAATGCATTTGACAAGTCAAATCTCTTTATTTATACCCTCAGACATATTAATTTTCTCGGATTTATTCAGTGGGTCCCACATTGTACTCTTCCGTAGAAGTAATATCACATTAATTGTAATCGACAACTTACTCTTCCGTAGTATATCTACGGATCAACAACTTCTACTGATTGATCTTTGTTTATCCGCAGTTTACCAATCTACGGATAAACATTAATCTACTAATATTGATTTACACACAGTTGTATGTATGGCCCAACTCCATTGGTTGAACCAATTATTGCTATAGGACCTCGTTGGCTTTGTATACATGACAATTTAGTACAAGGAAACTTAAAATAAATTTCATGTAACCAACGGCTAATGTGATGCTCAGGTTTCAATTTCTTCAACTTGATAAAGATATAGACATTGCTGCTGCTGATATAGATGTTATTTCATGAATACTACTCCCCCTAAATTTGTGATTAATGATGAACTTAAGCATTTATCATAAATTTCTTTAAGAGGAATAACATAAACACTGAATATATGATAATGATCAGATGCACTTAAGATGGGATCACACTACATTGCTAAGCCTCTTCCTGATTAGTTATGTTGTATAGTTGATACTGGAACAAGTTCTGATTGCAAGTATATTGTCCTTATAAATCCATACAAGAGCTCATGTATCAACTAGGCTTGCTGTTTATCATGTTTTATTGATTTAGCAATAACTGTCATGGGCTTCACAGTTGATTCACAAAGGTGTTGTCCTCCCTTTGTAAATCAAATCATCATTCTTGCACTCTTGTGACTATGTACTTTAAATTATAATAGCTATCTTGAGATGTGTTTGACATCTCATTGATGCAATGTTGATAAAGCTCAGGATAATATACAGTTGATCACTTAGGATTCTTTTGAGAGCTTTAGATATGATCATCATCAGGTCACCAGGTCTTTACTCACGTAAAACAGAGGTGCCTTTAACCCAGGTCTTTGTTCACACAAAACAGAGGGATGATGATGAACATGATCTTTTCACCTTTGATACTGAGATTCAGTATGGTGATCATACTCCCAGGTCTTTGTTCACACAAAACAGAGGAAGTATGAGTTGCAAAGATAGATAGTATAAAGTCTTTTACATAGTGTGTGCAGATGAATGATTTGATCACATTAGGATAAGACTCACTTTGTTTTCTCAAAATGAAGTTTCCCACAGACAATTATGATAATATTATGTTATGCAAGCACTAAGATTTGTTTCCACTCAAGTTGAACCTACTCACATATCAAGAAACTTGTTGAGATATATTGACATTTGTTTATGCAGAAATAGGCAAAGCTATAGTTTACTATCATTTCCCATGCATAAGGCATACTGATGCATTATTGCACACAGCATGTTGTTTGTTTGAACTTTATTTAATCTAAGTTAATCATACCTAGAGACTCAATCAGAAAATTAAATCTGACTGAATCAAAGGCTTTAGTGAATAAATCAGCAAGCTGATTTGATGTATCCACTTTGACTAACTTGATCAATCCTTTTTCTGAGCAATCTCTCAGAAAATGATACCTAATCTCTATATGTTTAGTTTTACTATGTTGCACAGGATTAGCAGTTATAAACATAGCAGCTGAATTGTCTATATAGATTGAAGTTTGAAGAAAGTTGTAACCATAGTCAAGCAGTTGGTTTTGTAACCAAAGCACTTGAGAACACCCGGCTGAAGCAGCAATGTACTCAGCCTCAGCTGTGGATACAGAAACATTTGTTTGTTTCTTGCACTGCCATGACACTAGCCTGGGTCCAATGAATTGACATCCACCGGTTGTTGATTTTCTATTGCTGTTACATCCACCATAATCACTGTCTGAGTATGAGTAGAGTGTAAAGTCTCCATCCTTGGGATACCATAGACCAAGTCCTGGTTTTCCCTTGAGATATCTGAAAATTCTTTTGACAGCATTGAGATGGGACTCCTTTGGATCAGATTGGTACCTAGCACATACACACACAGCAAACATAATATCAGGTCTACTGGCAGTTAAGTACATAAGTGAACCTATCATAGATCTAAATAATTTTTGATCAATAGATTTTCCAGAGGGATCAGGTGCAATCTTATCAATTGTTGATGCTGGTGTTTTGCAAGAGGAGACTTCAGCAAAATTGTATTTCTTCAGAATTTGATGTATATATTTTTCTTGATTGATGAAAATTCCATCTGCTTTTTGATGAACTTGAAGGCCAAGGAAGAATGTTAGTTCACCCATTGAGCTCATCTGAAATTCAGATTTCATCAGCTCTTCAAAATTCACACACAATCTCTTATTAGTGGATCCAAATATAATGTCATCAACATATACTTGGACTACTAAGAGATCTTGATGTTCTTGTTTGAGAAAGAGTGTCTGGTCAATTGTTCCTCTTTTGTAGCCATGCTTGAGTAAGAAGGATGATAATGTTTCATACCATTTTCTTGGTGCTTGATGAAGACCATACAAGGCTTTATCTAGTTTGTATACCCTGTGAGGATAATGAGGATCTTCAAATCCGGGGGGTTGAGACACATAAACTTCCTCATCTATTTTTCCATATAGGAAAGCACACTTGACATCCATTTGATACACAGTGAATTTCTTGTATGATGCATATGCCAAGAACACTCTTATTGCCTCAATTCTTGCAACTGGTGCAAAAACTTCATCATAATCTATGCCTTCTTCTTGAGTGTAACCTTGTGCTATTAACCTTGCTTTGTTTCGGACAATAATACCTCTATCATCCAGTTTGTTTTTGTATAGCCATCTAGTTCCAATAGGATGTTGACCTTCAGGTAAGTCAACAAGACACCATACTTTTTGCTTTCTGAACTGTTGAAGCTCTTCTTGCATAGCTTCAATCCAGCTATTGTCTTTTAAAGCAGCTGTAATGTTTGGAGGCACCACTTGAGAAAGAAAACAGTTGAATAAACAAAGGTTGGCTGTACCACTTTGGCTCCTTGTAGTTCTCTTTTCAGGATTGCCAATGATATTGTTAATTGGATGAGACTTATGAATTCTCATTGAGGGAGTTGACTCAACTGGAATGGATGATTCCAGATTAGTCATTTCCATTGCCTCTGACTGATTCATCTCAATTTGAGAATTCAAGAAGTAATCAAATTGAGTCTCTGTTGATTGAGCTTCAGAAGTATCAGCAGTTGGATTTTGCTCTTCCGCAGGAACTTCTGCGGAAGTATTTTGTTCTTCAGTAGGAGCTGCTCCGGATGCATGTTGGTCTTCCGAAGGAAGTTCTCCGGATACATGTTGATCTTCCGAAGGAATTTCTTCCGAAGCATGCTGTTCTTCCGAAGGAGCTTCTCCTGATGCATGTTGTTCTTCTGAATGAGCTTCTCCTGATGCATTTTGTTCTTCCGTAGGAGCTTCTACTGATGCATTTTGTTCTTCCGTAGAAACTTCTACTGATGCATTTTGTTCAGTTCCACATGTAGTATCTGCTTCTGTTGAATTGTTGGCACTTGTAGATGTATGTATCCTTGGGGGATCAGCAGATAAAGGTACTTCAGTCATAATCGGTGGAACAAATGGATAGCATACTTCATCAGAACCTGTATTTGTCAAATAATCATAGTTAAAAGATTTAGACAAGGCATCTATGTCAAATAACCATGATGATCCTTTAATTGACTTAATGAATACATTTTCATCAAAAGATACATTAGGTGTCTCTTCCACAATGTTATGCTGTGGAATATACACTCTATATGATTTTGATGTTGAAGAATATCCAACAAAGAAACCATCATATGCTTTTTCTGAAAATTTTCCTAATGACTCTTTGATGTTCAAAACAGTTACTTGACACCCAAATACTCTTAGATATCCTATGTAAGGTTTTCTTTTAAATAGGAGCTCATAAGGAGTTTTGTTATGTTCTTTGACAATTAATGTTCTATTTTGAACATTGCATGCAGTATTCACAGCCTCAGCCCAAAAGGTAATAGGTAGTTGTGAATCAGCTAGCATTGTTCTTGCTGCTTCAATGAGAGTTCTGTTTCTTCGTTCAGCAACTCCATTTTGTTGTGGAGTCCTTGGTGCACTGAATTGTCTTGCAATTCCTTTGCTCCTGCAAAAAGAATCTAGTTCAAAGTTAACAAATTCAGTACCATTATCACTCCTGAAAATTTTAACTTTTGTATCAAGTTGATTCTCAATCTTGATGACAAAGTCCATTAATGTTTCTGATGTTTCACTCTTTTGTTTTAAGAAAAAGACCCATGTAAATCTAGTGAAATCATCAACTATCACCAAACAATATTGCCTTTTTCCAATGCTCATTACATTGGTTGGACCAAATAGATCCATGTGAAGCAATTTGAGTGGTGTAGTATTAGTATTGATTGTTTTTGGTTTATGTGACACTCTGTGTTGTTTTCCTTTGTAACAAGAAGAGCAATGAGTTGAGCAATGGAACTCTTTATTTGGTAAGCCAATGACCAGGTCATGTTTTACCAATTTATTCATATTTTTCATGTTAGAATGAACAAGTCTTCTATGCCATAATTGTGACAAATCTTCTGAAAGTTTAGAAATAAGACAAGTTTCATGTTTTGTGAGAGAAGTGTTGTTCATATCCAACACATAAGTGTTTCCTTTTCTTGCTGCTTTGAGGAGAATCCAATCTTCTGGGACAATAAATCCTGGCTTAAGAATGTAACAGTTAGTGTCATCAAACATTGTAGTGTAATTTTGATCACAGATTTGAGATACACTTAGTAAATTATACTGTAAGTTTTTACAGTAATTTACTTTATCAAATTTAAGTACACCATTGGTTATCATTCCTTCACCAACAATTTTACCTCCCTTTTTATCCCCACCAAATGCCACATAAGAAGCATTTTTATGTTTGAAGTCATGGAGAAGAGAACAGTTTCCTGTCATATGCCTGGAACAACCACTGTCAACATACCACATGTTGTCAGCTCTCCAATATTGTTCAAAAGAATGAAACAATGAATGCTATGATGTTCTATATGTTATGATGATCGAAAGACTTTTGATGATTGCTGTAATGTTGTTGCTGTTCTCAATCAATCAATCGTCTGTCTTCAATCCTTATTGAATCGAAACCTAGGATCCATATTTATAGACAGATGTTTCAGTTATAGGAAACACCGGATCTCTTGGGATTTGATTTGTTTCTGATAAGGAATCAACGGATTTCTCGGGATTCGTATAACCGCCTTGTTGACTTGTTGACTTGTACCACTTGTATAACACAAGTGTTTGGTCTCCGCAGGGATATTGTCTTCAGTAGTAATTTTGTTCTTCCGTAGATAATGTTCTTCCGAAGGTATCTTGTTCTTCCGAAGGTTACTTGTTCTTCCAAAGGTTACTTGTTCTTCCAAAGGTAATGTTGTTCTTCCGAAGGTAATGTTCTTCTGAAGACATCTTGTTCTTCCGAAGGTTATTTGTTCTTCCAAAGGTAATGTTGTTCTTCCGAAGGTAATGTTCTTCTGAAGACATCTTGTTCTTCCGAAGGTATTGTTCTTCCGAAGGTGGTTTGTTGTTCATCCGCAGATGATCTTCGGATGTATTGTTACTTGTAAGATATACATCTACGGAAGACTAATATGTTCATCCGTAGATGTTTCTTACACTTGGTCAATTTCAAAATTGATCAAGTATTATGTTTGTACCTGCAGCCATACATACATCAACACATATATAAATGGGTTAACCTATATATTTAATGCATACATAATAATGAATTACAAAAGTTCATTACAAATATTGATTCAAGTACTAAGCCTATACATAATGACTAGATCTACAGATTCTAGACCTAACAGTTGGGCTTGAAAGAATTTGGCCTAGATCAAACCACTAGGTTTTCAGAACATAAAACCACCAAATCAACGGCATGATTGGGTTAGCCGTATCCACTTGTTTGACGATTTGAACTAATTGTGTTATTATTTTTAAAAACTGTTGCTTTCTATTCATTTATTTTAACATGGGAAAGATAGTGAATAAATATAATACATATATGCATACTTTCATATTCTAAAACTAAAAAATAAAAAAGTAAACAATTGGTTCAATATACACTACTGGTTTTATATCTAAAACCATCGGCCAGACAGATAAACAGTCAAAAACCCAACAATGTAAATCTTAAAAACACCAACTTGATCTAGTTTGAACAGTTGTGTTGGCTTTAACAAATTACTAACCCCAAACTATCACATTAATCAATACATTACATGTCTACTTACTTGTTTATCTATTTTCCATTTTTAAGTCAAGAGATCAAACTTGACATTTTCATTAGGGGCTGTTTGGTAATTTTTTAATGGTTATTAATAGGTTAGCTCTTAATAGTTCATAGTCACCGAATGCTTAAAAGGTAAACTTGATGCTAAATGGTTAAAATGTATCATTAAGATTTAACATTTTAATTATTCAACGTTAGGTTACCTCTTAAACATTTAAATGTTATGAATTATTAAAAGGTATTCTCTTAATAACCATTAATGGGCTACCAAACAACCCATTAGTTTCATTATTACGAGAATTGAATTGAGGCGTTGGATACTCTATGTTTCAATAAAAACGACACGCAAAGTACAAGGACTAAAAGTAAGAGAAAGTAAAAAAGAGGACCAAATAAGTAAATAATCAAAAGCTGAGGTAAAGTGGTGTGCAATAAAACAAAACTGAAAGGTGAACATTAGAGGTGTGTGTGTTGAGGGCCCCACAATGCGCCAGCATAACATACTCACATACATGACGTGACAACGACATGACATGTTGACGAATGACAAATTGAGAAGATGGGATGGGACTCTGTGTGTGCCAGACTACAGTAAGAGGTGTTAATGTGGGGCCACTTTTCTTTTAAAGAAAGGATACTGTGGGTCAGAATCAGTGATCTTGCCAGATTGTTCTTGTTTTGGCCGTTGGATCACTGTCGTATCAGTTGCTCCCGATTCACACCTCTATAAAACCCTAATGGGTCGGGTCATCGGGTACTCCGGACAGGGGATATAACACCATCAATTTCTTCGGATCGGGTAGCCGAATGGAAAATTCCTAAAATGCTTTTTTGTTCTTTTATATTTTTTAAAAACGTCCAATAAATTTTTTTAAAGTAAAATGTAATTTTCGTCACTAACATTTTATTACCAAAAACTTTTTTTTACCATTTTCAGTCACTGTAATTTACCAAATTTTGTTATTTTTATCCGCTCCACTAACTCAATTAAGATATCCGTTAAATATAAGAGTATTTTAGTCTTTTTCAACACCCTAATTATCCAATTAAATAAATTAATAAATTAATAGTCAATTAGTACTAAAAAATGATGCGACTAGTGAGACCGGCCGCTTCAATTTTAAAAACTTTGATTAACGCTAATTCATGTTGTTCGATTGAGATCTGCTGTGTGATTTAAATGATCTTCACGTTTTGTTCGAACGCACACTGTTGTTCGATTGAGAACTACTGTTATCACATTTTGTTTGATTGAGGTTTGTTGTTGTCACGTTTGAACAAACGCGACAATAGCAGACTTTAATCACACAAAGCGTGACAGAGCAGACCTCAATCCACAACAGACCTCAATGACAATACGTTTTATATGTTTTTTTGTTTTAATTGAATATTAATTGATTAAATTGTTTTAATTTATAATTATAGTGTTGAAAAAACTAAAATACTCTCATATTTAACGGGGGTTTCAACGAAGTTAATAGAATGGATGAAAACAACACTATTCGGTAAACTACAGTGACTTGCAAAAAAAACTAATTAGATTGAAATAACAAATTCAACAAAACGTTATAGACGGAAATGACATTTTACTCTTTTTTTAATGCTTCTTTCAGATAAGGTGCCGACAACTTTAATTACATGCGAAGATGCCTGTATAGCAGATCATTTGAAATCGTACATGTTTCCTTCAACAAAATGTATTTTTTCTAAAATTCACAACGGAGGTGCTTGCCTCCACAATGTGGGTGGCCGCCTTTACCGTTGAGGAGCTCGACTATCTGTAATTATTTTCTTTTAAAAAATCGCAACAAACTAAAGTTCAAAAACTAAAAGAAGAAATGTATATGATTTTGAGTGGTCGGACGACCATGCCTGTTCTTAGAGGCACCAACATTTTATCTGGAGACTGGAGTGGATATTTGAGAAACATTTTTTGAAGGGGACATTTTGTGAAACATTATTTGAAAGGAGACATTTTGGGGAACAAAGCAGGGAAATGACACATTTTTGGAATTTTCCCGCTTTCAATTCAAGTTAGTGCACTCGATTTTGAAATCGTGAGTATGAAGGTTGTCAACAAAAGTTAAAAAAAAAAAAAAAACCTAGAGCAATTTAGCGTAAGAAATTATAGTGTCGTTACCATTATGGTAGTTTTTGGTTGACATTGTTTATCGGTGGTGATGAGAGTTGTATAGGGTTCAAAAGATTATAATCTTTCACCCTAATACCCAAATTAATTGAAACAAATAATTTCAATTGACTACTCACGTGGGGTCACTTTAGCTTGTTGTACCGGATTGCTTAAAAGGTTGAATATATAGAATACACTTTGGATCACAATTGATATTTGGTGGAGTCTCTTGAAGCCTTATAAAAGCATGAGACTAAAGAATTCTTGTTGTGGGTGATCCTAATGAGATATCTAGACAAAACCCCAAGGCTATGGGGAAAGAAAGATAGGAGAACGGAGTGAGTGCAGACCATCGTTCACGAGAAGATGGTATTTGTGTTTGGTGCAAAAAAGAGTAAAGAGGAAGGAATTGTCAGATTTATTTCAAATAAATTAAAACTAAGAAAACTTATTTACCAAGAAGGCGTCTAATATCCTACGGGTTAAGTGCGGTTAGAACCGGGATCTAATAAAAGTAGTTTCGTTGTCGTGTTTTGAAACGGGTTTCACGCCTAAACGGATTCTAACTGTAAGTAGAAAATTGCCCCAACATTATATACTTTGTAAAGAAAACATAATTTCAGCTTGATTACAATGTAACGGCAAACAAAATCATTAAATGTTTTACTTATGAAAAATTTAAACCTACGAACTTACCACGTTATTGTTTCGAAAAGTTGGAAGTGGAAATCTAAAAGATCAAAAACAAAAGGTTAAAAGCTTATTTCGAAAACTAACCTCAGCCCAAAAAATGAGCCCAAAACTAAAGTCCATAAACGCCGAATAGTCAGTTTCACTGATCCATCTAGATTTGTTTATTGTTTAATCACATAAAATGCTAAAATTTTGAGATGTACGAGAATCTATTATTAATATAATAAAACTATCTATTAACCCGTGTATTATACGGGTTGGGTAATTAATTAATATAATAAAATTATCTATTAACCCGTGTATTATACGGGTTGGGTAACAGAAAAGATATCATTTAAAAATTTTATATATAAAATAGATTTGATAAGAATATATTAATGAAAATAAAAGTATGTAACACATATATTAATGAAAATAATAAAATCTCATGATTTGTGTTTTATAGATATCATGGAGTAAGTAAATTGTGAAAGTAATAAAATGTATGTTTATTTGTTTTGAGTGTTAGAATCTTCGATTTACATATTTTTAAAATATATTTGATTAGAATATAACTTCAAAAAGAAAATAATAAGAATAACCAATTGAGTCCGTTAGAAGTAAAAGTATGAGGGATGTGTTTTTGCTAATTATATAGGGAATAATTTGACTTAATATGTTTTTAATTTTGCAAGGCGTGAACAAAGGTATATTTTCAAAAAAAAATTGAAATATAAAAGGATTGAATTTTTGGGTGATAAAAATGATTATTGTCGAATGTGAAGATGTCACTTGGTATAAGATTGGTCTACAAAATGACATGTGACAAAAATTTTAGGCTTTTATTATATACTAGCTTAAGTAACCTGTATAATATTACACGAGTTAAATAAATAAAATAAAATTTATTAATTATAAAACCAATATTTTAAGATAATATATAATTAAAAGTATGTATAATTCGTCTATTTTATAATTTTCCTTATTATAACTCCGATTTTAATTATTTTTTGTTTATAAAATTTTTACTTAAAAAATACTATTTTTTAAAAATTTTCATATTTCATAAAAAGTTTGATGGTTTAATTTATTTTCATTTGTTTCCTTAGAAATAATATTAATAAAAAGATATATTTCATAATTTATTAAAAACCTATTTGTAATCTTAAAAAAATAAATAATATTATTAGTAATTAATGTAGTTATTTACTAAGAGAAATAAACGGGAAAATTTTGATGAGAAGTGGTGTTGTCACGTGTCTCTCGTATTTACTCTTTACTCTTTTATTAGAGTAGAAAGATATAGATACTATTACGTAAACGATTATCGAAGAAAACGAAATTCTATGTTAGGTTCATGTATATTAGTGTACATAAACGTGAAAGATAACTAAATTATAATTAAGTCGAGTCTGAGCTCGAGATTTACACGTAGAGCTTGAAACAAGAACAGATCGACTCTGAGCTCTCTTAAGTTAAACAAACCAGGCTCAAACTTGAGGGAGGTTGAGCTCGAAGCGGCGTTCGCAACTCCAGGGTTGACATTTTCGACGGCGGTGAGCTGTTGATTTCTTCGTTATTGGACGTTTCAAGAGGCGTTTGGCAAAGAGAGAATAAAGTTCAAAACGATGGCTGAAATGGAGTTGGCTTCTTAGACGCCAAGGTTCGCGTTCAATACGTCAAAGCTGAACATTTAGTTTTTTTTAAGGTGGCGTTTTGCATACGCGTTTCCCTATTGTGTATTTTCACGCTTCATCACCGCTTTCAATTCTTCGAGTTCTCATTTCGTTACAATTTTGCACATGGTTCGTGTAATATAAATCTTTTATTTATATTCTACTAGGTTAGTCCCCGGTGTTACACGGATTGAATAAGTAAATAAAATATTAAATAATTAGTAATAAAAATTTATGCATTACAAAATCATGCTTGAAGATAAAAATATGATTATAATTACGTATAAATAGCTACTTTAAGTAAACAAACAATGATGCCCTTTTCTTAAACTTTTGTTTTATAAAATAACTGTGATTTTTTAATATTTTATTTTAAGAAAAATAAATTAAAAAATAGTTCATTGTATTCTGTATTTTATAAAACTATTGTTTTTAAAAAGTGTGCTTTTAATAAAAATATAGGTTTTTAATTTATTAATTTACATATTATTTAATTTGAAAATAGTATGAGTAATATTATTAGTATTCAATATTATTATTAATAATATAGAGAAATGAGAAAATTAGTATGATGAGTTTTACAATCGTGTCACGTTTATTTTAGTTTTTTTAAATAGATAGATAGATCGATCGATAGGCTAAAAACCCATTCATTAAATGGATTATAATTAGTAATAAACACGAATAGTTACAATATAATATTCTAATATAAAATATAATTAAAATTATATATACATAATAGTTGAAGAAATAAAATAATAATACCATTTTAAACCCTTTTATCTAAATAGTTTACTTTTTAAACATTCATTTTAAGATTTTTTATAAAAAATATTTTTTTATATAAATTCAGTTTTTAAAAACTCCGGTTTGTAATTATTCTGGTTGTTTTAATAAGACTGTTTTTTTAAAATTACCTTTTTATAATTTTTTAAAACAAAACGATTTAAAATATTTTGTTAAAAAAGGTTTACTGTTTTAGAAAATTTCATATTATATGACTTTTTTGTTGTTTTACTATTTTGGTTTTAATCAAAAGATGTGATTTTTTTATTTTCTTAGTAAATCTATTTTTAAAAAAAGATAGTTTGATTTTAAAAAAAATCTAAATAAGAGATATAAATGTAGCAATTAATAAAATTCATTTTTAATAAGAGAGAGAAATTTGTATGAGTGTTTAAATTATTACAATACCCTTTTGGAGGGAAAATTAATGTGTAGATGTTTAGAAGAATGACAAGTGGCAAAAACATGATTTAAGAGAATGACAAGTGGTAAAAAAACTTGTTTTATTAGATGCTATAGATTCACTTTAAAAACTAAATAGCGTAAATGGTTTTACTATAATCTATATATTAATTTATTAAAATTTATTTAAATCAAAAGAAAATTAGTAGTTGAAATATTAGTACAAACTAGGAGATGTCGGGTGTAGTACTTCTTCTCTTAAACACCGATAGCAAAAAGAATTTACTATTCTATCTTTGCGTAAAATGTACATCTTTGACAAGATTTGTGTTTCTACATTTTAAGCATCAAAGTTATTTC
Source organism: Flaveria ramosissima (assembly GCA_025215565.1). Taxonomy (NCBI): domain Eukaryota; kingdom Viridiplantae; phylum Streptophyta; class Magnoliopsida; order Asterales; family Asteraceae; genus Flaveria; species Flaveria ramosissima. Next base: position 62,904,190 of record CM046034.1, on the reverse strand, counting down.
ATACATCATCTCAATCCTAAGCCATGAAGAAGACAATCTCATATTGAACACGTGTTATAAGTTTTATTTAGAAATATTAGGCATCACTAACGTTCAAGAAACGCTAGTCTATAACAATAATATAATCCATTACAAATGAAAAGTTATCTACACATAATAATTTTTTATTCATACATGTAATAGTTGCATATTTTTAGCCACCGGTTTTCATATAAAAATACACTATTTCTAACATATAAATTATTACGTAACAATAAGAAATTGATGTTTCTACAACCTTCCGTGTAATCCGTTTTAAACGATATAAACGATCTTATCTATGATGATATTAATTAAAAGTTTAAGTTGGAGCGTTGACTTCCGTATATCCTAGTTGTTGATCACATGTTGGAATAATCCTATACGTGACTATATCCTGTTGTTTATAGACATATAAATGAACCGAATATTTATAATAATTTGTTTGGCGAGAAGTTCTTTTATTTAATACATGAACAAAAATTTTGCAAATGAACATATCTTTTGTTCGTTCATTTATGTTCGTGAACGTTCGTTTTAATTCATTCATACACGTCTTATTTATGTTCTTTTGTTTGAATTTTAAAACAAAATTTCATATTTATTATTTATATATGAAATATTATGGATATTTTGATAGAATCATATTTGTAGATGATTCATGTATATTTGAATTATTAGTTTACATGTGTATCTGATGAATTATGATGACATGTTAGTTTGTGTTTAATGTTCATTTGTGTTTGTGTTCATAATAGTGTTTAACAATGATTTATAAAAAGTATTCTTTTCATATAGTGACAACATAATATAAAACAGTCTCTAATTCTAATAAAATTTTACTTATAAGAAATCATTTTACTCTACTATTTTATATAATATTTGTCACAAGTTCATGAAGAGATAGATGATTAATAGAGTCACAAAAGAATGTGAACGTTAGTTTGACAATAGACGGGCATAGCATGGGTGAAGCACTTACAATGCTCAATGCATTTGACATCGTCCTAATTGGAATCAACAAGCTGAGTGTGTCATTGCAAGGCCTTTTGTTTTTGCTAGCCTCGTGTGGCAGACACGTATATAAAAAAATATCTTCTCTTCACACGCTGAAATTCTTGTGTAAGTTGTGTTACATTGAGCATGGGCATTTTGAGCGGTGAATTGCGAAGAACAAGAGTTGATCCAACATATAGATGAGCAATGGTTGTTAATTGCTCATGAAGATGAAGGTGATGATGTTGGTACGTTCAAACAAAAAGTCTCATATGTTTGTTTACATCTATGTGATATTTTTTATGCCAAGTTCATATTGCTTGTGTGATTTGTTTAAAATCATTAATTTGATTATAACATTGTTTTGAATTTTGATTGAAATATTTTGTTTCAACATTAAATGGTAAGAAAACACATGATGGGTTAAGATCAAAAGGGCCGTAGATTAAGACTCATGAGTTGGTGAATGGAAAAAAGCTATTATTTTTTTGGGTTAAAGAGAGTAAACGATCAGGATCAAGGGTTTGAAGTTTGGCTAGAAGTCCAAAATTTGAAAAGAACTATCTAAATATAAGAGAACTATAACTTTTTACCTTGTGTGAGAGGTTTGGATATTATTATAGGGCATCTCTCTGTTATCTCTCTGAGTTGTTAGGGTTTGTTCATAACGTTTTGTTACAAAATCATTTCCTTTATTTTTTAGAGTTTTAATTTCCTTCAAATGAGTTTGTGTTTTTGTGATGTTTCATTGTTTAGGGTTTGAATTTGTTGAATTTAATATATGTTTGATATGATTCTATTTAGTAACTTAGTTTCAATTGTTTTGATAGATTTCGAGTATTAATAATGTTAATATCAACTAATTAATAATGATAAATTAATTTATCCTTATTAATGTAGTTATTTGTTGAAATTTTGATCATATGCTCATTTGGGCCATTGAGGCAAGGTCGGTTTAAATTAACTGAAAGAATTTCGTTAATGTACCATTAAATTCATTTTTTCATTGTTTTTGACATCGGAGGTAGGGGATGAAACATGCTTGGTTGATGAAGCATGCCTAAATGAGTTGAGTCATGCCTAAATGAGTCGAGTCATGTCACGTATCAGAATCCTATTGGTCCATTAGATGGAGGTTGACGTAATTGAGCTGTAAGGTGGACACGTGTCAAGTTGTTAGTAATGAATCTATTAGGATAAATAATGTCTACTTAATTTACTTTTACTAAAGAATCTTTTCCCTTTAATAGAGTTAAATAACATTATTTTTCAAGACAAACATTAACACATACCATCTATCCATTTATTGCATACTTTACAGGACTCGAACTCATGATAATTCTTCTTAATAACAACCAGATGACACTAGCATTATTTTTCAAGACAAACATTAACACATACCATCTATCCATTTATTGCATACTTTACAGGACTCGAACTCATGATAATTCTTCTTAATAACAACCAGATGACACTAGCCATACGAGGGAGGTCGATGTAATCGAATTAGATGGTCTGAATAATGAACACATTAACACAAATCTTATAACCATGAATTAATGGCTACTTATTACACAACTGAACACTAGGTCAAACATGTCATTGACAAATTCTTTTAAATTTATCTACTTTTTTGTTACTTTTCCTTTTAAATTTGCTTTAGAACAAGTACTTTAATGTTACTAATTTTATTATTATTCCTAGATTAAGAAATCATTTATCAATCGAGTTGAATAAATCAAACATGTTAAAATCATTATTTTTTGTCATATCACCTGAAACCCATATGTTTGATTAGATTTTTTTGTTTATGTTTTAATATTATATAGTTTTTTTTTCGTTTTTTAATTTTATATGTATATTGTTTTTCATTTTAACTGTACTTTGCTTTTATAAGTATTAAATGTTTAATAATACTCTTACAAATTTATAAACAGTTAAACTGATCATATGAAGAAAGACAAAAATATTTTGTAATTACATAACCAATACATATAATTTAGTTTGATTACTTAAAGATATCAAAATAAAAACTTTAATCAAAATACACAGCATTAACTTGTTCTTTATATTTTTTAAATTAATTAACATATATGAAGGGTATTTGTTTTTAATGAAAAAAATAAATTAAAAACCATTATTTATTTTTACAATTATAATGCTTCATAAGTAAATAAGTTATTTTTTTAAACATAACTATTTTATCATATACCATGAGAGAGACGTGAAAAATCACAAGAAGTTGACACCCAACGAATAAATTTAATCATTTATTATAATAATAATTTTTAACTTAAGTTACAAATATATATATATATATATATATATATATTATAAAAGACTTAAAAAATATTATTTTTTAGATATTAAAATATTGGTATGAATGTTGCTCGTACTATTGCATTATTGAAATTTTGCTCATGAATGACAAATATAATTTGAAATAATTCCTCGTGGATTTGATTCATTAAAATATAATATATTGGTACGTGTTTTTTTTAATATGAGATATCAATAATGCTTTTTATCTTATAATTTTTTATAGTACTAAAAATATTCTTTCTATAAATTTTTAATTATATTTAGGATATATGTTTGGAATATTTAAAAACAAATTATATTATATAATCAGGATAACCCCTTAATTAAATTCTTATAAAAGTATTATAAAAATACATCTATACAACATCTTTTAATCTAATTAAAATATTATTATTAATTTAAATATTACTTAAGTATTATAAATCTTATGGGAATGTATACACATATTCTAGTATAAAAAGATTGATAAGAATTGTAAATCTATATATCTTATATTTTAATAATTATTACAATGTTATAATTTAATATAAAAAAACTTTCGCGATAAATATTTAAAAATAATATTACAAATTCACGAACAATATTTTAATCTTAAAATCTAATGCCACATTCAGGAACAATATTTCAATGTTATAATACTTAAAAAGGTTTATAAGATATTTTCTAATTTTGTCCATTTGAGGGCTCTATTACGTCAATTCACGATATGGGCGGAAGTTTGAAAATATAAAAGCAAGTCCCGTATAAAGATTCAAACACGGAGACCTAAAATCTTAGATAAAGAGCTAAACAAATAGCGCGGATGTCACATCTTAGGGGTTATTTGACAGCCTTTTAATCAGACTCTTAATGGTTCAGCATTTAATAATTCAGACTTTTTGTTTCGCGAGCAAATGTCTGAATGGTTCAGGCATTTGCGTCTGAATGATTAAACATTATACTAGTGTTGAATGGTTAAAAGGTCTAATGCTTAATTGTTAAGACTCTTTATCTGAATTGGTCAGACATTTGCATTTTAATAGTTAAATTATATACTAGCTCTTAATGATTCAGATATCTTAATGGTTCAACACTTATTGGTTCAAACATCTTATTGGTTCAATACTTAATCATTCAGAAGTTGTCAAACAGTCCCTTAAGTTAATGTCTCTTCTTACAAGATATCATCAAATATAAAATTTCTTTTAAAATAACTAGTTTTTTATCGACCGCGCGTTGCGACAGCAACTTACGCAACGTGATAAAGTATAGACCAATAATCGACCTGACTTGTCTTATGACTAAATTTATGTCAAACAGTAAAGTACCTCGAAGTTATATCGTTGAACGAAAGTGTATTATACTTGACCCGCTTCTTTTCCAAACAATACTATATGTTGAAACGTAGACCAAGTTAAAATGTACATAAAGAAGCCCATAGATTACAATCGTCAAGACTCGTTTCTAAAATAAATTTACGTAAGTCAAAACTTACATAAAAAACACATAGATTACAATCGTCCCGACTTGTTTCATAACTAGATTTACGTTGAAACGTAGAGTATTTGACCCGAATCATTTTTTTAATAAAAATTTACGTTAAAACATAGGAGGACGTCGGAATCTAGATCATATCAAAATTCATATTAAAACATGCACAAAAGCGTTTATATTTGACTCGACTCGTCCAGGACATACCTAAAGTTACGAATAAAATTTACATCAAAACGTTGGCGGACATCGAAATATAGATAATAATCATCTCAAAGCGCATATTAAAACATGCATAAAAACAATTTATATATGACCAGGCTCATACCGACACATATATTTAATACGAAAGTAGAAATTAGTTTTTTAAGTAATTAGTTAAAATTGAATCGGGGTAATCCCAATACTTTAAAAACTAAAAGGATAAAAATGACACGTCAAAATTGATCAGTCAGCTTTGTACTCAATACACAAATATAATTAAATAACAAATATTACTATTATTTAATTATTATTATTATATAATTCAATAGGTATATTATTATTATCTAGTTATTATTATTTATAGTGTTCCATCTCATTTGCATTAATTTATGTAGAATTGTTTTTTATTAATACCCCTTTCATCTGGTTAAATATTTATGTTTTATAAGTTAATATTTTGTTGTTGTAACAATTTCACTTAGTGCACTATAACGCATTGATAGGAGGTAGTGGTTACGAGGACTATAAATAGGTGGAAAATATGTCTATGTAGGTTCAAATATTGGCTGGTACGAGAAACATATGCATGTTAGCGTGTGTGTAATTCATCTCGAAGCGTAAATAAGCATATTGGCTATTGTGCGTACTGGTGAGGGCGTTTCAACTTGTTATTACTACTAGAGTCGATGTTTACACAAAAATCTAACTTGGTAAGTATATATTGGTCTTGTGGTCTAATGATATGAGCAGAGGGTGATGGTTTGAAGTTGAGATCATTAACGTCTTAGTTTCAAATCTAACTTAAAATGGTTTTTTTCTATAGTGGTGAGGTTGCTTCTTGATGTTGTTTCGTAGGTGAGTTGTGCCTAAAGCGTCAAAATTAATAAGAACGGTAAACATCCCGTAACATAAAGGCTCACTGAAGTATGTAGTTCAAAAATATGTTAACAAAGTCATTTTTATATCATCCGTCACTAAATGATTTTCCCTGAAAGTAAGCTTCCTAAGTGCATTCATAGCCCGTTCTCTAAATTATTATAAGTGCATTCCTTATATTATATGTGTATAAGTGGTTGTGAGTGAAAAATAAAGGCAATAAACTGTTCAATCTGTTTTTTAATGAAATACTGTTTAAAACCTTATGATGTTTTTTATATATATTTTAAGTGGTTGTGAGTAGAGTAGAGAGAAAAAAATAAGGATAAAGTATAAAATATATTATTGAATTAAAAATAAAAGAGAAAAAATAATATTTTATAATGTAATTATATGAATAAGAATGAAAAATAAATTAATGCTCTGAAGTCTTTAAAGTCTCTTATCCGGTCCTCGTTATAGATAGTCCAACTTTGCTCAATTTACTTCCAAAACCTTAACCTTTACTCCTTTAGAACCTTTTATATTTTCAAAATAACGCAAATTAGTATGTTGTTATTAATTTGATAAGTTCGATATTAGTAATGAATTTACATTTTTAACAAAAATACCTAAATGATTACCATAAATGCAAGCATTTTCCTCATAACAAATCTCGTTAGGTAACGTCCTTTATGAAAGCACACTATATTAGTCATTCAAAAGAATCTAAACATAAAACCCTTTAGAACCACAACAAAACTCATCGTCTTAATTACGCTACGCCCGACCGTGAGCTAGGAGATTGTGAGACTGTATATCAAGATGAATTACAAATATTAGATTTAAGCATAACATTACAATTCAAAACTTGATTAAACCTAGTATATATTCAATGCTTAAAGAAAATTGTATATTATTATGTTTTTAACACAATAATTATAAATACTATAATAATAGTTATTATGAACGTAATCAGGCCAATAACTTACAAAGTCTATAAATACATTGTATTTACACTTTCTATATATGCGTGCGCATGCATGAATTTTTTTTTTAGTTGGTAACAATTATATATTGTTGCTTGTGTATTTAATTTTTAACATATATAACCTTAACATAATGGCATATGTACGTAATAACATTTAGGGGGATATTAGTTATTTGACTAGTAAATAATAATAAATAATTTGCATGTTCAAATAAAAAATAGGTTTTTTTGATACATTCAACAGCATACTTTGAACTCAGAAGTTGTAGAAAAAGGTTGGATACTTGGAAACAATTTCTATTTATTTAAAGTTTATAAAGCACCGGTTCAAATTTGATCAATTACGGGTTAATCATACTCAAAAGCAACATGAAGTGGTGAAAACATTTCTTTTCTTTATTTAAATTTGTTTTTAAAAACTATATTTATTTACTAATTCCTGCTACCAAAGGCGGAACCAGTTCAAGGGTTCCATTGATTTCCGATCACCAGAATCTGTCAGATTTTATTATAAAATCTATGATATTTTAAAAAAAAAATACAAGTTTAATACTTTATAATAGTTAGAGACCATAAAGACTTTATAGTCATCTTCAACTCTTTCATGTGCATAGAAAACTTGTGAAACATTGTTTTGATAAAGTTATGATCATATTTTAAGAGTTTTGGTTACTTGTTTAGAGAAATCATTCATCAAATTTTTAGTTTTTGAATTATTAATCATTGAGTGAGTGATTATGGCATTATCTATGACTAGTGTTCATTAATGACAAAACTATATTCAACATTAGTTAGTTTCGCTATCTACTTGAACAACCCGCTATTTAGTTGATAAACACGCTCCAATAGGAAGAAATAATGAGTAATATCTATGCGATTCTTAACTTGGTACACCTTTAGTTCACAATCAGTTCATCTACCTAAAACCTGGATTTAATCCAATTCCTAACGTTAATCACAACCACTTTTATTTCTTGTTTATTTAAGTATTTGGTAATCTAGTTCAACCATTAAAGCCTTTCAAAGCCTAGTGACAATAATTGAATCAATTTTAAAAATCAAGTTGCTTTTTAACACCGATCATTAAATCCACGTGGTTTGACAACTTTGCTTACCCTAGCTATCTAAGATGAATAGGATGCACACATCATATATTATTTGATCGGTACTTCTACATCGATCAATAGCAGTCCTACAACTTTGCTCAATTTGACTTTCAAACCCTAACCTATATTTTTCAAGTAAAATTAATAATTTGTTAGTTATTTGATCTACCAGATATTAAAAATGATGCTATATTTTAAACAAAATGCCTAAATGATCATTCATCCATAAGTGACTAAGCCAATTTTTTCTCGGAACAAATCTTGTTATACAGACTTCTTGTATGGAAAACATAATATATCGATCATCTAAAAGAATCTATACATAAAAACCCTTTATAAACACAACAATTATTGTCGCTCTACTCATATCAAGATAATTTGCATGTAATGGGTTTATAACTATTCATTGGAGCTCAAAGCCTGATTAAACATAGAATAAACCATGCTTAAAAATATATTGTATATTATACTTTTCTACACAAGCATTTATAAATACTTTAATAGTTATTATAAACGTAATCCAACAACTTACAAAGTCTATAAATACATTGTATAGATACTTTCTATGGTTGCGCATGCATGGATTTTTTTTAAAAGTTAATTAGTAAAAATTATATATTGTTGCTTGTGTATAAGTGTATTTAACATCTATACTAATAAATGATTACATGTGATGACACATGTCATCATCAGATTTCATCTCACAAAAACTTTCCCGCCTAAAATTTTTTTAACAAATTTTCCACAAATCATGTTACATTCATTACTTGAAGTTTTATTTTATTTTAACTTTTTTTGAACAACAAGTGTGAAGTTTTTATTTTCTTTAACAATCTCAATTACCACCAACCATTCTAGGGATTTTGAATCTATTATATCGAACATCTCAAACCTTATTTATCCCTTTAAACCTTATGATCACAAATCCTTATTTTTACATAATCGATTTAAAATAAAAACGATAGAGTTTAAATATTTTTGTTTACATTTTTGAATTATATATTTATAACTTTTAACCCGTGTAATACACGGACTAATAACCTAGTAACCTATATGGCATATGTACGTAATAACAATTAGGGGGGTATTAGTTATATGACTAGCATACAATATATTATTATTTTTGCTTAAGTACGAGTTGATTAACAGTTAATTTGCACGTTCAAATACATAATAGGTTTATTAATACATTCAACAAGCATACTTTGAACTCGATCAGAAGTTGTAGAAAAAGGTTGGAGACTTGGAGACAATTTCTTTATTTATTTAAAAACTATAAATCACCCATTCAAATTTGATTAATTTGGGTTAACTAAACTCTAAAGCAACATGAAGTGTTGAACACATTTTCTTTCTTTATTTAAATCTGTTTTACTTAAAAACTAATTTATTACTTTTTTATATACTACTAACTGATATTAAGGCGAAACCGAGAGTTTAGAGGTTCTATTGATTCCCGATCACCAGAATTTGTTAGATTTTTTGTTATAAAATCTATAATATTTTCTAAAAAAGTACAAGTTTAACCTTTTATTTGTAGTTGTTAAAGATAAAAGACTTAATTTATAGTCATTTTCAACCCTTTCATGTGCATAGAAAACTTGTGGAACATTGTTTTGACCAAGTTATGATAATAATTTAAGAGTGATTGTTAACACGATCAAATATTCAAATATGCACATGTTGTATGATTATTAAAACACCAAGTACCACATTATATAAGATCAAGAATATTACAACACAAAACAACTTTCAAAAGATATACAAAATGGGTACCAATTGGAAGAAACTAAGTGGTGAAGACAACTGGTCTAACCTACTAGACCCTCTCGACATCGATCTCCGTCGATACATCATCCACTACGGCGAGATGGCTCAAGCAGCACGAGACGCCTTCAACTCCGAGAAGGTGTCAAAATACGCGGGTGACTGCCTATACAACCGAAGTAATCTGTTATCCCGAGTGGAAATCGAGCAAGGTAACCCTTACAAATATAAAGTCACAAAATATATTTATGGGACCTCGTCGGTCCCCCTTCCCTCGTTCATTGTGAAGTCGTTGTCGAGGGAGGCTTGGTGCAAGGAGTCTAACTGGATAGGGTACGTGGCGGTGGCTACGGATGAAGGGGCCGTCGCGTTAGGGCGGCGGGATATTGTGGTGGCTTGGAGAGGGACTGTTCAAACAATGGAATGGATTAATGATCTTAAGTTTGCTAAAGTTTCTGCTCCTGATATATTTAAAGGGGATCATCATGTTAAGGTTCAACATGGGTGGCATTCAATCTACACTAGTGCTGATCCTAAATCAAGATTTAACAAGTCAAGTGCTAGACACCAAGTGAGTTTTCTTTTATGTACCTTTTTGTTTGAAAATACTACTTTAAATAGATAACAACAATTTATATTGTTAGTTTAGTTATTGAGCAATGAAGAGAATTTATAAAATGATAATAAATCTTTAAGGGGTGGTGTTGTGAGGTGGGATTGTGATAAACACTTTAGTTTTTTCAGTATGAGTTTCAGATTTAAATTCAGCTTTTGCATTTAATCTTTTTAAAAGCCACTTATACAATCTATGTTTTGCAATTAACATGGTATTGTATAAGAGTTTCCCTGATCACAATTTCTCACAATTAACAAAAGAAAACTAAGTAAATATCATAAGATCACTGATATAACATATGATAACTTGCATGATGATAAGGAAAATCTATAATTAAAAAATTAAAAGAGAATGTTTATACCTATATAAAAAGGTTAATGAGATAATCCACAAACTTATTTTAATTAATTAAATTACTAAAAATTTGGGTCAAATTTTTCATGACATAATCCATTTTGGAAAGTATAATGAGATTAGCATTGACTTTAATTAAGGTGATGTGTTTTAAAACAATATCATAATTTTAATTTTAGTTATTGATTATTAATTTTTTTTAAATAGTGATAAACTTAACTCCTTTTCTTTTTACAAAGAAAAAACCTCTTTGCTAATTCAGATAAATTAAATTATGTAGGAGAATATCTACATTTGTACATCCTTATATTTGTCAATTGCAGTTGTCCTTACAATCATCCTAATTTTTTTTAAAATAATTCTTCTTTTTTAAACCGATATTTCATTTCTGAATTATCAATTTCAATAAACTGTACTACATATTTTATCATAAACGTGCATATTTTAATATATTATATAAGTCGAAAAAATGAATTTGAATTATGATGAAGTAAAGTTTTATATTATTAAATGGGGGAATTTCATATATACCCTACAAAAACTATTACAAAATATATTTATACAATTCGTTAGTTAATAAGTTGCATGGCTTTAATTGATTGAACCCGTATACACGTTTGAGTGTGAGAGTATTCGTCTAGAACTATGTACACCATAAACTAAATCTAAAAATTCTACCTAATAAAGAAGTAGTTTTGTGTCACTTCTCATAAATTTTATGAGTATATCATTTTTGTTTCATCCTTTCTTTTATTATTGAATAATTTGTATTAATTAAGTTTCACTTAACTAATTTCTACATTTAAATTTAGTATTTTTATACTTTTATTATATATATATAAATAAATAAATATATATATATATATATATATATATATATATATATATATATATATATTTTAATAATCATCTTCAATTACTTGTATTCTGTTTTTATATATGTTTTTAAAATTTTATTTTCACAATTACAGTTTTATCACTTATTAAAAATCAAATTAAGAACTTGACTTTGAGATTGATTTTTTTTAATTTTTAAATAGTTATTACTAACTATTTAATATATTCTTAATTTGATAAACTCGTGTTATATACGAGTTTCCAACCTAGTCTTTCTTATAAAGAACTAGCGGGGATAGACTGCGTGGTCCGGTGACTTTGTTTGAACATTGAAACATAAATAATAAAAAACACTTTGCGACTATAATTAAATTTGGAAATCACGAAAACGATATGTAGTTGTAATTTGGATGTTTAACAATTATGAAAGCGTCACTTGTGAAACTGTCACCAACCCAAACCTAGCATTTAAATTAGTTTTTTAATTAATATATAATTGATAAAGATATTAAAGCATTTGAAAATTTATTTAGTAAAAATTAATTACACAGAGATGAAATTATCACACAAATGTGAAATTATTATGCAAGAAGGTATTTTTGCATGATAATTTCATCTCTGTGTGATAATTTCACGCGAGAGTAATTCGTCTTGCGTAATTATTACTTTGTTATTACGTGATTATTATTGTTATTGCGTGATTATTTTAATTGTAACAAACTAACCCAAAGGCATTGAACACGATATAATGTATACAGTAATGTGTTTTTTTTTGTGAGAGGTGTATTTTTCTAGTAAGTTATCACTCGCCAACATGTTTTTCAGGCTATCAATTTTTAAAAACACAATTAAATCACACCCTATGATATCTTTAATCTCCTCAACACTCATCTTATTTGAAATCAATTCCTTTTTAGCTTGGTGTATCAACACCATGATAACAAGAAGTAATAGTCATGGGACTTGTGATTCTTGTATGAACCTCTATGTTTTTTTTTTCAACATCCAGAAAATCTTTCAAAACTTGTTCCTTCTAACAATTGAACAACCATCATAGTTCGTTTTTCTTTCAAAACAACAAGAACTGGTGAAAGCCTTAGCTTAATCCCAAAATCATGAATCATTTGAGACAATTCACCAACATAATGTGAATCAATCGAACCATATTGATTTGCATCGTTCGCATATCAATCATTGCTACGACACTAGAATCCTCGATGATGATCGCTAGTTCACTATATCACTAACTGAAATGTTTTCTAAAAAATTGCTAACAAACCTTATTGGAACCTGAAATTGACCATAATATTAAGAGACTAAACTAACATAGTTAAATTAAAGAACTATCTTTAAAAGCAAACATTACCTAAAAGGGATTGAAATAAAATTCGTGACCTAGGGATAAATTCGTAATCTCACCATGGACTAAAAAATGTAATTTTCTTTTTTACTGTTTGAATTGAATTGAATTGATTTCGTAGGCTCGGGTTTGTTAAAGAGTTTCATTTTCTTTTTACTTTATATAAAACAAAAATCATTAAACTACAAAATCTAGAATTCTTACGTGATAGTTTCTTCTTAATATATAACATATCCTTTAAATCATTAAAATGAATATAAACTCTTATTTCTGAACTACAAGTCATAATTTATACGTATTATAAAGCTTTTATTTATAACAAAAAAAAAATCAAACATTCACATCATTGTTCAAGGCCAAATTTATAAATGCATTTAAACGTAATTAATGTAATCTTCAATTAATTAGTATAATATAATTTTTAGAAAAACGTTTTTAGTCACAAATTAACATATATGTTTTGTGGAATTATTTTTCCCATTTTCAAACTGTTTTGGCGCGAAACGAGTGTCCAACAAATCGAAGTTCGAGTTACTCAAGTTACTCGGATGGGCCTATTCGAATTCGGGATTTTCTAACATGTTTTTGAACATATAACACCCCTAGTTTACATTTACATGACAAACATTGTTTACAAATTTGTTCAAACTAATATTTGGCATAGGTTCTTGAAGAGGTGAGCCGGTTAGTTGAGTTACACAAGAACGAGGATGTCAGTTTGACAGTTGTCGGGCATAGCATGGGTGGAGCACTCGCAACACTCAACGCAGTTGATATTGTTGTAAATGGATACAACAAGGACTTTCTTGTGACCGCTTTTGTTTTTGCTAGCCCTCGCGTTGGAAACTCACACTTCAAACAGATATTCTCTTCACTAGGTGACAATATTCGCGTGTTACGCGTTGAAAATGAGAATGATATAGTTCCACACTACCCATTGAAATTGCAAATGATGTGTTTCCCAATAAATATTGGGTACTCACATGTTGGGGAAGTCTTGAGGATTGATACTAGTAAGTCTCCTTACTTGAAACAACCTGGGGATATACAAAGATGGCATGACATGGAGACTTATTTACATGGAGTCGCGGGTACCCAAGGTAGCGAAGGGGAGTTTGATTTAGTGGCTCCACGCGCGATTGCTTTAGTAAACAAGTATACAGATGGTCTGACTGATGAATGTCATGTGCCCGATACGTGGTGGGTTAGGAAGTACAAGGGTATGGTTCAAGTTGCCAACGGGTTATGGTTGTTAGTGGATCATGAAGAAGAAGAAGAAGATGGCGGTAGTGGTGGTGGCGATGAAGGAGAAGAAAATAACGGTGGTGGTGCTGGTGGTGCTGGAAGTGGTGGCGGTCACGACGGTGATGTTGTAGATGGTGTTAATGATGGTGACGACGACGATGATAAAATTGTTGTTGTTGATGCTGGTACATCCAAATAAAATGCTTCACCATTTGATGTAGTATATTTTGTTCCCATTTATGTGATATTCCTTAACCTCAAATTCAAGTTGTTTGTGTGATATATATAACGTTAAACAATTGTTTAATTGTAACCAGAAATTATAAATTAAATTATTCATGTTAAGATCTTTTGTTTCTTTATAACGTTTTCTTTCTATTATTTATACGTCATGTATCGTGATATTTAAGATATTTAAGATTCTTTCTTGTGGACTCAACACATTTATTCCTAGTTTTGGTTATTATATATCAAAATCGGGTTTTATTCGTTAATTAGTTTTAATAAACGCGTATATTAACGAGTTGAATAAATAAAATATTAAGTATAATAAAAATTTTTTAATTGTAAAACGATATTTAAGATAATATATGATTGAAATTACGTATGAAACTATAAGCAATAAACAATGATATCAAGTTTTTAATCTTTTGTTTTTAAACTTGTTTTTTCAATTTTTTTAACATTTTGTTTCAAAACAAAATGTATTATACAGACATTTTTTTAAAAATTACTTATCATAACTCCCAATTTTAATAACATTTGGTTAAAAAACAAATTTTACTTTGTAAATACACCAATTTTAAAATATTACCTATTTTAAAAAAAAGTTTGATGTTTTATAATTTTTTTACTTTATTAAAATTGTGTTTTTAGGAATAACATTAATACAAAAAAATATATTTTTTAAATTTATTTAAAAACTATTTTTATTTCATAAAAAAATAAATAATATTATTAGAAGTTAAAGTAATTATTTAACAAGAGAAAGAAGCGTCAAAATATTGGTGGGAAGAAATATGATATTGTCACGTATCTTTTATAATTACTCTTTTGTTAAAGTAAAAAAGATATAATTTTTAAAGTAGGTTAAGACAAACTCTAACGAGACGCCTATAATGTACGATAGATGAGAGAAGAGGGCCGGATACGGATGTGACAAGGTAAGGTGAAAAAGAAAGGGCAACAACATCCTATGGAAGATGAGAGCCGGTTTATGAGAAGTGTAAGAAAGAGAATGAAGCATTTGTAAAAAGAAAAAAATCAGTTTGAAGCCTGTTAATACGAACGGTGCCCGTGTAAGAACACACATTCTCTCTTGTTAGTTTAATGATTACTATTCAATGTGTTACAATATGTTTGAATTTTACCTATAGTCTTTCAAAAAGATATTCAGCATTTGATTTTATTTCCATTTAAATAACATATATTATTAAGTTTACAAGACTTCTAAAATTCTCCAACGTGTAAACAATTAAACATCCCGTCATATTCACGCATTTAAAAACCAAATCATGAATCCAAACACCACGTTACAGTTAAAACTTAAAAGCCCCATTTGACCAACTCAACACTAACACAGTAACACACACCCAAAAGTACAACCTCTCAATGCAACAGTACAACCTCTGTAAACATAACATAACAATAATAATCCTATAACATAACAATAATAATAATCCTAACATAATATTAATAATAATAATAATAATAATAATAATAATAATAATAATAATAATAATAATAATAATAATAATAATAATAATAATAATAATAATAATAATAATAATAATAATATAATAATATAATAATAATAATAATAATAATAATAATAATAATAATAATAATAATAATAATAATAATAACCACCCACACCCCCACGTTCACCACCTTTCCCTCCAAAACCTCACACCACCACCCTTATAAACCCCTTAACACTTCACTCACAACAATCAACAATCAACAATGGCTTCTTCATCTTCATCGTCATCTTCACCACTACCTCTTCTCATCTCCTTCATCTCCACCGTCGCCGTCGTCACCACCACCATCACCACCACCGCCTCCGCCGCCGAGTTCCAAGTCGGCGGCGCCGTCGGCTGGCGGATCCCCGCCGTCAACGAATCGCAACTCTACAACGTCTGGGCCTCCCGACGTCGCTTCTACACCGGCGATTCTCTACGTCAGTTCAATCAAATTCATCATTCATCTTCAATTTTGCTCGTTATCGTGAATTCGTGACTAATTTTGAGTTTTAATTTCTCACACAGGTTTTCGCTACAACAACGATTCAGTGGTGGTTGTTAAGAAATGGGGATTCTACCACTGCGATTCGACGAAACCCATTGCTTATTACAACGATGGTGACACTGTGATCAACCTCGAGACCACCGGAACGATGTATTTCATCAGCGGTGATGCTGATCGGTGCAAAGAGGGGGTGAATATGATGGTGGAAGTGAGGAGTTCGGGGCCTGTGAGGTACTTCCCGCCGACGATCGCCAATCCGCCGGAGAATGGTTACGCCGCCGTGGCGCCGTCGCCGGATTCCGATCGGATTATGAATTCCGGTGGTGGGTCGCCGGCGGTGAGTCCGGGGCCGTCGTCGGAGTCGGTGGTGGTGGTGGTTAGTGGTTATGTAACTGCTGTTAGTGTTGGTGTGGGGTTGTGGGTGTTGAAGACTTGAAGGTGTAGGTGTTTTGCTGTTTTTGGTTTTTTTGATTTAGTGGTTTTTGTTATGTGTTTAGACTTTAGAGGTTGATTTTGTTGAATTGATTTGGTTGATTTGAAGTGGTTTTAGGACGTGTGTTTTTGGTGTTTTTTGGATTATGTGTAATTTGATTATGGATTGTTATAATTTTTATTTTGGTTATTTGAAATGGGATGTTAATGGAGAAATTTTGTTTTGTTGGTGGTGATTAGAAATGAAAACACACGTAAGTGATAGGCTCTGTGTTTTTAGCATAGGCTAGGATCACGAGTGTTAAAATGCAAACCGGGCTAGTGATATGAGGTTTAATTGTTTTCAATAGTTGCGTTTAAAGAGAGATATGTACATTTATATTGCGTGGATCATATATAAAGAAAAACAAAGACATGTTTATATGATTCTTTGCACCTTAAAAACAACACACAAAATTAGTTATACAATGTTTTTTATAACTATATGATTTTTTTAAGTACACAT
This sequence comes from Flaveria ramosissima, assembly GCA_025215565.1. NCBI lineage: Eukaryota > Viridiplantae > Streptophyta > Magnoliopsida > Asterales > Asteraceae > Flaveria > Flaveria ramosissima. Next base: position 62,886,862 of record CM046034.1, on the reverse strand, counting down.
CATTATTAAAAAAAACTAACAGTATTATTTTTGATTTTTTTAGATCAGCTAAAAATTTAAAAGTAACCTTATTAAATTTTAAAATATCAATAAAGCCACAAATTGTAAAAAGAAAAAGTGGTTTCAAAGGTAGATCATTTCCAATGTGGTGTTTCCCTTGAAAACACAATGTGGCTGTGTGAGTCATTCTTTATCATCGGGTAGCTATTTAGCACTTGATTTTGAAGTGTAGTTTTTCGTCAAATATTATAAAAAAACTAACTGAGACGGGGTATTATTGTAAAGTTATATATATAAAATATGAGTTATTAAAAGAAATTATGTTGATCTGATAATGTTATTAAGGTTTTTTTTTTACTAGGGTGGGTTTTCAAGTTTTTACTTTTTAGTGTTTGTTGGTCTTTATCTCGTTTTGATCAAGTGTCTAAAACAATAAAACGTTTAAGAATAATTTCTAGAAGATTCCTAAAATGAGAGCTTCCAAAATCGTGACGTAAGCCTGCGTCACCCTTATCTTCATAAACCCTAAAATTTCTTATCTCAAAAGTCTCACTAAACTCACACCTACTCCCTCTGTTATCTTCTCCCTTTCCTCTCTGTTGTTGCAAATTTGCAGGTAATCATCCATTCTTAATCTACTCATTTACGTATTTCAATTAATCGCGTATTAACAGTAGGATCTTCATCTGTTTGGAATTCAATTTGCAGTTTTCATTCGTTTCTCTTCGATTTTCATTTTGTATGTGCGGTTGTCTTCTTTTGAAATTGAGGTTATAACGATTGCGTATCTAGCTATCTTACCGTGTGAATTGAAGTTGAAATCTAGTCATGTTTCAGCTAATCGCTTGTTGTTTATTTTGGATAGACGATTCATGTAGTCTCCAGCTGTTTGTGCTCATATTCTCTTCGATTAGACGATATTGATAGTGATATTGGAATTGATAAATATCGATACGTAAGTTTGTAAATGTGAATATGCTCATAAGATTTGGCACTTTGTGGAAAAATGTTAATGATGAATACACAAACAGCTGCAGATTGCTTAGTTTTCTATTATGTTTGTTATATGTCTAAGTAGTTGAATTGATCATTTAATCATCATTTGATCTTTGTTGTCTTATGTTTTCTGTAGTTAATTGATTGAGGATTGTAAGAAGATGGCATCTATTACTCCCTTATCTTCCATAAGCTCATTTGGATCGCCCAGCGTTAAAACAAACAAGACAGTTGCAAGTTCGTTAGAAACATTGTCTTCATTTTCTTCTATTTCTTCTAGTCCTCTGGTACACAGAAGACAAAATGTAGTTCTGCAGAGAAAAAGTTCTCTCAAGGTTAAGGCAATGGCCAAAGAGTTGTACTTCAACACGGATGGTTCTGCTATTAAGAAGCTTCAGGTAACATCAAAATGAGATGTTTTATTGTTTTGTTATAATGAGGGCGCTTTGTGCTGATACGTTTGTGAAATTATGTGTAGGCTGGCGTCAACAAGCTTGCAGATCTAGTAGGAGTTACTCTAGGTCCAAAAGGGCGCAATGTGGTGTTAGAAAGTAAATATGGCTCTCCTAAGATTGTAAATGATGGTGTGACTGTAGCTAAAGAGGTACATTAATCTTAGTTTCTCAAAGGATGCACGAGTAAATTGCGTATCTGATACATTTCTGTCTACATAGGTTGAATTGGAGGATCCTGTTGAGAACATTGGTGCCAAGTTGGTGAGACAAGCAGCTTCAAAGACTAATGATTTAGCTGGTGATGGGACAACAACATCTGTCGTTCTAGCGCAAGGTTTAATCACCGAGGGTGTTAAGGTAGTTTACTAAATGACCGTTAGAGGAGTATGAATCATGAAGGGTCAACATTCTCATCATGAACTCTTATTTCTTCAGGTGGTGGCAGCAGGTGCTAACCCAATTCAGATAACTAGAGGTATTGAAAAAACCACTCGAGCTTTGGTTGAAGAGCTTAAAAAGATGTCAAAAGAAGTGAGCTTGCCTTTTTGTTAATTACTCTTTACATCATTACTAACTATGGTTACAAGATCTAAGCATCCTAACATTACTTGTGAAATTCAGGTCGAAGACAGTGAGCTGGCTGATGTGGCGGCAGTAAGTGCAGGGAACAACTATGAAGTCGGAAATATGATTGCTGAAGCAATGAGCAAAGTGGGAAGGAAAGGTGTGGTGACACTTGAAGAAGGAAAAAGCTCCGACAACTACTTATATGTTGTGGAAGGCATGCAATTTGATCGTGGTTATATTTCTCCTTATTTTGTTACTGATAGTGAGAAAATGACCGTCGAGTATGAAAATTGCAAGGTAAGAGGACTAATAATATTATTATTTTGTTCTCTTATTTTTGGATTCTGATTTTATGTTTTATGGGTGTAGTTGCTTTTGGTTGATAAAAAGATAACAAATGCAAGGGATTTAGTTGGTGTTTTGGAAGATGCTATAAAAGGAGGGTACCCAATTTTAATCATATCAGAGGATATTGAGCAAGAAGCACTTGCTACCCTTGTTGTGAACAAACTTAGAGGTTCATTAAAGATTGCTGCACTTAAAGCACCTGGATTTGGTGAACGCAAAAGTCAATATCTTGATGATATTGCTATTCTCACCGGAGGCAAGTGTTCCTTACCTGACCTGGCCTGTTTTGATCTGTTACAAAACCCACCTGACCTTTTTTCATCCCTGCTTTTTTTGTTTATGGATAAACACAGTATAAAATAATGCCATGCATTTCCATGTGGCACTTTTTCTGATTGTTTTTTTCACTGTTTCAGGAACTGTGATAAGAGAAGAAGTAGGGTTAAACCTTCAGACTGCTGGAAGTGAGGTTTTAGGGCTTGCTGCAAAGGTAGTTTTGACCAAGGATTCAACAACTATTGTTGGTGATGGCAGCACCCAGGAGTTGGTTAATAAACGAGTTGCTCAGATTAGAAATCTTGTTGAGGTAAACTCTATTTCTTATGCACATCTAGTATGCTCTATTTTTGCTGATAATTAATGGTAGCTATGCTATCTCTATCTTACAGGCAGCAGAACAGGAATACGAAAAAGAAAAACTAAACGAAAGAATTGCCAAGTTATCTGGGGGAGTTGCTGTTATACAGGCAAGCTTTTCAAGATTTTACTTTTAGTTCTCTGTATATGTATTCTCTTGTCTAAAGTTTAAAATATATTTCAGGTTGGGGCACAAACTGAAACTGAACTTAAAGAAAAGAAACTGAGAGTAGAGGATGCCCTCAATGCAACAAAGGTTATACTGCAAGCTATTCTTTTTTCTTACATATTAAATGTTATTCCTTTCAAATTTAGAGCTGAACTTGGTTTAACTCTTTGACATTTTACAGGCTGCTGTTGAGGAAGGAATTGTAGTTGGGGGTGGGTGCACTCTATTGAGACTTGCTGCTAAAGTTGATGCCATTAAAGCTACCTTTGAAAACGATGAACAAAAGGTAGGAGCGGATATTGTTAAAAGGGCGCTTGGTTACCCCATGAAATTGATTGCAAAGAATGCTGGTGTTAATGGAAGTGTGGTGATTGAAAAGGTATTTTTCGGTAGCTTTAACCATTTTCTGGTCATCCAATCACTACAATATCATAAGAATTCATTTTTTTAATGTTTATATATGATCTCAGGTTCTATCTAGTGACAACTTCAAGTTCGGTTACAATGCTGCAACTGGGCAATACGAGGATTTAATGGCTTCTGGTATTATTGATCCCACAAAGGCAAGTCTTGTTTTTCATAGTGTTTTTGGTGTTATTTATCTCTATTTTTTTCCTTTTAAGATTGTTGAAACATGAATTGGTGCAGGTGGTGAGATGTTGCTTGGAGCATGCATCATCTGTTGCAAAGACATTCCTTACATCAGATGCTGTGGTTGTTGACATCCCGGAGCCTGAACCCATGCCCGTTGGAAACCCAATGGACAACTCAGGTATTTAAGTTGTTAACTTGCACATTATTTGTGTCTTTATGGTTTTTTCCGTATCAATGCATCATTGTAATTTGTGTAGAAAGGTAACCAACTTCTTTGACTTGGAGTTCAAATATACCATCAAACTTTCAAGATTTTTTATTACAACCCGCAAATTCTCAAACATCCAAAAGAATTTATAGAAACCTTCATACTATTGATTTCATGATAAACGCCTCAAGCTTTCAAGATTTTCCTCCAATCTTCAAAGTTCAAAGATTTTTGACAAACACCCTCAAATTTTCATGATTTTTGATAAAACCCCTAACTTTTAAGATTTTTGGACAAAACCCTCTAACTTTCAAGATTCTTGACAAAACCTTGTAACTTTCAAGATTTCTAACGAAAACCTCAACTACCATAATTTTTGACAAAAGCCCTCAAACTTACAATATCTTTAGCAAGAACCCTCAAAATCTTCAAGAGTTTTGATAAAAACACTAATAGACTTTAAAAAAATCACAAAAAACATTCAAACTTCAAACCCCTCAGAAAAAAGCTTCTTAGACTTGTTTTTACATGGCTTTGTATTGGCACTGTTTGGGTGACTAGTTGCTGTCAAGGTTGAAGGTTAAACTTAATCTGATTTAATGAAAGCTTGATGGTCTTTTTGGGGCCATAAAAAGTTTGTCACCCGACCAAAGTCCGTCATCTTTTTATGTAATTTGTCTATTGTTGTTCAGTCTTATAAAGCTTAATTGTATAATCGTTTTCATGACCAGGTTATGGTTACTAAGCTGCTGCAGCTAGCAAATAGAACCTCGATCCATGGTAGTTCTTTGCGTATCTGTAATCAAAAAGCTAAGTTTTATGATTGTAAGAAAGTTCTAAACTTTTTTTCCGAGTAGGTTGAATTTTGGCGGGAATTAAGGTTTGTAGGATCAGTGCTTGTACTCGATTTGATAATCGCATTAAATAAAAAAAACACACAATAGCAACATTGTCTCCATGTGCATGGTATTTGAGATTATATGGTTTTCGGATCTAATAAATAACTAGTAGACTGTGAATCTGGTTACATACAGGTTGTGTAACATGTCAGAGTAAAACTGTTTTGTCACGAGTATGTAGTATGTCAAAAATCTCATTATAGGAGCGTTCACCTTTCAATCTATGGAGTAAAACTGTTTTATCACGAGTATGTAGTTTTGTCACGAGTATGTAGTATGTATCACTTGGAATCGAGATAATTTTAGAATGGAGATTGAAGATGATTAGAAGAAATTAGAAAGAAAATAAACTTAAATCAAATTAATTTCATTCATAGGTAATACTCTAAACAAGATGGTCTTTTATATGCTTACAATTGATAACTAACCCGTGACTCTATAACTAAACTTACGTCTTCAATACTTAAAAAAATAACTAACAAACAAAAAACTACATGGAACATGTATATAATTAAGACCCACGTTGCTTTACTAGATAGTTCATGGACATCATGGGTTTCCTTACGAAGTCACATAATCAAATGATTGCATATTGCATATAATAACATAGTCATGTAGCTTCCACCCCACTTATCCCTATATGGAAAATGTATGTTAAATTAAGGTTTTGAGAGGACTCACCCTTACGTATAGAAATCTTTATCCAATGACTATTAACCCTTTAAAAGTCAACCTAAATGTACAGTTAAAAGTCAACCTAAATGCACATGACCAACTTAATTCATTTGTTGATCAGTTTTGACTAACTTTGTACCTAATCCATATTCATTTAGTCTTATGTAACTATTGACATCCATTATACCACCTGCTAATATCAATAATTGAGGTTAGACTCCTTATCTCGTTACTTTAACTTTGACGCCCCGTTTAATATAAAACTTACAAAATTCACATATGGTAACTTCTAAATATACTTATACATCCCAAGCGCATTTGTTTAAGAATACATATAATTTAAAATTGATGAATTCTTGTTAGACTAGTCAATAGACATGTTAACATTTAATGGTATATTTTAGGCATAAATCACCAATTTCTTAAAGATTTCTCATTTTCACATTTTAATTAAATATTTGATTCAAACATAAGTTAAGAGGGATTTTAGTTCATTCTCGATTTCTCATCACTAAATGATTATTAATTTAGTTTTTATTTTATTTTATGGAGAATCACGTTTAAGATGCTTCTATACTTAAGGATGCCTTAATTATTTCTAACATTTTATTTTCATCATTTGCTTTTGTACCTTAGGATGCCTTAATTATTTTAGAAAATTAGCAAGATGGCTCAAACTCACCAAGAACCTTATCTTGCACTCTATAATTTCACCCTAATGTATCATTCTAACAAGCTTTAATCATCATGGGTGATGATTCTAACATATTATATACCAAAACAACCATACGTTTCTATGAATTAGTTGGTTGATGTTATTGCTTGAAATTAACAAATTGAAAAAAATGAGATAATTGAAGCGTAAATAGATTATCAATGACGACAAAATAGAGTAGAAACTGAATTTAGAGCTGTAATTTTTAAAGACGTTTGAAGGCTTTTCTATACTCGTCATAAATATTGTTTTAGATCTCAATATACTAGATGTCAAAATAGTTGTAAAAAAAGTACAACCTAAAAAACATAATATGCACTTTCCTCACAATGTTGTTATCTTTTTAATATTGCACGTAGATAGTGAGTTTGATTATCACTAATGAAGGCACGTGCCATCAAGTTTTGACATACAGATTTTAGTATAATCAACTAGGCCTATTTTAGCCTTCAATATCGATTTATTGCATTTTGACCACCATATATTCCTGGTTACATCTTTACTCAAAATTTCAACAATTTTTTATGTTTTTAATTCAAAGCTAACACTAGATAAACTTAAAAAAAATTGATGCATCATAAACCAGAGCCTTAATATTATTATTATAACGACAAGTAAAATATCCAAAGCATATCACATCAAACTGATGATAGTAAAAAATTCCCACTGTCAATATTTCTTTAATCCCTCCCACCCTCCATCTCCAAAACATCACCACTATCTACACATCCGGATTCATTTTCCAACCAATCTCTCACCACATCTTCGCCACCAGACTCGTGCACCAGGTTTCCTATTATCATAGTTGAGACAAGGGTTTTCTCAGCAATGAGTTTCCTCCTGAGGGGGTTGGGGGTGCGGTCCCGGCTGGAAAACGAATAGATGGATCCGATTAAGATAACACCTATTCTTCGAAGTGGGGTCGTACGTTTGCCGTTAAAAAAAAATCTATTAACATCTTATTCAGAGTTAAGAAAAAGTAAAGGGGCTTGTTTTGTAATTTGGAAAAAAATCAATCCAGATGGAATAAAAAACATTAAATTAATTAACCCCAATCTGTCAGACGGCTTCGTCTTTCGCTGCGTGTTACCTCGATGGATTCGCTTCACACCAACCACCAAACCACCACTTCTTCTTCATCTTCTTCTTCATCATCATCATCACTATCTCATATCACCCCTTATTTTCCTCTTTTTCTTCTCCAATGGCCTCCAGATTTCTTCTTCGATCCACCAATTTCTCTTCATTACACCGGTAAGATCCCTTTCTCCTTCTCACGAACCCTAATTTTCGCGTTTTGTTACGTTGTTCGTTTGGTTTCACTCGAACTTGATGAAATCACTGGTTTCGGAGCGAGTTGTATCGTGTATGTTAGCGTAGTGGAGGTTTTGGTTTATGCTAGCTGATTGATTGCTACATTGTATGATTTTTTTTCTTCTAGTTTGGATGTTTTTTTTTTGTTTCGTTGATTATCGTTTTTGTTTGTAATGCGTTCGGTGAGTACGTGTTTATGAGTTTATCGTTACAGTTTGTGTACTTGAGTGTTGAGATGACTTTGGATAGGAAGCTGGATGTTGGATGATGTTTTTTGGTACTGGATTTTGATGGTTTTTTCGATGAATGAGATGGCGATTTGGATTGATTAGTTTTGTATTAAGTTGATGCTCAATGTTGAATATGAACACTTGTTATTTTTTTAATGGAGACTGTTATGACTGCTAAATGCTATGTTGATTTTGGGAATTTGGAGCTTTTAAGGTGAAGCAAATTGAAGAGGAAAAGGTTTAGTGAAACTGTGAAATGGAACCTTAGTTATTATTCTAGATTTCTAGAGTTATCTCTTTGTGTTTTAAATAAATAAGTTGACATAAATACCAATGAATAAGCCTGCTCAGATGAAGTATAATCTCGTTGGGTCCTCTTAAATGATTTTGACAATAGATGAAAGTAGTTGAGCTGTGAGTGTCAGTGGAGCCTCTTAATTTGTAGTGTAGGTGGTTCATTGACCCATTGTGCACCTAGCAATCATGGGCTTTTAATTCTCCGTATGTAACCTTCTCTAGTATTATATACTAACCTATTCTGTTTTTGTTGTTATCTTCTGGCAGCCCCTAGTAGTTTATGCTTGAAATCCTCTATATGTTGTTCTGTTTAATTACATTTTTAATCTTAAATGGCATTTGAAATGTTTTCCCAAATTTGCCACTTTCTATCCCACTCCAACTGAGCTTTCTCGGCTGTTCTTCCACATGCACATCACTATGTATGCTGATTACTTATATGCATCGAGCATCATTTCACCAAAAACAATTTCTTAGTGCGTTGTGCTTATATGCTGTGAGCATCATTGCATCAAAATCAATTACTAAGTGCATGGTTTTCTACACTATATTAGTAATTATGCTAGATCTACTGAGATATATGTTAAAATCTTAATGGTTATCACAAATCAATATTAGAAAGGCTAATGCATAATAATTATTCATGGTACCATAGGGAATCTGCCGGATCAGAAGAAAGTGCAAAGGTCACCACTCATTCATCTTATGGATCAAAGTTTAATATTAAAGGGCAAGAGAATGATAGCTCTTCAATCAATAATTTTTTGCATGGGTTCCTGTTAAGACATTGCATTTCATCACAAAATATTGCACTAAGTCAATCTTCGTCAAGATCATTGCCATCCATTTCTTGTTTGGCCAGAGATAAGATCATTGTTGAGGATAATCCTTCAGTGGGTATAACAAACACTGATGAAGCAGAATTTAATCGAGTTAATTCTCTTGTATGGGTATTGCATAAATCTGCCAGGAGCTTTTCCCTTGCAATTCAGACTCTGGATTTGGCTAAAAGTGGGCCTGAGCTTTCAAATGCATGGATTGGAGTAGACGTGCAGGCATGGCATAAACGCATTGCATATCAGGTATTCTAGAAATAGTTTAATAGTGTTAATCGTCAAATATTCAGACAGCACCATTATTAAACCTTGATTTTGATCACTTTTGTATGCTTTTGAGGAATCATTAGATTTAGGGTAAAGTTAAGCAATATGATTGTTTTCTTATATGGCTGAATAGAATCTATCACATACACAAATTATATGTTATTATTTTACAGGTAGCAGTATATGCTTTGTTAAAAGCTGCAATCGAAGTGGAGTTGTTTCTTTCTCAAAAGCGTTGCAACAGTCCTGTCAGTGAGCTGTAAGTACCTATAATTTTCTTGCCTATACATCACATTCTTCATGCAATCTATAAAATTTTGTCTCGTTTTTAACAACCAATGACACAAACAGACAAGTCGGGTAACATTATATATATGTTTCTGTCTCAGCTTCTCTGCTAAAAATCTTTTCTTGTTGCGTTTGTTGAGATTTGAGATTCATTTGAGGCTTTGAGCTAACATTATATATGTTTCTTGTTAGATTTAGAACATGAAGATCATCAATTTTATTAAGGTGTTAAACTCAATTACAACATACATCACATACTTATAGTAGTTAGAAGGTCTAACTAACTAACTCACATGTTACACTTCTAGTCCCTATACTATGAACTAATACATTCTAGACACAAAACACAAAACTCTAAACAATACAATGAATTAACTAACATTCACCCCCTTAATTCTTGTATTGTTCCAACTCCTAATTTCAGCTTCATTTCTGCAAACTTGATCCTTGACAAAGCTTTGGTCAACACATCTGCCTTTTGTTCTTCTCCACTTATATGCTTTACCACCACTAGATTCTTTTCAACACATCCTCTAATATAGTGGTACCTCACATCTATATGTTTAGACCTGCCATGGAATACAGGATTCTTCATCAGCTGAATAGCTGATTTGTTGTCTACATACAACAAAATAGGACCCATCTCTTGATCAGTCAACTCTTCTATTAAACCTTTAAGCCACACAGCCTGTTGGGCTGTGGCTGTAGCTGCCATGAACTCTGCTTCACATGAAGACAGAGCCACTGTGGCTTGCTTTTGACTTACCCAACTCACTGGACCACCACCAAAATAGAACACCATCCCAGTAGTACTTCTTCCATCAGATTTAGTGGGAGCATGTGAACTATCACTATATCCAATCAACTCTTTAGCAGCCCCATATTCATACCATATTCCTTCTTCCACAGTCCCCTTCAAATATCTAAGAATGGTCTTGATAACTTGCCAATGTGATGCCTTAGGATCTGCCATAAATCTACTAGCAATCCCTACTGAATAGCACAAATCAGGTCTGGTCTGAGTAATATACCTCAAACAACCTATCACTCTCCTATACTGAGTCACATTCACTGACTCAGCATCCTCATTTTTACCCAATTTCAATCCTGGATCCATAGGGATCTTTGTGGAGTTACATTCCCACATCTTTTGATCTTCAAGAATCTTCCTTGCATATCCCGATTGAGTTAAGAAAATCCCTTCAGTTGTTTGCTTAACTTCTATCCCCAAATAATAGTTGAGTAATCCCAAATCAGTCATCTCAAAACAAGACATCATCATAGACTTAAACTCTTTGATCACATCATCATTAGATCCTGTAGCTATAATATCATCCACATAGACACCAATTATCAAAGTACCCCATTCTGTGTTCTTCTTATACACTGCATGTTCTCTTGAGCATCTTTTAAAGTCAAACTTGATCAATGTAGTATGCAGTTTTTCATTCCAAGCTCTAGGTGCCTGTTTCAAACCATACAGGGCTTTCAAAAGCTTGTAGACTTTTCTTTCATTTCCAGGTTGTATGAACCCCTCAGGTTGAATCACATACACTTCTTCTTTCAGCTCACCATTGAGAAATGCTGTCTTTACATCAAGATGATGCACCTTCCACCTGTTCACTGCAGCCATAGCCAATATCAGCCTGACAGTTTCCAACCTGGCCACCGGGGCAAAGACTTCTTCATAATCAACACCATACTGTTGCACATACCCCTTTACTACCAGCCTAGCCTTATGTCTAATCACCTTTCCCTCAGCATCCCTTTTGAGTTTGAACAACCACTTGAGACCAATTGGTTTCACACCTTTTGGACAGTCAACCAATTTCCAAGTGCCATTTTTCTCAATGCTTTCAATTTCACTTTTCATGGCTTTCATCCATTCTGGATGTTCTTTGGCTTGTTCAAATCTCACAGGCTCTTCTAGAAGTAACATCAACTCTGATTCATCAAAGTTTGGAGGGGTGAAAGGTACCTTCTCCAAGATATCTGTTCTACTAAACACATCTTCCAAAGTTGTAAACCCCTTAGGTGGTGTGTCATCATATGTTGATCTAGGTACTTGATTATTTGATGTGTGTTCTCCTTCATCACCCCCAGAGCCCTGCTCTAACCCATAAGGCTGATCATGTTCAAATTCATGACTGTCCTGAGTCTGGTCAAGGCTGGCTTCACTAGTGGCCCCCCCACTTTGATCCGGAACATTCACTTCTCCACCAAAACTAGCATAGCTTTGGTTGGAATGATACACATTAGTTGTATCCCACTTCCAAGGTTTACTCTCTTCAAAGTGCACATCCCTGCTGACTGTTATTTTCCCAGTCACAGGATTGTACATCCTATAAGCCTTTGTACCAGGCTCCACACCTAGATGCACCATTGGTGTGCTTCTATCATCCAACTTCCTCAATTGATCACTAACCCTTACATGAGCTAAACATCCAAACACTCTCAAGTGTTTTACCTTTGGCTTCTTATCAAACAATCTTTCATAAGGGGTCATGTTGATTAAGGCCTTGGTTGGACTCCTATTCAGCAGGAAGACTGAGTGCCTTACTGCTTCTGCCCACAACCACAAAGGCACATTCATAGCTTTAAGAATTGACCTAACCATCCCCATAACAGTTTGATTTCTTCTCTCCACAACCCCATTCTGTTGAGGAGAGTATGGTGCAGTTAGATACCTCCTTATTCCATCCAGGCTGCACAATTGCTCAAACCTTTTAGAAGTGAACTCTCCCCCCCTATCTGTTCTGAGAGCTTTCAGCTTGAAGGTTGTCTCTGTTTGAGCTTGAGACATGAACTTCTCAAAAGCTATAGGGGCCTCATCCTTTGACTTCAAGAAATACACCCACATATATCTAGAGTAGTCATCTACTAATAACATGACATACTTATTCCCAGCAGGAGTAGGTGGATCCAAAGGACCACACAAATCTGCATGAACCAATTCCAATGGCTTATTGGCCCTGTATGCACTTGTTGTAGGGTAGGGGTGTCTTCTTTGTTTCCCTACTAGACAGCTTTCACATATTTGGGATTTGTGGTCAATTCTAGGCAGACCTCTTGCCATATTGAATTTGGACATGTTCTTGATTGAGTCAAAGTTCAGGTGACCCAATCTTGAATGCCATATCCAGGCCACATCCTTCACCTCTCCCATTAGACACTTGGGGAGGGTTACATCTATGCTGATCTTATAGAGCCTGTTGTTACCCTTCCTAACTCTTAGGAGGGTTCTTCCATCCCTCTCAAACACCCACAGGTATCCATTTTGCATCAGAATCTTACAGCCAACCTCATCTAATTGGCCTAAGCTCAGTATGTTGCTCATGAGAGCAGGGATGTAATACACATTGGTGACTACTTTGTGGTCTCCATTCTTGCACTGAAAGCAAATTGATCCCCTGCCTTTTATGACAACAACTGATCCATCTCCGAACTTCACTTTCCCAGTAATAGTCTCATCCAAGTCAGTGAAGTGAGATTTTACTCCTGTCATGTGGTTACTTGCACCATTGTCCAAGTACCATGTGCTTGCATCCACCTCTGTGGTCATTTCTTTCGGGTAGACATTGTTTTCTTCCAGCAAACCCAGGTCTTGTATCACTTTCACCATCAGCAAAGTGGGTTCTTGATCCTCTTGGGTCTGAGTCAAATGGGCTTCATCATTCTTTGTCTTTGGTGCCCTGCACTCACTTGAGTAGTGCCCCAGACGATCACAGTTGAAACATCTGATCTTTCTCTTGTCTTTCTTTGGAGGGTTCCCTTTGTCACCTCCATCAGATTGGGTTCTATAACTCCTTCCCTTCTCAGTTCTTCCCCTACCTCTTTGTCTCTCCCTTGCCTCCCCGGAACCTGACTGTTTGTGGCTTTCTTGCTTGGATTCACACTTAATCCTTTCTTGCCATTCGGCCCTGGTCAGGAGTAATTGACCAGAGGAATTCTTTCCTTGGGAAGCTGGCTTTATCCTCTCTTCATACGCCTTCAATCTCCCCACCAATTCCTCAAAGGCCATTGTGTCAAGATTAGAGAATTGCTCGATGGCCGCCACAATCGGGAGAAATCTCTCCGGGGCAGCCTTCAAGAACTTCCGTACTTGTTTGGAGGCTGCGATTGTGGTTCCCAGAGCTCGATATCTTGACACCAGTTCTCCCATCTTGCCTGCGAATTCATCAATTGAATCATTCTCGGACATCTTCAGCATCTCGAACTCATGATCCAGCGTTTGGATCCTTGCCTGCTTTACCCTGTCTTCTCCGACGAACCTCTTCTTCAGGGCCCCCCAGATGTCTTTCGCACTTTTGAATGCAGCAACCTGCATTAGCACATCCTCTGGCAGTGCCTGGAATATGAATGCTCTGGCCTTCTTGCCGAGCTTTTCATCCACAGCGGCGGTCGTCGGTGGTTCAATGGCATCCCAGAGTCCCTGGGCATCCATGAACGCTTCCATCTTAATCGCCCACGAGGTATACGTGGTGGGCGTCAGTATCGGAATCTTGAATGAAATTGAATCATTCAAGTCTCTGAGGGCTACTTGCCGATTGTTGTCCGCCATCCGATTAGAGTCGAATTTCCGTTAATTGATTGCGTGTAGGCTGAATTGCAACCCGTTTTGGTTGCAACCGTCGAGTGATCGAGAGTGCGATTCGAAGAACTTCGGAAGGAATTTACCGATTGGATCGAGAGCCGTTAAAGGGCTCTGATACCAAATGTTAGATTTAGAACATGAAGATCATCAATTTTATTAAGGTGTTAAACTCAATTACAACATACATCACATACTTATAGTAGTTAGAAGTTCTAACTAACTAACTCACATGTTACACTTCTAGTCCCTATACTATGAACTAATACATTCTAGACACAAAACACAAAACTCTAAACAATACAATGAATTAACTAACATTTCTATCTCAGTTTGTCTGCGAAAACATTGTTTCTTGGCGAGTTTGTTGAGAATCAGTTGAATGCCAAACACCCTAAATTGGTGCAGTGGTTTAGAACTGTGGAGCTTCCACGCATAGCAGGATCATTCATTCCGTTATTCAAAAAGTGGTCAGTGGAATATGCTGGAAGGTACGCAAATGAACTCATCATTTTGGATCACTAAATTATTATTATCACTATCACTGAAACAAATTTATGCAGTGGGGTTGCAGGGGTTATTCTGGCTATAAGTTGCTGCACTGCTATTAAAAAGTTGGGATCAAGCCGTATTTCTTGTGCTTTATTGACCGAGTCAATTGACGATGTGTTGGTGGAGCTTATGGACTTATCATGCAGTCTTGTGACAGTTGATAAGTTGCATCATTTGGCACTTGAGGCAGGATTTGAAAATGATTTTTTGTTGCATTTTGGTAAAACGGTTTTGCCAAATAAGAATATTGAAGATGTGGAATTTTGGATTGGGTTAGTCCAAAAAAAACTTTTGCTAGCATTTCACAGAGAAAGTGTAATAACCGCCAAACATACGTTCTGTGATAAGGTCAGTTGCATCACACATTCACACTCCATCTTTGCTTACCATATTCTAAGAAAAATTATAGCAAACAGATGATACCCTTTCATCCTAAACTAGTTGTGTTAAGCCAAATGAAACAAACAAAATTTATAATTGGAAACCCAAAAGTAAACATAAATAAGTAAAAAGGTCTGATTACACAAAATGCTAATCAGTTTTGGTCAAATATCTATTTCTGGTATTCTGGTAACCAACCTGTTTACTCCAAATAAAAGAAAAAGAATCCATCAAAATTGTAAAAAAATTTTGTAAGGTAATCTTCAAAGGTGAACTTGGTGATCGTTACTGACACTTTAGCTGCCACATCATCATTTTTTTAGCATGATAGTGTGTACCTAAAAAAACTTATTGAAGGTTTTTATTGAGTTTTACAAAATTTGATGGTTTTTTTTTTGTGATGTAAAGGAAAGTTGGTTACCTTTTTTATGCAATTTGTCATTAGTATTACCTGAAATATAAATTTGACCAAAGTGGGTTGCTTTTTTGTGCAATTTTCCATTAGTAAAGTCAGAGTTCCATGAATGAAACTTAGACACCGTTTGGTTTCTGGAATTCCCAGGAACTGGAATTAGAATTAATTCCTTCAAAAATCCTGTTTGGTTCATTGGTTGGTCCTTGGAAGGTTATTCCTCACACAATGAAATTTACCTTCCTTCACTTGTGTGAATTGTAAGGATTCCATTCAAATGTTCAAAGATTAGCAAAACAACCTTGTATCCCACCATCAGATACCAAAGCAAAGGATTACGGCTTTAACTTAACCATCAAACAGACATCCAAATCCAAATCAGAAATCAAGAATTGTGTGTAAAGCATTAATCTGGAACTGAAAAAATTGTACTAACCCATCTCCATCGTCATCTCCATCTCTATTCATCCCAACATCACCGCACACACACCACCAACGCATCATTTGTTCTGCGGGTTTAATTTTAACCCCATATCGATTTGTTTCTGCATGTTTTTAAACCCAAACTGATTTTAAACTGTAGCATTTTTAACTCAAAAACAATTTGTTTGTGTCTATCCACATTATTAGGGAGACTGCGAAGATGAAGACTGTGAAGAGTAAGCAGTGATTTGGTTGTCTCTTTAACCAATGTTTTTGCAGGTTTGATTTTAACCAATGTTGTAGAGATGAAGAGAGTTGGTGACGGTGGGGTATAGAAGAAAATCAAGAAACGTTAGGATGACGGACAGTCGAAGAAAAAGGGGATGTTTATTTAAGGGCAAACTGGTCATCTCAACGTTTTAACATTCCAATTCCATTTATAAATTTACCAACCAAACACCTTATAAATTATTATAAGGTTTCCATTCAAATTCCAATTCTAATTTCTTTAGAAAACATTCCACAAACCAAACTCACTCCTAATAGTGTAGAACTTCATTAGGGTGTTCATCGGCTTAGATATCAATTTATGCGGTTTTGAAATCTTTTTGGGCCTAACCAAAATCCAAACCGATCCGAATTAGAAATGTACTAACTGAACTGAATTCAACCGAATTGCTTGGTTTATTCGGTTCAGTTACTCGATTAAAACGGTTACTATTCGGTTCAATTCAGTTCGGTTATCCGAATAAGCAAGATTTGTGGAACCAATAACCGAACCTCAAAGTAATTAAGCAATTCGGATACTGTTTTTTTCCAGTTAGGGATTTTTTTGCACACCCCTAACTTCGTTCACCATTTCCAAGTTGGCTTTTATTGTTCTTTGCTCCAAACTGTAACTGGAACTCCACTAGTATCTTGTAGTGATTCTAGTTTTGCAAATTGCATAGCTGATGCCCACTTTCATTTATACATTTTCCAATCCAAGATGTTTTATTTCAGCACATCGTTTATGTAGTAATATATACCATATGCTCATACAGACTGAAGAGACTGCTTTAGCTACTCTCGGGATTTTTGCATTTCTTGGAAGAGAGACAAGATTATTCTTATCAGAAATGAACATAAAGGATCTTGACGAGCAGATCAAAGACTTCCTCAGGTAAATTACTCATTGGTCTGACACAATCATTTAATTATTCTAACAGATTATGAATGTTCTGATGTTTCCACATTTGCAGTTACTTGGAGTGTGGTAGCCTGTACATTTGTCCTGAATTTAGTTCCCTACCTCAGTATCAGCTTTTCATAGAGGTTGGTTATATGCTTTAGTTGTCATATGAACATAAATGTTGAATCATACTGATAAGAGGTTGCAAAATGAGTGGATCAGTCGGGTAAATGTGGTGCGACCCACAAACACCTATTGTCTTTTCTCTTTTTAAATTTTACCACTATTTAATTCTCTAAATATGATTAAGAACTGTATTATGAAAATGTTAATTTATTTTTTTTTTGGATTGAAGGGTTTAAGATTTTATGCTTTCTAAATACAGTTCACGTTCCTTTTGGCCTGTTTGACCCTATCGACCCTTTCAACCATAAATGGTTGAAACTCTTACCTGTACTGCTAATGTATTGTTCTCGCAGGTGGTTATAGATGAAATTGGATGGCTTGATTTTTATGCACCACTTAGATCGAAGTTCCATCATGATGGAAGAAGATCAAGACAACATGCAACCCAGGCAGAAAAAGAAATAATTCTTTATACTGTTCTTACGGTTTGCTATGATGTTTTTTCTGGATATGCTCATTATAGCAATTCTTCTCAACAACCCATGGATTCAAATTTGCTTTCATTTCTGCTTCGAAGGTAATAGATGGTTCCTTACTAGATCTATCATAAGGGGGGTGTTATGAAACTGGTTATCTAATTATTACGATAATCAGTTTTTAATGTTTGGATGAACATATTATTCTTCTGATTATTGATTAACTTTTAATTATTAATTTCAAAATGCTCATCCAAATCCACCTAACTTGACTTGCTTGGTTGTACTAAATTACATCTGCTTTCATATTTGTAGCCAGACTTTATTATCGTATTGTCTCGAGGAGTATTGGGCTGCTTATGATAAATCAGGGTAAGTTGGCTTATGTTTTATATCTTTCAAACAAGGTGCCCTCATATGTCAATTATGAGTGTTTATACATGTTTATTTATTACCTTTTGCAGTGAATTAATGAAATTTTCAGAACCATATGTTCAAAGTAATAAAGCGATGACAAACTCATCTATATTGTTGGAAAAGTCAGTTGATTTGATGAAAAGGAGAAGCAGTCAAGATGGACCTACAATCAGGAAGGTATAAAGATTGTATTTTGTTTTTAGGAAAAATTTCATATATGTCCCTCTAAAGTTGTTAAATAGCAGTATTTTTTATGCATCCATTTTTTTCAGGGCACTAATTTAGGAGGAATTGACACTGTAAAAACTGAAACAAAGCCATTGTTTGAACGCTTAGTGAGGGAATCCACCATGAAGTTGGTGGCAGCTAGTAATGTAAGTCTTTAAAACTTTAAGTTCTTGTGCTTTGTTTATAATCAATGGCAGAGGTGGTGAGTTGGGTAACAACCAGGGTCTGGTTTATCTAAAACACTTTTTGTCCATAGTTCTTAAAGTTTTTATAATTAATTAGTAGGTCAAATATGATTACAAAAATTATGATAAACAATTAGTGCGTCAAATATGATTACAAAAGTTATGATCAGCTCAACTAACTGAACCTTATCTTTCTTTGAAAAAATTTACTTATTTGACTTGTTTGAAAATTAAAAGAATAAAGATGACCCGAATTGAGTCATTTATTAGTACAATGGTTGATTGGTTAAAATGGCTACCTTTAACTAATAGTTTCATTTCTTGATATGTAGGACATATGGATGGGCACCCAGTTACTATGTATAGATGTAAGGGATGCCTTTGGGCTCTTTGTGAAGCAATTGAGTGGCAACAAGATTACAAATAGGGAAAGAGGGAAGATAAAACGAACACTTAATGATATTGCCACTCTTGTTCCTATCACAATCCTAATGTTAATTCCTGTAAGTATACAATTCTTCAAAATGTAGATTCTTTCCCTAAACCCACAAAAGATTTTCATTGGGTTTCACTAGAGCTGGGTAACGGGTCAAAACTCAGAACAGGTTATTTTATTCCGGTATAAACAGGTTGGGTTAACCCTAATGATTTTGGACTTTTATGCAAAAGAAAGTTTCACTTTGGAGTTTGGGAAATTTTGACCCAATTCATATGAACCTAGTATAGTTTCTCACCCATTACAGATATCACTCTAATCAAACCCGTGTATTTTATTTTATTTCTGCAACTGTTTTCATCGGTGAGCAGGTATCAGCTGTAGGCCATGCAGCAATGCTAGCAGCAATCAAAAAATACATTCCGTCATTGGTACGTCTCATTAACACCCTCTTGTCTCTCATATTTTGCTAATTACTTGTCTAATGAAACCACCCCCCACAACCCCCCACCCCCCCAAAACCCAAAAAAAAAAAGAAAAAAAAACTGCTTTGTTGTCTGTTGAGCTGTTCATTTTTTAGCTTTATACACAGTATTTTTGTATTAAATAAAAATACTTTATTGTTTCATGTTTGTTTCTGTATCATCCTTTAAAAAAAGAAAAAAGAGAGGTTTTCCTGAACCGAAGCTCTCCTTGAGAGTAACCTCTTTATCCCCAATGATAGATATAAGGTTTACCCTATCCCGTCCTTCCCGGACCATACTGAAAATGAGATTTTGTTGAGTATGTATGTTTATATATATATAAGAGATTTGTTTAGGGCCGCGAGTCTAGTCAAACTTGGTATATGAAGCTTGGGCTGATTTAGGCTCGAGCACTAGCTCAAGTTCATATAAGCTTGACTTTATTCAAGCTTTTAATAAACCCATCTTGAGTAGCCCATGAGTGGGTCAACTTGTTTGCACCCCAAGTTTGGGCCACACTTGAATAAATTGACCTGTATTGCTCATTAAATTATTCATTTTTTATCTTCATTGTTCTTTTTTCTTCATTCATCCCACAGATTCCTTCTCCGTATTCTTCTAATCGGCTCAACTTGGTGAAACAACTAGAAAGAACAAAGAAGATGGAAGTTGAACCATGGGCCAGTGATGATACGATTCAGGCTAGAGAAACCAGTAAAGAAAATGAAGGAGATAAAAGTTTTACAGTGACAGTGCCGTAGCAATTGACGCGTAACAGAATATGCTTCATCTCTAGTGTTTTTGATCATGTTCAGTAGCTTGTATATAAGTAGATGCTGATGTATAATCTGATGTTACATAAGTTATGTCAACATTTTGTCAATCACCTGCAGATTTAATTTTGGAAATCTAAAAAAAAAGAGAAGAAACAAGTCGCTGTTTTCAGCTAGTTTTGTTCCTTGAATTGGTCCCTGTAGAAAGGTACAGTTGTGTTCTTTGTTAACATATGAAATGATAAAACAATAAATGTGACATTTATTGTTGATTTATTTTTCTTTTTCTATCTGTTATGTAAATCAATGATGCATTGAAATAGGATCTTTGACTAGGAAATGTATCATGTTTTTTTTTATATATTACATGGATGGTTATATGGTATGATAAATTTCATTTACTCATTACTTTTAAGGATAAACCTATTTCACCTAGCACTATCATGTGTGTAAATTGATCTCTCATTTTAGAGATTCGAGTCCAGTGAAATAAACCCTATTTGATTCTAACTGTTTAGTCACTTTCATGATTTTGATCCTTAAAATGCAAAATGTTAAATTTTAAAATTGACATTTTACCATTTGTTTAAACAAACAAAAATGTACCGAACACCCCTCATCTTTTCCACAGATTCCGTGGCTGGTGGATTACCCCTCGACCTTTTTAAAATGGTAGTAGGTTCTAGTTAATATGTACAAAAGCTAACTGCATTGTGTTCTTATTTTTAGAAACTGTGGTGCGGGTTTTGCTTTTTCGGTTTTGTTCATCTTCTTCGCTATGAAGTTTATTAGGGTAGTGACTCGTTCCTCTAGTAATCAGCTGACGGCATTCAGTCGTAGGGAAGGGGCAAAAGGGTATGATGCTACGAAAAAGAACGGGTGCACAAGGGATGAAGAAGAATTGGTTGGCGCTCGTGGAGGTCACTAGCGGCAATGGATGAAAAAGAATTGGTCACTGGGTTTATATTTTCTGTTTGCTTTTATACAAATTATTTTAATTATTTGTATTTACTAGTAAGGGAAAAGTGAATATAGCTATAACTTAACATATATATTTACCGTTTATCCATTCATTGATTAAAAGAATGACAAGCGAGTAAACAGTCAAGACTAAGTAATATTGATCAGTTCTCAAAAAATCATACTGATAATTTCTCAAAATTTAAGAATAATCGTAACTTTAGTTAAGCCTAAACGTAAAATTTTAGTTTACCTATGAAATCTATGATTTACTTTTTTATTTTTTTTTGAACGGCAAATGTACGACCCTGCTTCGGAGGATAGGTGTTATCTTAATCGGGCCCACCTATCCGTTTTCCATCCGGGACCGCACCCCCAACCCCCTCAGGAGGAAACCCATTGCTGAGAAAACACAATGGCTCAACTCTGAGCATTTTTGCCCAGAATGAGATTTAAACCCATAACCTTTCATTTATTTGGTACATCATCTTAATCAGTTGGGCTTTTTTATTAATATTAATATTTCTTATATTTGATGGCAGGAGTCAACAAACCCAAAAGGTCACATGCATTGATTGGTACAAATGGCCCACCCACCTTACAGTTAAAAGAATCAAACAAAATGACCCAACAGAACAAATGGGCCCACCACTACCTATCCATAATGCCATGATTCTACCAACTTCTCACATTTTTCAAAAACAAGAAAAAAGCTTAAATCACACATAAATCACACTTACTCCATTAAATTTCATAAATAACATATCAAATAGCAAAAGAAAGAAAAACAAATTAATTGCTTTCCTTCCTTTTATTACAATTACAAATTCATTTGCTTCACAATGAAAACTTAAAACTCGCTAGAAAGGGGGGCATGTTCATGGCTCATAAACACATTGCTGTAAATGCCTCCGGCTAAGCCACCACCGATGAGTGGCCCGACCCAGTAGATCCAGTGGCCAGAGAAATCACCACTGGCCACTGCAGGACCAAAGGATCGAGCCGGGTTCATTGATCCTCCAGAGAAGGGGCCAGCAGCCAAAATGTTGGCTCCTACAATAAACCCAATTGCAATAGGTGCGATTGTGCCCAATGCCCCCTTCTTGGGGTCACATGCGGTGGCATAAACAGTGTACACCAACGCAAATGTGATTATGATCTCCATCACAACTCCTTGGATAGCTCCAACACTTGCATCAACTGCATGGATCGGCACAGCCTGACACATAAACATATCGTATTAGTATATATGCATAATGTACAACCCTTTACGCGATCAAATATTAAAATTTACTCACTAGTCCTCCGGTGACGAAGCTAAGAAGGTAACATGCGACGGTGGAGCCAATGAGTTGGGCAATCCAGTATAAGATGCCAGTTAGGATGGTGATTTGACCGCCAACAGCCAATCCAAAGGTGACAGCTGGATTGACATGACCACCTGAGATGTTGGCGGCAATGGAGACCGCAACAAAGAGTGCTAGACCATGGCAGACCGCCACCGCCACTAGACCCGCCGGATCAAGAGCAGCATCCGCTGTCAACTTGGCTGCACAAAAACAACAGTTAATTTGCGTACAAAAAACTGAAATTTGCATGATAGTTTATAGTTTTGTTATTAAAATTATTAAAATAGCTTTTTTTTACCGATACCTAGTCTACTACTTATTAATTATCCATAACCTTTATGAACAGTAATATACTATTTACCATCAGTATGTGCCCGTAAAAACATTAAAATAATTAGAAAGTGAGAAATTGTATACCGTAAGCAATGGCAGAGCCGACACCAGCGAATACGAAGAGGAGGGTGGAGATGAACTCTGCAATGTAAGCCTTGATGGAGGTCACGCTAAAGGAATCATCAAAACTACCAAATGCAATTGCAGGCATTTTTAAAAAAAATTAAATAACTGATTAATTAAATTTTTAATTAATTTAAAGAAATGGAGAGTGTGAAGAAAGGATGAGGAGAATTGGGAGTGAGCGCATTGCAAATGACTCTAAAGCCCTTTATATAATGAAATTTCCAATTATAATAATAGTAATATTTGAATATTGACAAAAGAAAATGTAAAATATATTGTTTTGATAAATACCCAATTAAGAAAGGTTTGGTGTCATAATCATTATAATAAGTTAATTGATTACTATTCTTGTCATATTCTTTTTGAAGTAAAAAAACTAGTTGTCCTGAACGTTAATTTATTTAGACGGGTATTAAACAGGTTGTGTTATGTGTTAATTGTTTGGACTTATTGAAAGCTGAAATTTTATACGGAATCAAAAGTCATGTTGAATTAGACGTATAAATCCAAACACGACTCATTACTTTACATTACAAATTTATGAAAAAACACAAATGTGTATAAATATAATTCTGATTATACTAAAAAATTCTACCTTAATTTCTATAAACTATCCAACTAGTTTAAGTTTTCATATTAAATATCTTTTTAAGAAGTTTATGATAATAAACACGTTAATCCCTCAATCCATCGCAGGTGCGGCTTAACAATTTTAAAAGCACAAGGTGAAGTAAAAGCGTGGGGTCCCTTAGCAAATGGAATCGTTATAAACTTCAATGTATCTAAGATTTTTTGTAACACGAAGCCTTCTGGTCTAGTGGTGGTCCATCACTTCCCAAATGGGAGATCGTGGTTTCAAGTCTCGCTCGGAACACAATTGGTATGAGCTGAGCAAGTGGTTTCTCCAGTTGTGGATTTTCTTCTGATGGGGTTGGAGGTGCAGTCTTAGCTGAGAAACGGATATGTGGACCCTTGAGAAACGGATATGTGGACCCGATTAAGATAACATCTATCATTCGAAGCAGGTTGTGCAATTCGTGTTCAAAAAAAATCTAAGCTTTTTTGTAAGTGGAGGGATAATTTCGTTAAAATAGGGTTCAAGACTGATTGGATATTTTTAAGTCTAAAAAAACCATCTGACTTATACTATAAATATAAAATATCTTTTAAAAAAATTTGGAGGCTCAATAATACAAGAACCCTAGGCCCAAGCCTAAAAATAACATATAAAGTTGCCCCTAGACCCGTCAACCTAATTCAAAATCAACCACTTACCTAAACATGTTCGATCTGAAATTAACCCTGATCAATTCTAACAAAACTCGACATAGTTTTCATGTCAAAGTTCGTGTTATGTTCTTTTCTTATTCACACATCTGAATTTCTAAACATGTGATAAACTTAGTTTTATAACTTTACACATTTCTCCATACTTTTGGGAACATCTAGGAAACGATGAAATTGCCTTAATATCAAATTGTGTAATACATATAAACAAAGTTTGAAATATATACAATCAAACTGCATATTTTATACACGTGTAAGGATAAGGAAATAGTCTATTGTTTAATTAATTCACATGGTGTGCTTCATAAGATTTAATTAACCAAAATATAAATACTTTCGTGACATTAATATATGTTATATTATTGTATATTATATGAAAAATAATTTGGATAAAATAGAATTTTGAAGATAGAAAGGAATATAATGTGGTCGATGCAAATATGTGGGGATGGAATTCTGGCTGTCAATAACATGCTTAATATGGAAGTGTCTAGAACTCGTTTTTTTAATATAATTTATGCATGTCTTCTTATGTTCGTCGCATTTATCTCTCAATGGATAATATAAATTTTCTTAAAATGAGATTCAAACATATAATTTTTTATTTGGGTTTACTTATTTTTAATTATTAATATCAAACAAGTAAAATGACCTTTAATTAGATTTGAAGTAAAGCCACAAAAAAATTCTAATTTCAAGTAATTATCTAAATGGAAGGAAAAAACTAAAATAAGTTAATAAAACTAAATATTGTTCAAAGAAAGAGGTGCAATAATTTTGGATGGTATTCATTTATTTTTCTTTATGTCTTACTTCAGAACCTATCAATAATTTGATTATAAGTGAGATTTACTAGATATGGTTGGCTGGTTAGAAGTGGTGTATAGTCCAATACTCTCGTTAATGATGCGTAAAATCAAGTTTTGTAATTGTTTTGGATATAATAAAGTTTTTTTCTTTAACTACGGGGTTTGATCTTTTGTTAACACAATATACTGGATTAAATTCCATTGTTATATTATAATTATATTATTAACACTATAAGTAGATTATGTTATAGAATAATATAATTAGATATATTATAGAATAATATAATCTAATTATATTAAATTATCTCATTAAACCTGCACACTATAAGATTCAAACCTTACTGATTAGTGAGGGAACTACACTATTTACCACGGACGTATTCTTATACTATCAAGTTGTAGTGAAACTTTTGTTAAGATCAATTTCAACTCTTTTATTTCATTCAATATTATGGGTACCATAAAGTCTTCTATTCTAATGGTAGGCTGGTGGCCCAATGGCTTCATTTGGGAGGTCGTGAGTTCGAGTCTTCCTTAGGCAAAAATACTTTAGGTTAGCTAGAGAGTTTTTTCAGTTGTAAGTATCTGTCTAATGGGGTTGGGGGTGCAGCACTGACCGAGAAACGAATAGATAGATCTGAATAAAATAACATTTATCTTCCAATACAGTCGTACGATTGTCGTTCAAAAAGAAATTATAAGTTAATACATGTATTTACATCCCTCCAAGCGTAGTGTTAACCAAAAGAGCATGTTTCGTTCCTCAAAAATCTCCATTCATTCCCAAATCAAGTTTAAAATATAATATATTATATATGCCCATAAAAATTTAATAACTATAATGTATAGAGAAATCAATTTTTAAAATATCATACATACTCTTCTGTAATTACTAAAAATACATATTTGACGGTGTGAGTACATCACTAGAAAACAGTGAACTTATATATTATGATTCATTAACCTATAGATACACATTTAACTCATACATATACACTTAATATTTGAAAAAAAGTAGTATGTTCACAAATCACAATAATGTAATGTTTCTTTAATTCTGAGCATAATCATGACGCGTTTTTTTTTCTAACTACATATCAATATAAATTCTGTTTAAAACCGACGCAACGTACATTCAAGTTATACTGGTTCCCATTAATTACAACTAAACATTGTTTTCTCACATACCTCAACGATATTACTTGTCTTACTAGCTTAACTATCTTATAGATTCATGGGAAATAATTTGTATTCAACTTTTTGTTGTTTCTATAGTCACATTCATTTTTATAAAGGCAAATTGAATTTTAATAATTCAAATCATTATCTATTGGCTGATAATAATTCATACTATCAATTTGGCCACTAACACTCTCAATTTTCACTTTTATTACCAACAATAATCTAGTGAAATAATTCTCAAAGTTTTACGCTCAATTTGTATCTATTTTAGTCTCAATTTAGCTTGTATGTTTCTTCATTTCATTCATTATTATTGTTGCGAACCGAATCGAGTCCAAATCGAGCGTAAAAATTTGAAAATTATGTCACTAAAATTGTTGTTGGTAATAAAAGTGAAAGTTGGGAGTGTTAACGGCCAAATTGATAATATGGATTATTATCAGCCAATAAGTAATATTTTGGATATCAACCCTAATTTTAAAAACTCTCATAATTACAAGTATTAGTGAATATAATTACTCTAAAGCAAATAAAGTTGTTTTTGGTTTCATTATTGATTTAAAGGTGCAGAGGAGGTGAACACAATGAACGACTTTGGGCCACAAAGTCCACCGACCATCCTTAAACAAAATGATAAGAGGCGTTTTGGTTGGTATTCTTGTGCTTAGGAGTGGTTTACTTTGGCTTTATGTTAATTCTTGCATTTTTATTATTTATTCTAATTTTGTATCATTTGCGGAGCTTAAACGAAACTATATTGAGGGGAGGGGTCGAAAGTAAACTTTTGTAAGATGGAGGGGGCCATATACAATCTTACAAAACAGAAATTAAAAAATCGAAAATTTAAAATGATATTATTATTATTTTACTTGAAGTACTTACTTATACGTAAGTCAATAATATGTTATTTAAAATTATTATTTATTAATTTATATTACAAACTAAATACAATCCGCATGATTATTTCACCCTCTTTGTCTGATAATTCCATTGTCGGGTCGGCTCATCGGAACCACAAAAGCGTATACCGTTACCGGTTCTGATAATACCGAATACTGATACCAATGTTTGACGCCAAAAACACAAAAAATAAACTTTTGTGGTCAAAGAGCAAAAATATAAAACTTTGTTGTAGCACATCACTTGCTTGCCGCGGGATACCGTCAATATTCCACATATCAAAACATAGATACAAAAACATGTTGCGACGATTATCACTTCTACGTAAACCAAAGATTGTATAGTCGTAAAAGCTATGGTCGATGTTATTAACTCATATTTATGTGATTGTGTGTAAATTAGTAAATAAACCAAAAAGGGGCCAAGATGTGAAGTTTGAAAACCTTGGTGGTAAAAGTCAACTATCATAAACATTACTGGCGCAAACAACATGCATTTTAATATATATAATAATAATTTGAAGATAATGAACTGTACAGATACTCAAAATCTTTTCTTGGTAAAGTTTGAAGCTAAATCTAATCTGATCGATCCATACCCATGTGAACGAATACACAATATTTGTTTGTATGATAATGATCGGTTTTTATTATTTAATTTTTATAAATGAGAAGATGAAAGGCAAGACTAGTGACAAAAATCAAGGTCTATAATTTGAATAAACCTTCTTTTTTCAGTTTTAGTTCGAGCGATCTAAGGTTTTACATCTATTAATATCACTTCAAGATTAAAACCATTTTTTTAAACCAAACCACCAACCAATATTTAAAAGAATCCAGAACCATGAAGCAAGACTGCAAGAGCCGTTTAAAAAAAATAGAGTTAATTACATAAATGATTCCTATGGTTTGGTGAGAATAACAAGTTTGGGTACTAACTTGTTTTAGTAACAAGTTTGGGTTTTATGTTTTTAATTTTGTAACAAGTTTAGGTATTAAGACTAACTTCTGTTAACTATTCTGTTAAATTAAAATGAAATGACCACAATACCCTTTAAAGGCTACTTTTGTAACCTGCTCACAAACATAAACTTCAGGGGTTACTTATGTCATTTCAGAAAAAACAAAACTGAAGCAACCACCACCCAAAGACACCTGCGGCGTCACCACCACCCAAATTCAAAATCGTGCCTTTTAATGGGAAACTCAGCAAATTCAATCGATTTAGGTTTAAGGCAGGTGGCGGTAGATGGCCAAACCCTAAATCAAAACTCAATCTAAAATGAATAAACAAAATCGATGATAAACAATCATTCTCGGTATCCTTCGATTCGTATTATCATTATCGGAGCCAAACCTCTCACGGTTTAATGGGTGGTGAAAAGAACAAAGGTGGTAAATGATTGTCGATCCCCCAACTCTCTCTATCTTTTCTGGCCTCAAAGATGGCAAATGGTTTAATGTTTGTTTTAGGTGATGGTTGTCGGAGATGGTGGTGGCCGGCTAATTTGTTCGGCCCACAAATGGTGTCTCTCTTTATAATATACACAAATGGTCCCTATAACTAAAATAAAGTTAATTACATAAATGGACCATTTATTTATAAAAGGGTAGTATGGTCATTTTACTCTAATTTAACGGAAAAGTTAACGAAAGTTAGTCTTAGTACCCAAACTCGTTACAAAATTAAAAGTATAAAACCTAAACTTGTTACTCAGAAAAGTTAGTACCCAAACTTGTTATTTTTATCAAACCACATGGACTATCTATGTAATTAACTCAAAAAAAATATGTAAAACCAGAAGTCAGATTTATTGTCTGTATTAAAAGTTGTACTAATAATCTCATATTTCATTTATTGGTCGGGATTAATTCCAATTTGAGAAAAGTTTAAAAACACTTCCAACTTAAAGTTTATTTTCCATCAATGATCATTATAACGTGGATTGTTTATATGGCGAGAACACTAAGCAGAAAGTTAAAATCAGCCATTAGGTCCGTCAGTATGAAACTTCTGCACCCTAAAACCCGTCAATCTCCATCTCCTGATTTGAACCACTTGACTCGTTGAAGGTATATTTTAGATGACTATGGAGGATAGACATCGAAAAATTGACTTGATAGAGGCTGGGCGGCGGCGGAGTTGAAAAGTGGTTCAAAGTTGACATCATTTCATCAAATAAACTAAAGAGTGTTAACTATTTGTTAGTAAGTGATCGTTGTAGGAAAATAAACTCAAAGTTCGAAGTGTCTGCAAACATTTACCGTATAATATTATGATTAGTAATATTATGATTATATATACGAAAAAGCATGGAACACAAAAAGTAAACACTTATACCAAAGACAAAAACAAATTTTACCACTTTCTATTTTTAGCTATCCAATCTTCCTAATCTAATAAAAAGGTATTTTAGAATGACACTTGTCAACACCACAATCATTCTCATCAAAATTTTCCCGCCTCTCTCTTTTATCAAATAATTACCTTAATTAATAATAATATTATTTAATACATTTTTTTAATTTAATAAATTAAAAAATAGATCTATATATTAATATTATTTCTAAATAAATATTTTTTATAATTAATAAATTTTATTATAATAATATTTTACTGAAGCTAGTTTTGTATATCGTGGTTTTTTGACCACGCAAAGGGATAAGATCTTATCTAGAGATGGACAAAATACCCGGATACAACCCGGTATAGCCGTATAGGGTGTACCACTATACCTGGTTTGGACCCGAATAAATTTTGGTAGCCATTTAGGGGCTAATGGGCCATGTAAATTAAAATTTTGGGTACATTAGAACTGGGCTTCAAGCTTGGCCCATACAGATCCAACAGAAGCCTAAGAAATTTGGGTGCATTACTGGGCTTTAAGCTTCACTAGAACCTTTAATACAATCACTCATTTAGTTATCTATATCTTAATAGTTAATAACTCATGTATTAAATAGGTTGTAGAAAAAATTAACACATTAAAACCATTAAATTTTATTAATATTTTTTATTTTATATATTATTAGCAATTAATAAAATAATAAATAACAAAAAATTATAAAATTATAAATAACAAATAATAAAATAAAATAAAATTATATTTTAAGATAAGATACAATAGAAATGTTGTAATTTACTATGTTTTAATAATTTATTAAAATAAGAAGATTTATATTTTAGATATTTATTTATTTAGTTTACTTATTTAAAATCAATTTCATTTAATAGAAGATAGATGCGGGAAACAACAGTGTAGGCTTAATGAGAAGTTGTCACGTGTCTCTCTAAAAGCTTCTTTTATTAGATAACTAGGCTAGTCCCCGTGTATTACACGGAATGAATAAATAAAATATTAAATAATTAGTAATCAAAATTTATGCATTATAGAATCATGCTTGGAGATAGAATATGACATATAACAATTACGTATAAATAGTTACTTTAAGTAAATAAACAATAATGTATTTTTCTTAAACTTTGTTTTATAAAAAAATCATGATTTTTAAATATTTTATTTTAAGAAAAATGATTTTTTAAAGAAACAGTTCATTGTATTATGTATTTTATAAAAGTTTATTATTGAGAAGTGTTTTTAATAAAAAATAGGTTTTTTATTTAATTATACATTTTTTTAATTTGAAAATGGTATGAGTAAAATTATTAGAATTCAATATTATTATTAATAATATAGAGAAATGAGAAAATTAGTGTGATAAGGCTTACAGTTGTTTCATGTTTATTTTAGTTTTTAAATAGATAGATATATAGGCTTAAATCCAATTAATTAAACGGATTATAGTTAGTAATAAACACGAAGAGTTACATCATATATTTTTTAATATTAAATATAATTAAAATTATATATAGGTAATAGTTCAAGAAATAAAACAATTATACTATTTTTAACTCTCTTATCTAAATAGTTTCATTTTTAGATATTCGTTTTAAGATTTTTTTATTAAATTTTTTTTATCAAAATCTTGTTTTTTTTAAACTCTTACTTATAATTATTTTGGTTGTTTTAATAAGATTGTTTTTAAAAAAATTCACCTTTATAATTTCTTAGAAACAAAACAATTTAAAATATTTACTTAAAAAGGTTTAGTGTTCTAGAAAATTTTATATTACATAAAATTTTTATTTTTTATTATTTATATTTGAATTAAAAGATATGATTTTTAACTTCCTTAATAAAATATATTTTAAAAAAAATATAGTTTGGTTATAAAAAATCTAGATAAGAGAGAGAAATATAACAATTAATAAAATTAATTTTTAATAAGAGAGAGAAACTTGTATTAGTATTTAAATTACTATAATACTCTTTTGGATGGAAAATCAATGTGTGGATGTGTAGAAATTTAACAAGTGGTAAAAAAGTGGGTTAAAAATGACAAGTGGTAAAAAAACATTCTTTTATTAGATGTTATAGATATAGATTAGTCTAACCACTCGTGTGTTACACGGGCTGAAAAAATTTTAAAGTAAATATAATATAAATTATCAATTATTATTAATAAGTTTATAATATATACACATGTAAAATAGATTAAATAAATAGTATACATGTAAATTATATGAAAGAATTAAATACATAGATATATAATATTAATGTTTACAAATCTCTAAAAGCTTTTTGTATACAAATCTTAAACCAGATTCAATCAACAACTTCTCAAACTTAAAAACTATTTTTTTAAAATGTTTCCCTATGTTATAGTGTCCTGTAATTAAATTTATAAAAAATTAAGGATATATAAAAGATATGTCTTATGAGGAAAATATTAAAAAGAAAATAACAATTTGATTAGTTGAACAATACCTTCTACTCAACCAATAAACTCAATATACTCAACCAATAAACTCAATAGAGTAAGTTTCTACTGGATTGTTATACATTGGTTGCCTCTAAAAACAAATCACACGAACTTGGATTGATGATCACCTGTTGAGCAATATAATTTGATAGTTTATCATAAACGTATAAACTAGTATACATAAATAAAAAATGAACGAAGTGAAGGTTATGATCGTAGGATAAAAAATGTCAGCATTAAGGTTTATCTTTAAAAACTTCTTTCTTAAATCCAAGTGTACGTAATATTGTAATTGAATGTATAAGAAAATAAGTCGAAGAAGTCGAAGATAATGATTGTGTGTATAATGGAAAAGTAGGAGGAATTCTACATGTAAAATACATGTACTATTTGATCATAGGAGAATTCATATTGTAAAATTATTAAATGTCTTTGATAGTGGAAAAATAATAAACAAAAAATAGTTGTTGCATATATGATAAAATTTGTATAATGGTATATAATGCAGGCAAATATTATACGATATTGTTAAAATATAGAACATTTTCAAAATCTTAAATTATAACCCAAAATCTCGTATTGATTGTTATTATTGGAATCTAAAATTTGTACACTATATATGCTCTCTTTTAATATTCAAATTATTAGTTTTAAATTTAAAATTTTAACTAATTAGTTAGTTATTTTTAGATAAAATCTCGGATTGAATTGGTAATTTTATCTAATTTAGTTAGTTATTATTATAATAGTTGCGACACCAAGACAACAAATTTGGCAATTTTTTTGCATCATCACGACCGATCAAGAGCAGCACCATCTTATCATGCTCAAATGAGTTTCAAACTTACCATCATAACACGAACACTTCAAAAAAATCACTTGTATATCGAACATCAAAATTAAAACAACAAAACCAGATTCATTCAACCTTCCATACTTAAATGCAAACAATCACTTTAAGTAGCGTTTTGAAACATATAAACACAAAATCCAAAATGAAATCGAGACTCAAACGGTGACCAGATCATCATCAGAGCCCTTAACACACCAAAAATGCTATGGTTTACTCTAACGTCAGATAACAACATAAAATCAACAGGGTCACCTAACCCCACACTCATAGTTATAGTTCCGCCCGCCCTGATAGAAAAAAAAACATAAAATCAAATATCTCGAAAGTACACTATAGCAATGAGAGCAATGAGGTTGCAACTTGATACATATTCCAAAACTATTCTATAGCAATTGAATATGAATATATAAAAGTATAAAACAATGCTCCTCCACACATTACGAATCATAATATCGACCACCAAAATTAGTGGATACACTCATAAGTCAAACCTTTCGACGATTAACGATGGCGACTGATGAAACTCGTAACACCACCGCTCTTGTTGTCATCGATATGCAGGTTCACTGATCACTCACTTTCTTGTTGTGTTGGATCCTTTGATGATATGATATCAATCACTTCACCAATTTGACTCCTTTTCAGAATGATTTTCTGCTGGAAGAAAGCCCAATACGTGTTAATGGGGGTCTAGCTATCGTCCCCAATGTTATCAAAGCTGTTGAAGATGCTAGAAGACGAGGGTTCCTCGTTGTTTGGGTACTTTTCTGTGTGAACATTGTCTGCGTTGACTTTCGTTTTAATAAGATCATTATGATGTTAGTTCCGATTAGTTGTTAATGATACAATTTGAATCTAGCAATCAGCCAATGAATTGAATGAAATCCCTTAATTGACGATATTGATCAACTTGTTTCATAGTGGAGTTTTGGGCACTTTGACTGTTAGCAATCATCGAGTACTCTGTGCTCTTCAAAAGAGTGATCGATTTGAGTTTCAATGACAAAATGGTGGTTTCTTTTGGTATATAATAATGTATGAATTTGTAGTTTTTCGGCGATGCATATTGATTGACATCACGATTGTCCCTAAGAATGCTCGAAAAATTTTAGGCATCGGGCAAGTAGGAAAAAAATGAGCCCTTATAATATAAAGTCAAAGACATGTATGTAAAAATTATAATACGACAATAATTGTTATACCTAAAAATAAAAATGTCGTAGCAAACTACTCTAATTTACTTACTTAAGCGAATCATAAGGCTCTTCTAGCGTGTTCAGAATAAGTTTAGATTGGATAAATGGTAGTAGACTATAGTAATTAAAATGATAGTGGGCCCTAAGGTTTAATAGGCTAAAATGCTTAAATTGTTATTGAGTTTGTTAATGGCCTATAGTTTTTTTTTTGTTTTAACATACATATATATACATATATAAAATATAAAAAAATTAAAAATTTTGTGCCCCCGAGGAGATCAGGCCTTGGGCGGTCGCGCGTCGCGCCTCCCCCTCAGAGCCGCCCTGATTGACACTTAAACATCCATGCTTCTCTTTGATTGATTGGTGTAATCTCTCTTTGCGCAAACTTTAGGTTTCAGATAGTGCAGATTGATGTAGAAAAAATACATTATGTAAATTGTGAAGTTCACTAAGTAAAGAAAGAGGTGCTGCATTTTATTAAGTTGTCATTCATTTTCTTCTTTTGTGTTAGGTTTTTATATGTATCTATGTTTTCATGTAGGTTGTACGGGAGCATGACCCGATGGGAAGAGACGTAGAGCTATTTAGGAGACATTTTTATGCTGATGGGATGCCAAAACCGACCTCAAAAGGGAGCAAAGGTGCGGAACTGGTTGATGGTCTGGTCATCAAACAAGAAGATTATAAGGTGGTAAAGACACGCTTTAGCGCGTTTTTTGATACAAACCTTCATTCTTTTTTACAAGGAGCAGGGATTGATAGTTTGGTTGTTGTTGGTAAATCAACTTTCTTTAGATCATTTTGTATTTAATATTTTATTATCGATAGTTTCGTTTAGGTGTATCTTTGATTACAGGTGTTCAAACTCCAAACTGCATAAGGCAGACTGTTTTTGATGCTGTAGCACTCGATTACAAGTCTATTTCTGTTATTGTTGATGCCACAGCTGCTGCTACCCCTGATGTGCATGCTGGTATGCTTATTATCTTTGCTTTACTGCTGTATTTCTTATAAAACCCATCCTTCCTTTTTCGCCGATACAGTTTTGATGAATTTAACATGAACTGACTTCATTAAGAAGATGGGTATCATCTCTCTTTTCTGATGTTTATTGGGAAAACTAGAGAATGCTAAGACATTATGTTCTATTGATTCATAAACACAAGTGAATGTATAATTCATGTTCTCTCCTAATTTAAGAATATCTGGAAGTAATAAGTTGATTATAAACATTAAAACCTTGATTATTACTTATTTGGTAATTAATTACTTGGGTTATGATTATCTACAAAACAAGATATTGATAATACTCTATTATTTAGAAGCTAAACTTCAGAACTTATAAGTACAAGTATGTATGTGGAGGTCACCCATGCTTAAAACCCACTTTAGAAGCCACCAAATATGTATCTGGTTTTGTTTAATACCAAATTTGCAAGGTACACGCCGAAGGACGAAACACCTTTAAATTATATGAGAAGACAATAATACCACTGTATTGAGGTATCAATAAGCGACGATTCAATGTAAGAAAACAAGTGTGTTGTTGTCTTTACAATACATCAACATGTATGGGTGACATAATATGGTTTCAATACACGGGTGGCCTAAATAAAAGAAAGTTGAATACTTAGGTGACATTCACATACATTATCCCTTCATGTATATTATGGTTTTGATGATGTCTAGCCTTTAATGATCAAAGCAAGCTATAAAAGTGCATTTGGAATAATAATAGATTGGAACCATGTCATACTTCACATACAGATAATACATCAAGAAAAGTTGTGTAAAAGGTTATGTGTTTTATATTTCATTACCAAGATAACATTTTCATCACCCTTTTTCTCATAATGCTTATAGATCGAACTTGCTACTTAAATTCGTCTAATTTTTTTTCTAACCAGCCAATATCTACGACATGAAGAATGTTGGAATAGCAGCTCCAACACTTGAAGAATGGTGCAAGTCCAGTAACTGAATCATATGTTGTTTTGCTTTGGAATTTGTTGTATGCAGGATTGGTCAAAACAGAGGCCTTCGTATCAAGTATGCGTAGAAGCATATGCAATGTATAATATGTATTTGTATTTTGTGTTTTGTATTTTGTATTTCAAATGATGATGATGATGATGTTGATGTGTTTTGTATTTTGTATTTCAAATGATGATGATGAATTGATGATGATTATGATGATTCGGTCCAAAATGAATTACATTGTAGGCACAAATAGACTTGCTTGATTGCAACCTTTCTTCAATCCATCTTAAACTATGGATTGATTGTGTCGTCCTTGATCCAATCTCTTCTAATTTTTGGACTCAATCACCTTTTCCTAATTAATTGATCACGACAACAATCAAATCGAGTGGTTGATCAACATTTAGTCAATTGACCAAATTCTTGTTAACCAGAAAACAAATTCATTCAAAATCAATTCAAGTTACAAAACATATGAGCAGAGTTCTCAAAAATTCAGAATACCAATACATTAGCGTCATTCGAAACTAAGGTCTTGCATCAAGGATAAAACAGTAATTTTTCTGTAATGGTGTATAGTAATATAGTATATATTGCACCCTTAAGAAATGACCTCTCCATTAAGCACCAGCTATTGATGAACTCATAACCTGGATCTACAAAAGATGAAAAATTGCGCAAAATAAGAGAGATTTTCATGTTTTCAAACTTCTACCTTGATAGTTAAACTAATTACCTTATTTACAAGAATGTTTACTTGTTCTCTGTACATCTCCTTCAAGTCCACAATATCAGCTCGAAGCTCTTCAAGCTACAAAAATATGTAATTTCACGAATATAGGTCATGTCTAATGCCTAAAAGTTGAGGAGGCAATTCAATCCAACTACTTAAAATGAGTTATTTTGGGCTATGTTTTATCTTAAAAGGGTCAAATCAAAGTAATTAGCTAAAAGAGGAACAAATAAGAAGTTGCCCCAATTATGTTGTAACAATGTTGTTTTTGTAATCATAGTTAATAGAGTACTTGTTTGTGAAAAAAGATTTTAATAAAACGGCCAGTTAAAGTTGTTTTTGATTATGTACCTCCTCATCACGTTCACCCATCAACTCAAGTGCAGCAGAGTGCCTGCGTCTTAATGCTTCCATCTCTGCCTTGATGCCTGGCAGCTGAGACACTTCTGACCGTAATTTCTCACACTGCACAAAAGTAATTACTCCTTGATGAAGGTTAAAATGTGTAACACCAGTTTCATCATTTTTGTTTAGGTGTGTAGAATGTGGAAGAAGATAAAAATTAGATCAGGAAACGTACCTCTGCAGTCATTTTAACCAACTCCTCAGCAAGAGAGTCCCGAATGGACTCCATGGACGCCTAAAATGAAATGATGAATGTTATTAAAGGTGGGAAAATGCACAGCCAGAGGGTTGGATAAATGGGTAATTTTTGGTATAAGTTGAAATGGACTCTTTAGTGTTTGGTTGATGTGAAACACCTTTTTGTCCAATTTCTTTATGAATAATAAGAATCTCAAATAATACTACACAAATAATATCTTTTTAACAATAATCAGAGTTGTTATGAGATTTTTTTTTATCAAAAATACACTTTAAACGACTTTTGAGCAGTTTCGTTTTCGTCTAAAAATTTTTGTTTTTCATGTTTGACCCTTGAAATTGAAACCTTCAAATATCATAATCATTAAACAAAACTGAATATTATGGGAATAAGGAGGGTATGTAGTATTCGTCTTTCTTGTTATGTCAAACATGTTTTTGAATTCAAAAATATGTAATTAAGTTCATATATGATGTGAAATTACCAATCTAGACATATAAGATGCAAGTTCACCCTCCTTTTGTCTTAGGGCGGCTTCAAAGGCATTTGGTGTTTTGCTTTTTAAATAATATGAAGTCTCTCCAGGATTTCTCCTATCTGACAGAGCATCAGATGAGTCCAGAGACGCTTGCAGATAAAAACTTTCCTCCATACTACTCAAACTGTTAGCACTAGAGAGTCTGCGAGTCAAACCTGCACATGAAAAGTCAAACGATAATTAAATTTTCAAAAACTAGAGAACAGAAATTAAAAAGAAATATAGTTTATTTACACT
This sequence comes from Flaveria ramosissima, assembly GCA_025215565.1. Lineage (NCBI taxonomy): Eukaryota > Viridiplantae > Streptophyta > Magnoliopsida > Asterales > Asteraceae > Flaveria > Flaveria ramosissima. Next base: position 62,848,820 of record CM046034.1, on the reverse strand, counting down.
AATAGCAATTACCATTCTCTGTTGTGGAATTTGTTCTTGCTATCTTATTTTGCTCAAGAACAGCCTTTTCCAGTTCCAAACGTGCGGTTTTTTCCCGTTCTATCTCCTGTAACCATTATCACCATAATTATATTGTGTTAAAAATTTAAAAAAAGTTCAATATTTTAAAATATTTTTTTAGTGGTACCTGCTGCAGAAGTTCACGGTGTGTCAATGCTTCATGTAGCTCTTGCTTATGTTTCTGTTTGAGTTGACTTATTTCTTGCTGAAGCTGACTCACGTGACCTTCATGAGTATCAGCCTCCTCTTTCAGTGCCAGGTAATCCTGCCTACTTTCTGCTGCTCTTTGTCTTTCTTTTTCAAGGGACCTTGTTAGTTGTGTTTGCTCAGTTCTCAAACATGATATCTGCAACAAAATGTTTGTAAGAATGTGACCTAGAGGTGCCAGATTCAAATTTCAACCCGTTTACTGAAAGTTTTTAACAATTAAAAAATATGTGTTGATTCAAAGTGTCTTGGCCCACACAAAAAGTGCCCATTTTGACCCAATCCACTGACCTGCTCACTTGGACACCTCTATTTAAGATAAGATTGTCATTTAATTAAACTTAATCATCTAACCAACTAATAAAGAGTAGCCACCTGCGCTTCAAGAACATTTATGCGAGATAATGTTTGGGATAATCGTTCGTTAACAGAACGCTCCCTTTCCTCTGCTCCTGCAGCTTTAGCCTCTGCTTCCTGTAAATTATAAATATGAACAAAGCAAACAATAAAAGGATGATGATAACTTCAACAATGCATATGATTGCTATTATATGTAGGAGTAAGACCTGAAGCCGTGAGTTTAGTGATCTCTCCACAGCATTCCAAGCTTCTGCCTTTCTAGCACTTGTTTCCTAAAAGGAAAAAAATGAGTAATGGAAGACATACAGAAGGTGAAACTGTGTAAAATAAATATAAATAAATAAAAACCTGAATAGCCTCGATCTGCCTCAGAAGAGGCCTGGTAGATTCGGGAACCTGTGTAACCAACTCTTCACATCGACGCTCACTTGCCTGGAGATGAATGTCATAGAATGGTAAAATAATTAATAACAAAATAGATGAGAAGGTAGCTTTCATTCAAATATTTAATAAAAGGACAGACTTGGTATCTTTTTTGAAGGTCCTCGATGTCTCTCCTTAGCATATCTTCTCTAAAAACCGCCTGCAACAACAAAAGTAAAAAGTTTAAGCAAACTCACTTAACAAAAATAATAAAGAATCAGTATTTCAAATGCAAACCTGCTGCTCCTTTCTGCTCAAAGTTTGCCTTAATTCTTCTAGGGTTTGAACTAACATAGCTTCACGTTCTTCAGATTCCTTTATGCGGCTTTCTAGTTCAACTCTGGCTTCATCATTTGCCCGTGATTCTGCTAATGCTTCAGCTTCTTTGGCTGCACTTAAAGCATTTGTATAGTACTCTTTTTGAGTTGCCAGCTCAGCAAGGTTTTTCTCTATAGTTTCTTGGAGCAGCTTCTCTGTAGCAGCCTTGTCCCTCTTTATACTCTCTACCTTGTTCTCTTCAACCTAACAAGTTACTCAAATTATAGACACAATTAAAGGTGGCAATTTCAACCCATTTTCTCAAATGGTTCGGTTATGGTGAATGCTGGTAAAATAGAATAAGTTGCAAACAAGGAAACAGATCAAAATAGGTAGGAAGTAGCCCAAAAATGGAACAAAAAATGTGGTCAACAAAACCTGGCCCATTTTGACATGCACAAAAAGATGTACAAGGTATGACAGATATCATATTAGATCTCAAGATGAGAAACTTTGCCACAGATTTAAAGAAAAAATGAAGACGGGGGATAAGATAGAAATGAAAGATTGGTGTAAATCAGTAGAACAAACCACGTAATTGTGAGATTAAATTCATCCCTCACCCTTTTAATGTACATCTGAGGAAACTATTTTGTCATATATAAGTTGCTCAAAGGTTATACTACCTGTAGCTTTGTTATCAATCCTTTCTTCTCTTCTTCAAACTCTCTGATCTAGCATTCACCCAAAGAAAAAAATATTTAATTATGCAAAGTGGCAGGTTCTGGCTTCTAAACAGTAGTTCATTTAATGTTATACCTGTGCACGTAGTTTCCTAATGGTCAATTCTTGAGCAGCTTGTTTCTTTGAAAGCTCTTCACCTAAATGAAGAAAAATGAACAAGGTAATAATTATATATTACAATAAATTGCAAATACCAAAATAAAATGTTACTCAGTAATATAATATTTGACATGTTTACCTTCTGCCATAACTTGAGTGATAATTTCATCTTTTTCCTTCAGAAGAGCAGCTGCGTCACTTTTTTTATTTTGCTCTCTGCGTAGTGTATCTCTCTCCCTTGTGAGGGCATAAACCTGAAATTTATAGCTTTGTGTTCATTTTTAGCAGCTAATATACAATGTTGACAAGAAAAAGGGAAGTTGTAAAAACAGTTTACCTTTCTTTCAAGAGTTGAGACTCTTTGATGATACTCTTCTCTTAGAGACTCGACTTCAGCCTCATTTGATTTTCTCTGGTTAATACAGTGTAACAAATTATAAGACAAGTAGACAACAATAAGAGATTGAACTACAGATAAAAAACCCGAAAAGACATAAGTAGTAGAAGGAACTAGGCGCACTCAAAAAGATGAGCCTTGAGCCTAGGCGCAAGGCGCTTAAAAAGCAAGGGCTTGAGACAAGCAACGTGCACAGAGCCATTTTTAGCTGTTTTAGGACATGTTAAAGTATTTTAGGCAGGTTTAGTCTGTTTTAGGCTAGTTTAGACTGTTATTTGGTTTGTTTAGACTAGTTCAGGCCGGTTTAGACAGCTTTTTGCAGATTCAAGCCTGTCTTTTTCAAAAAAAATTTGCACCTAAGTGCCTTGTTGCATACGCAAAGCAGTTTCCTTGCGCCTTGCCTCGCCTAGGCGCCTTTGACTATCTAGAAAAAGACTATTTAAAATTGGCACATTCTCTAAGGGTAATTATGCTAAACAATGATCCTAATAATATTCATTATGATGATGTATAAATCGTAAGTGCAGAGAATATTTGAACGTAATCATGCAGAATCACATGCAGACATGCAAGTACACAGATGCATTAATCTACGTTTATTTTTGTTAAAAGCTATTGACAAGTGCAAACTTCTACCTACCCTTTGCTCCTCAAGCATAGACTTCAGCTGCTCATTCTCATTCATTAGATTTGCAATTTCATCAGCTTTTGCCTGGAAACATACTTCAGCCAATCAAAAAACAATTTTGAAACAAAATATTTAAAAACTATTGAAATGTTCTATGTACCTGAGCTTGTTTAGCAGCTCCTTGAAGTGCAGTTTCCATCAACTTCATCTCCTTCTTCACCTTCTCCAGCTCAGCCATTGAATCTGAATTTTCAGACAAACTTCTTTCGGAACTTGACAGTTGATCTTTAATGTCACTATCATGTTCACTAGCATTTGTATTACCATAATCGGAAATCACTTCAGTAACCATCTCAGAAGCATCATCTGAAACTTGTATACTTGGTTTGCTGACTTCATCCACCCTCTCAACTGTAGAAACTTCCTGTATAGTCTCTTGTTGTTGTTCTTCTTCTTCTTGTTTCTTTGGTTCATTTTCTGTCTTCTGCAAATCAGGAGATGGGGCCACCTCATTTGACTCATGGATGGTAGCCGTAACTTGATCTTCAGAACTTGTGGATTCATGTTCTGTCGATTTATGTTCAGGAGACTCTAATTGCTCGGGATGATCTACACTTGGTTCTTTAGACATTCCAGTATTTGGTTTTTGTGCATCACTTGTTTTTAGAGCGATGTCAGCAATTTCATGTGCCAGCTCATCAACAATATTCGCTTCAGCCTTGCTCTCCACTTCTTCTGAAACTGTATCATTTCTTTCCTGATGCTCCTCGGGATTAGAAGTTTTAACATTTGATTCACCATGTTCACTGCTAGTTTTAGAATGACCATCAATTTCATGCTCTTGAGATGTTAACGGAAGACTTGAAGATTCATGCTTCTCTGGAGACTCAGAATTTTCAGATGACTCGGCATCTTCTTCCTCATCTTTCTTACCCATAAAAGACATTAAATCTGTAGACCATAACCCTGAAGCTGGAAACAAGCAGTTGACAAAAAAGGTTATACTCAACAGTTAAACAATCATATATCACAATGTTCATTCTTATAAGGAACCACAAAATGCAATTTTGACCCATTTGGCCATTTATAACTATGTAGTCAAAGGCGATGCCATATTAGCTTGCGTCCAACAAGGCACTCAGGTGAGGATTCTAGTAAAAACTGGCCTGAAACATCAAAAAAGTAGAAACGATTTGGAACATCTCTAAACTAGCCTAAAACATGTCTAAAACCCCTTAAAATGACCTAACTATGTCATGCGCCTTTGTGCCCAGGTCCAAGGCTCATCTTTTGTGCCTTGAGTGGCCTAACGCCTTCGACTACTTAGATTCATAAGAATACAACATATTACAGGTGGCAATTATCACCCATTACCATGAAAATGTATCAATTTGGGTTACATTCCAATCTACAAGATCTAGCTAAAATAAGAAACAAGTGAAGAATTTACCTTCAGAAGTGGAAGAAGCACCATCAGGATTATCTTCCAACCCAAGAGCATTATCGAAATTCTTCTCGATCGTCTTAACGCCTGCACTGATCTTGTTAACAGCTTCAGACAAATCAGGAAAGTTCCCTAATGACACCTTCCCACTAAACCAACTCATCTCCCAATCTATAACTTAAACCCCTGCAATTCTCCAAGCTAACAGATCAAATGCATCAAAAACCCTACAAATTAACCCAACATTCGCAACATCATCAACAACAATCACACGGATCTAGGGTTTTTTTTACCAATTCAATAACTTAAATTGAGAACTACAGATTCAGATACTTACTTTATATCGAATTGAGAACGAATCTATGTGGATTCGCAATGAATCGAACTGATTTGATGTAAGATGTTGCCCTTAATTCTACTGTAAGATAACAAGTGTTCAGATCAGACAATAATAATAATAATAATTATAAAAGATGTAGCAGAAATCGAGTGCTAACACGAATCCCGATGACCGGAGGATTTGGAGCTCCGGCACCGGAGTATGACGAAGATCACACACTTGTGTGCAGCTACAATTTGAGGAATAAATTGACCCTAAAAGTGACAGAATAATTAAACATTTAAATATTAATTTACTCAAATAGTGAATGTATTGCGGTCGGTGTGCAAAATTAAAAGAAATTAGGTGGAAATTGAATATTAATGGGGATCTCAAGAACATTTGTATGTGACCCAAATTGGGTAATTGTTGGATTACATGATCGCAATAGATTCAAGAAGGAAAAGGGGGGAATTACCTTTGAGTAAGAAACTGAACTTGCGATCATAAACCCTCAAAAGATTATGATAAAATTATCAAGGAAAACTGAAAATGAAGGTGATGATGATGATTTGAAGTTCGATTGCAACAATGGCAGAAAAAGAGAAATCAGAAAAACATGAATCTTCAAGTCTTCAATGGCACCGGTGATTGAGTGTTGGAATCGGAAGTGAAGATATTGAAACTTAAATTGAACTGGATTTGGGATTTTCGAATTCGATTCGAATCAGGTTGAGATTTTGTGAGTTTATAATCGAATCAATCTCAATCTCAGTATCCAATAAATTGGTGGTAGATTTGTTATACTGTTCAGCCGTTTAATGATTATTTTCTTTTTAGTTGTTTATAGAAAATCCCATATTTTTTACTTTTTGTAAATAATATTATGCTTGAATTTTCTCTAAATCAAGTTATGATTTATGTTTTTCTTTTCACGTTGTTTGGTATCAAATTGGTCCAGCTAATCATCTGATTTAACAAACGAAAATGTTGTAATTATTCTAAAAGAAGGTTCGGTTCACTCGTTCATGTGAAAATGGTTTGAATAAACTAATCGAATTGGATTGACACTTGGTTTAAAAGAGATCTTTAACATAACCTTAGAGGGTATGTCAAAATCACATTCCCTAGACATGAACGATCCTCTAACATCGAATGTTATTTAAGCTTTATTTTATTTTAAATTAAGCTTGATTTGTAAGGTATATTTGAAGTCGGAATGCTAAACCTTCAAACCACGACTTAAGAGCCAGCAAAACAGTTTTTATCATGTTTAATTTGGATTGTGATATGTAAGCTGGATGTTAATGGATGGCCTTTGATTTGTAAATGTTCGATAGGTCATGTGAGTCGAAGTTTACAAAAATCATCAAAGCTGGATTAGGAAGAATCGTTTAAGTATGAAAATGGTTAATTTAAAGTTAGAAGCATAACACTAATACATTAAATTTGCTGAAAATCAAATCATTCTCGTTAATACATCGACGTTATGTTCTCTGTCCCGAAATTATCATATTGTATCCTGACTCGTGATCAAGTCCGCAACCACTATTTGTTTGAGATGTCTCTTGCAAAACAAGTTTTTATATAGTCACAACTGAGATTGAGAATTTTTTTAGCAAGTTTAAAAAAGGCAAATCCTCTTATGTGAAGTAGGGTTTACTTTTCATCTTTAGCTTGCAAGATTGAACAGTTTTTAACATATGTGTTATGAAATTAATATGCTATGTAGTAAACTAAGCATGTAAGTTTTATGCACCTTAAACACTTGCATACACTTTGAGGGAATTTTAGATAATGAATTGAAGTCTAACAATGAAATATTTTAAGAGTATACTTTGTTCTGGAAATCCTATGTGGTTATTGCTCAATTTTAACTTAACCATATCACTTTATTTTAGAACTAGGGTAGTACTTCGTGTACGAGTTGAATAAATAAAATACTAAATTTATTGATAAAAAATTAATTAATTATAAAACAATCTTTTAATATAGGATATGATTGACATTACGTACGAGTGATAAAAGAAATATATCATTTTTAAACTTTTTTTTAAATTTTGTTTTGTTTTTTTACAAAAAAAGTTGGATTTAAACAAATTGTTTCAAAACAAACCGTTTTTAAAAAGTGCCATTTTTAATAATTTATTTATTATAACTTTTAAATTTTGTTACTTTTGTTTCATAAGGATTTTATTTTTAAAAACCACAGGTTTTATAATATATTGTGTTTTTTAAAAGTTTGATATTTTTTTGAAAAAATTTATTGTTTTATAAAAAATTATTTCTTTACGAGTTGCATTTGTAGAAAGATCTATCTTTAAAAAAATTTATATTTGTAATATGAAAAAAATTAAATAATATCATTTGTAGTTAATGTAATATTTATTAAGAGAAAGAAGCGAGAAAATAAAACTTAGTAGTTATAGAATTATAACAAGTGGCATACAAAAACCTTCTTTTATTAGTATTAATAGATTTTTTAAAATGAGTTTGATCATCTTTTATATAAGGCTTAAGAAGATATATAGCCATAAAGAAGATATATTGCCAACATTTTGGTTCATGTGACACCCATACAAAATGGACAAACGACCATCCCATAAAAAGACCAACAAGTCACTCAAAAAGCAAGGTGAAACGGTTGTTTAAAAGAAAAAGGTCAGCGCTCATTCACAACACGATCTTCAGACATTTGATTTCTTTTAATGCATAAATTGACCCGAAATTACGCGCCAATTTTTGTGTATATACAAACGAAGAATTCGTGGAACTACGAGATCATTTAGAGAAAAATATATAGAAAGGAGAGGCTAAGAGAAGTAGAGAGTGATAAGAATGACTCTGTTAAATCCATTATTTAACTTTAAATACAAGATTTCAACGATTTAACTTAGTTTTAATATCTTAATCAAATTTTCTCAATAATTAAACCAAAGAAAATGTCATAGAAAATTATTACATATTTTTAAAGAACAATACACGACTATTTGAAATCATCCAACATAGTCATTGATCGGTGTCGAAGAACCAATCAATGATAAAGAGAATATGAACCTAATTACCTTAATTAGATAGGGTAAATAGGGTGTTGAACCACAAAGAGTTAGTGGTCGGTGCTTAAGTCAAATTGAATTGAAGATACTAAACCTAGCATATTTAAATCTTATGATTAATTGATTGATTTGTGGATTTAATTTGCATAAACAACTTGAAAATTAGAAAGATTTACTTATAAATGAAGATATAGTCACCTCCAGGTTCAAAGCTTTATCATCAACTAGCAAAACATGTTAACTTGTTTGTTACTTGAAAGATTACATAGACATAACCTAAATCACCTTTTACATCAATCAGATGATCAAAAATGATTGCATCACATGTACATTTACTACACATTTAGAGTGTCTCTAAAGTGGAATGATACAAAAGTGTAACCTTAGACTTTTTGTAACATCTCGTATTTTTGTTAACTAAAAGTTAACTTCGTTTATTCTTATAAGAGTCATTATTGACAATTATGAAACTCATGTGTTATTTATGCCTATTCTCTTTGGTTATCATTAACTTTTAATGTAAGAAAGTTAAAAATAAAAATACCAAATAATATTAATTATGTTAATATTAATAATAGTAATAATGATACAAGTCATAATTATAATAATAATAATAATAATAAGTATAATAATAATCATAATAATAATAATAATAATAATAATAATAATAATAATAATAATAATTATAATAATTATAATAATAATTATAATAATAACAATAATAATAATCATAATAATAATAATAATAAGTCATAAAATATTTAAAACTTAAAGATTAATTTAAGTCCAGGGGGTTATTTGGCCAAGTTTGAAAGTTAAAATCTAAGTTTAAACATAAAATGATAACTACTCTAAACTTGAGGGGGCCAATGTGTAAATTGAAATCCCAAATCTCTTTTCTCACTTCGCAAATCAGGTGGCTTTCCGGCCACCGTCAGTCAACCTCCGGCGAGGTCTAATCAACCGTTTTGTTGATCCGAATCCATGCGAACCGTTCCGAACTCGTTCGTGACCTTAAATGCATGTACCCGGTGTGATTAAAGCATCCGTTACAAGTCGAACCGCCGTGTAACCGGCGACCTTAATCATATGATCGTTCGAGTATTAACAAGTCATAACAATCAAATTAAACTCACATACATGATCGCCTAACTGTAACTAAACTCCTACACAATCTAATTTCATTCGAAACACAACCAAACAGCTCGAACAAGCTCCACCTTCATCGCGAGGCTGCAACTAGTCGAACACCACTCTTTGGTGTTCAAGAATCAAAATTTACAGAGGGCTTCTCATCTTTAGAGTCATTAGAAGCTTCCTGTAGAAGGAATTCGATTATCATCAACGATTGCAACCTGAATCAGTTCCTCCTCGGTCGCGACTTAGGTTCATACGTGAACATCGAATACCGATCGAATCCAGTAAGTTAAACACCTGTATACACTCGAAATTCCATGGGGAACAAAAGCCCTATGGTTAATTCGAGTAATAACCCCGAATTGATACGCAATTTTGGATTCAAACGATCTAGGGTTTATGGGTTTGGGGATTTGCTTGAGACTTATGATTGTATTTCATTTTAAGACTTATAATAATATTTGAAATTTTAATATAACGTTATGTGGTTGTGAACAATCTTAACCCTCACATCTCGACGATTCCGCCGTCAAGGTTGGGGTGTGACACTTTTCATCATAAATCATGACAAATCCCAAGCAATTAAAACATATACAACAAATCTAGAGTTTCTCTAGATTGGAATGACACTAATGGAGATTTCTATACATGAATTATACTCAAATTGATATAAAAGATGAAATTGCAAACACAACCATGAACATTCATAAACAAACATCTCAATTTGTGTTAAAACTCATGCAATAAACAAGAACCAAGTCTTACAAGTAGTGATAAAGTTCCTACACCGGTTGTGACTATGAATGGTTTAGCCAAATGTGATCTTCATTGAATTCGGGTGCTTGATTGTGATATAATGATGAAAAATACTTGATTCCAACTCTAAAAATCGCTTCTAGTGTCTTCCTCCAAGTCCCTAGGACGAATTCCCCTCATGTTTCTCGAAAAGTCCCTTTTTAGTCTTGCAAAAACCAAGCAAAAACCACTTGTAACCGTCATTTGGTCGTATCTACGCCCACTTGGGCGTATATACTACCGGGGTGAACTCCTACGGTAGGGTGCTACTGCACTACGCCATAAAAAACGCCACTTTTCTGAAATGTGGGCGTATATACGGTCAGGTGGCAGTATATACGCCCAAACCGATTACTTTGCTTCGTTTCATCTCGTTTGATGGTGTTTTAAATGTAGTTATCCACTCATACTCGTATAATTCCAGCATCATTTCCCTACACATAAAACATAATAAAGTAACTAGCTTTGAAATGAATTTTGTGCTATAATTAACAATTACATTATAGTTAACTCATATGTTAAACGTCATATGTCAGTCACGCGCTACATGACCCAACTATGTAATACTAAAACAATGTCGTATGATTTAGTAAGTTAAAATAAAGATTTTTTAAAGTGTACTAACATAGTTACGTAGAAAGAATCACTTAGTTGTATAATAGTATAACCCTCATTGGGATGAAGCTATATGAAATCAAATCACATAGTATAACATCCTAAATTCTCCGTGTTTATTTCAGAAGTGTTTTATCCTAGTTTTTCTATGTTAGTGCACTTTTCAAAATCTTTATTTTTCCTTACCTAGTCATATGACACATTTTAGTTTTACATAGTTATGTCATGTGACGCATGACTATATCGGATGATTTCAAATATTCGTGTCTTTCTTTCTAAAAAACTGTAATGATTTTTTACTTGTATTTCTTTTGCGTACAACTAGGACTGCAAATGAACTGGACGTTTAACGAACAATTCATAAGCTGTTCGGCGGTAGGTTTATTTATGTTCATTCGTTTAATAAATAAACGAACGTGAACAAGGAACTTTATTTGTTTAACTACATTAATAGAAGTCGTGTTTCATTCATTTATGTTAGTAGATGTTTGATAACGTGTCTGTTTATGTCCATTTATGATCGTTTGTAATTGTTCATTTAAACGTTTTATATATTTTATAATTTTATTTTATCGGGTTTAATTTTTAAAAATATGATAACCTAGTTATACTAAATGCCCCCGCCTACATAACCTATTTATTTATTTTTGATAGATTCTATGTAATGTTTATGATGAAAAGTGCAAATTTTGTTTTAAAATGAATATATAATCATTTGTATCCGTTTACGTTCATGAATATCAGTTGTTTTCGTTTATGTTCATGAATATTTGTTTGTGTTTTTGAATAGCGTTTATGAACATGTTCATTTCCTTAATGAACAAACACAAGCAATAATCTTGTTTAATAAAATGTTCGTGAATAGTAATTATTCACATGAACATGCATTGTTCGTGTTCTTCAGTTCGTGTACAACCCTACATACAAATCCGTAGTATTCGCTAGCAGTTGATTATATTTTAATGCTAAGTTTTCGGCGATAAAAAGATGGAAAGCAATAATCAATAGACATGATCAAAGCACAGGCTTGATTGATATATTTTTTGTTAGTTGTTATTTGGTATCTTTCAGTTTGTTTATGTCGTGTTTTGTAAAACATTAATTATAACCATGACAAAACAAAATGTACTTTAGTAAAACTATGTTGATATTTGGATAGTAAATTAACAATCTTAACACATGTTTATTAGTTCTTAAGGGATGCTTAGAACGCATTTCTCAAAATTTGTTTGGTTGATAAATAAATTGAAATTGAAATTAGTTTTCTTAAATTCATAATTTAACGTTTTTACAGATGGTGAAGAAATTCAACAAAAGGAATCAGAAACTAACCATTCATTGTCGTCACATTCACCGCCACCCCGCCACCATTGCCGTTGTCATCTCCGCCACCGCCATCTTTTCCACCACGGCCATTGTTACTTTTACCACCCTACCCTTGCCACTCTTTTGTCATCTCCATCACCGTCACCCCCACCAACACCCCATACTGTCTCGTTGCCCTCACCACCATTGCCACCATCTACACCATCCCCATTGTTGCCGCAGTCCACCACCTCGCTCCACCACCATCACCTACACACCCACACCACCATTGTTGTCGTCATTATCATCACTGATTCACTAATTTTATATAATTTAAACCCTAATCAATATTAAGTGTGTTTTAAACTGTAATCTAATTTACTTCTAATACTACGATATGATTCACCTCAAGAATACAACTCCGTCTCAATAAAAAAAGGGTAAAAAAATTACAATTTTTTACACTCTTGTTATATCACTAGTCAATGTTATTTAACTATGCTCTCACAAAAATCATGATTCATAATCATGAGGAGATAGATAGCCTTATCCATCTTCAACCAATCTAAATCCCCAAAACGACCAACACCAACACAATATCCACGTGGCATCCTCAAATCCACGCAACCAGATCAACCGACCCCACCACACCACCCTCTGTTTCTTCACCTTCATACCATATACTCACACCCCTCAATTCGATTCACAAACAACAACAATCACACTTTCACCACACACCATCAAGCTCCAATCTTTCGCACCAATGGCGTCTCTTGCAACCTTCACACCCACAACCACCACCATCAAGGGCCTTAGTGGCAGCACCCTCGTCGGAACCAAGGTTAACCTCAGGCCCTCACGTCAGAGCGTCAAACCCACATCTTACAGGTACGAATCAACTATGAAATATGAATACTCACAGTCTTGATTTGGGTTTACAGTGGAAATTAATGGGTCGATTGATTTGGGGTTTATGTGTAGAGCTGGAGCTGTGGTGGCTAAATATGGTGACAAAAGTGTGTACTTTGATTTGGAAGATTTGGGTAACACCACTGGTGAGTGGGATGTTTATGGGTCTGATGCTCCTTCACCCTATAACCCCCTCCAGGTATTCGACCTAATGCCTCAATGAGTTTACTGATAGTAATTAGTATTGTTAATGAGTGATTTGATGGAATATATTTGTTACGCTATGCGTGTACTCTAAAGCCCTTAACTTTACGTAGGCGTCACATCACACATTCATTGACTTTATTACAATTTACACGTAGTATTTGTTAATGAGTATTTGTTAATGAGTATTCATTGACTTTATTACAATTTACACGTAGGCGTCACATCATATCACCCTCGGTGAATTCACTAAAGATCTTGTTAATGAGTAATCTAATAGTATTTGTTAGGCCATGTGGTGTACTCTAAACCCCTTGAAACATAACTCTCGATAAATTTATTTACAGTCTTGTTAACGAGTAATCTGATAGAATAGATTTGTTAGGGTTATTATTATTAGGAATTATTAGGAGATAGGAGAAGCTGAGTGATTTTAGAACACTAAGATAACATCTTTGATGGATGGTTCATACCTTTTAAATTTTGTATTTTTAACGTACACATGCTTAGGTTATGCATATAAAAACTAGCAAACCGGTTTGTTCATATCATGTTTAATGTTGTATGTTACCTACACTGATGTAGGTTATATTTCTTACATGTACGTATGTTATATATTTAGACATATAATCAAATTAGTTTGTTGATACTTTTTTGAATTTCAAGGAGAAATGAGTAAAAACAATGACCATTATAGTAATATCATTTTATGTTATTTTTAAACTTTTAAGATTGGAAGAGTGAATAGTTCTCATTTTTCACAGCGTGTTCTTGCTATATAGCTATATAGAGTGTTCTAAATTAACCCCCCTCTTAGGAGTTATAATTAGATTAAATATCTTTGGTAATTTGTATTCATATATATAGTTAACTAGCTTTAGTAAACTCGTGTGTTACACTGGTTGAATAAATAAAATATTAATATAATAAAATATTAATTATAATATAATATTTTAAAATATGATATGAATAAAATTGTGTATGAGAAATAACTATAAGTAATGAAACATTTATATCAACTTTTTAAAAATTTATTACTATATTTTTTTCCAAAAAAAAAACAATTTGTTTTAAAACAAACCGTATAAAAATATTATTTTTAAAAGTTCCCTTATTATAACTCCCAAATTTAATTATTTTTTGTTTTAAAAAAGTTGATTTTTTTACTTTTTAACATTACCAATTTAAAATATTTTGTATTTTATAAAAAAGTTTTATGCTTTAGAAAAAATTATTATTTTATAAAAAAATTATTTATTTAGAAATAAAATTAATAAATAGATCTCGTTCTTAATTTATTAAATTTAAAAAAGTATTAAATAATATTATTATTAATTATTTAATAATAGAGAGAGGCGGGAAAATTTTAATGAAAATGATTGTGATGTTGACATGTGTCATCCCAAGATACTCTTTTATTAGAGTAGTGAGATTAATAATACATAGAGTGTTCTGAATTAATTTCCCTCTTAGGAGTTATAATTAGATTAAAATTCTTTTGTAATTTGTATTCATGTATACAGTTAATTCATAACAGTTCATGGTTTTTGCATTATTCTATAATGAGTAATTACATCTTGGAAATTTGGCCAAAAAGAGACATAAAAGTTGAATAATGTTGCAATGTTGAGTAGGCTTTCCACAATTGACAAGGATTGTATAACCATTCTTTACTGGTTGTATTGTACACTATGTATATGAACAGTTATAGTTGTACACTCTTAAATCTCATTTCTAATATACATTTTGATTAACTGGATTGCAGAGCAAGTTCTTCGAGACATTCGCGGCTCCTTTTACCAAGAGAGGATTGCTACTCAAGTTCTTGATATTGGGAGGTGGTTCGACCCTTGCTTACTTCAGCTCCACAGCCACAGGAGACGTGTTGCCGATCGTGAAGGGCCCACAACAGAAACCGAAGCTTGGTCCACGTGGCAAAATCTAATCTGATCAACAACCAAAGAACAATTTAGTATGTGTTAAATGTATCTTTGCCACAACTTGTAAGTATGTTTGGTTCTACTCCCAATACTTATTTCATTTTTCAACAGATTGATGTGTAGAATCAAGTATGAATTCATGTGTTACTACAAATATGGGAATTTACCTGATGCTTGTATCCTTAATGAATCTTTAAGAGAGTTAAGCTTTAAACTTCGTGAAGATGAGTTTTGTGTAAGAGCATCTGCGTGTTGTACGTCTTCTATACGCGACAATACTTTATGTGCTAAACTTTCTAATATTCTTGAATAGCTCTCAAGAATTGCATGTCCAACATCCTATGGAATCAAGAAAACAACAAAAGCATGAATTTTTAGGACTCTTTTAGTAATCTTTAGATTTATTGCATGCTTACCCAAAACATACAGAAAATTTCTTACTCGATTATGTTCAATTTTGCTGATTTCTAGTGTAGATTGAGGGATCCCAGGATACCGTTGTTTAAGTATGAGTAAGATTGTTTCTGCTCTATCTTCAAATTGTTCTCTCTTTTCCAAACTTACACCCGAACCCCATCCTGACCGTGCATCTTTAGTAGTCATCTTCCGTTTCCATATCACCACAGATGCCTCGATTCTGTTCTTGAGGTCAACAATCTTATGATCTGTAGTCAAATCCATAGCTAAAAGAAAGTTATCCGGATCAAAATGCTCAACGGTTATGCTCTTGTAAATATAGTCTCCTAGGCTTGCACGTCCATTCTGTCACAAAAAAAACATCAAGATTCATAAAATTTTAATATAATCTTATTATAGGCGGCAACTTCAAATCATCGGGTTAAATTAGCTAAAAGGGGAATGGGTCAATTGACACGAGAAGGTGAAAAGGCTGAAACTTGACCAAAACCTACTAATTCGCTTTATGCAGATAATATTTAGATTATTATTGTCATAATATCGTTCCTGCAATCATAATCAACACAATAATTAAATATAAAAAGTTTTAAAAACTGAACGAATATTGTCAGTTGGTCCAACCCAACTTGACCCGTTTTGATCAAAACTTGTTTTGACCCGTTACTTGACCCGTCCATCTTGCTACTTCTATAAATACCTTTGGAAGGGTTTCAGTATAGCTTTCCGGGACCTCCATCTCCATTAGAATCTGCGCGTTAATGGCTAGGGCTGCTTTAAGCACTTGGTGAACCGAGTCTTTCTGAAACTGTAACCATTTCCTTGTGGTGTCTGATAAACCATCCGGGGGAACCACAGGAGTCGGTAACCACCATTTATCCTCTTCCCTCTTTCTCATGCTTTTTGCTTCATTGTCGTTTTTAGACGCATAAGTAAACTCATGGTCACCTTTAAAGTTATCTAGGCATTCCTGTTTTCCCACACATTACATGTTATTTACACCAATACATAAACAATATCGTAGAGGTGGCAAATTGTCAGGTTGAATACGGGTAAAAAAAACTCAATTTTTAATAGTTATTTGTGTTATATATCATCACAATAACTTGTTTAAGCTTGGTGATCTTGCTCAACTCATTTACACCCCTAATCGCCACCTCTACGATGATACTAGTTTGACACTTTTCACCAAACATGCAATTTCTTGTTTAAGATCTTACAATGAGCATGGCATCAAGCTTCCTTAATGCAGGAATATTCATGTGCAGATCGCTCCGTTGTCGTGTAACCATAACCTATTCACATTCTACAACTTAGCAATTCTAAACATAATCAAATCCCTTTGTTACATCTAACATTCAAGAAAATATGTATGCATAAAGTTACAGATAAAGAAAAAGAGAATGACTTACCTCCATATTTACACCATTACTATTCTGTTTCGAGGCCACAAATTCAACAATGTGATCGGTGACCGATAGCAACCAATCCATTTCTCTCCGCCACCTGGCCTGTCTTTCCGGTGGCATGGGTTCTAATCTCGATTGTTCCCCAAAAACAGAAGCTGCATTTGTTAAATCCATGATCAAAATACAGTTTCACATGTGAAAAACCGCTTCATAGTTCAAAAAATCAATCGTAAATTGCGTGTAGTACCCGCTAGATTTGTAATGGCGTTTGACAAAGCCAAAGCTGATGAAACGCCCTTTCCTCCCCCAGACATATCCTCGCCCAAAAGCAATTTAGCGAACTTTTCCTTCATCATCTCCATATCTGAAACTCCAAATAAATTCTTACAAATTTCAATCAATGGGACAAATTTGTAGGTCTAGGACACAATCAAACAATCATTCATGATATCAGAGCAGATTTGTTAAAACAACGGTTACCTGAATTTTTATCATCACTATTCGTGGTGCTTTCATCACCTAATCCAGAATCTACAGCTTGTTCTTCCTCGGCTGCTCGAACCATTTTGAATTCGAGCAGCGAGGGTTATACGATAAAGATGAAGACAAACCGGTGAAGAGATTGAACGATTTCTTGATATTTCTCTCTGAATTAGATGACGAAAAGGAGGAGATATACGCGATTCAAACCGGTTTATCTTCTGATTGATCTCTGCAAATGAAATCTGGAGATTGTGAAGGAATGAAATTGGAAATGATTGTGAGCAGGAGGATGGATGGAAGAATGATTGTTTGCATGAAAAAATGGTGAATATATACCATACATGTCACTCCAACTCACTAATAAATGAATATTTATAGAAGAGTATGTGAAATTGCATAATGCATAGTTACTTTGAAAATATGTAATGTTTATTTTGAACATAAAACTTTTTGGATAATACAATAATTTCGATTTTAGTTTTCTCCAACTTCATTTGAGATATAAGAAAAGAAATAATGACATTCCTGATTTCCTGCTAATGAGATGAGTTTAGGGTAGATTTGATTTAAAATGATTTGATCAAATAGGTCAAAAAAACTTGATCCGTTTATCCAACAAATGATACGATAGAGCAGATGAGCTCGGTACTGATACCAAAGATACCGAGACCAAGAATCAAGTCAAACACATACTGTACCAGAATTGTTGATTCAGTACTACGATTTTAGTACTTTATTAGTTTTGACGTTTTTTCTTTGTTTCTTATCTAAAAAAATCGACAACGTTTCACAATTATGTCAATTACATTTGTAATCATGAAACCTTAATGCCAAAAACATTCGTGATTCACAATTATGTCAATTACATTTGTAATCATGAAACCTTAATGCCAAAATCATTCGTGATTATAAACTTGGAATATCAAACCACTCAAAATGCCCTAAAAAGTGAAAATTGAATCAAAAAAGTTTTTTTTAAGGAAAAAAACTATTTTATGGGTACCATACCACATATCACGAATATTAAAATTAGGTTAGGCAAAATCAAATACCGTATTAATAGCGGTACTGTTTTTGTATTGGTACTCGCTTCAAAACGTTCGAGTGGCTCGTCAGTGTACCAATACTGGCAAAATGGGCTTTAGGGCCCAGCTTGCATGCGGGTCAAAATGGATTCTGGTCAAATTAGCTTCGAGTCGAAACGGCTCACTCTAGACTCCAGATCAAATTGGTTCATGTTAAAAAAAATTTGGGTCATAACGGTCCAACATTATAATTGTTTTCCCGTTAAACTTCTCCCTCCTAAAATAAACATAATATAGAAATTGAATCTTCAACAAAGTTATTATCAAACCACTGGAGTTAACAACGGCTTCTTTAAAAAATGAGCCTCTAGGTTCCCAACCACAAGATCAGCCATCGCGGTCTCGGTCTCGACAGTGCTACTCCCGACATGAGGCAACACGACTACATTATCAAGACCAAAGAGCTCCTCGGGCACCTGCGGTTCACACTCAAACACATCAAGACCCGCACCACCTAGCCTCCCTTCCACAAGAGCAGACACCAATTCAGGTTCATCTACATGTGCCCCCCTGCCAATGTTAACCAGCACCCCTTTCGGACCAAGCGCGTCAATGACTTCACGGTTGATTATGTGACGCGTGTCTTCAGTTAGCGCGCACGCCACCACGAGAATCTCACAATTGGAAGCCAGTTCAACGACACTCGGGAAGTACTTGTATTTTGAATCTGGTTTCTTTGATCTAGAATGGTAGCTTATTGAACATCTGAATGATTCAGCTCTTTTTGCAATTGCTGTGCCAATTCTTCCTAGGCCAATAATTCCAACTTTTTTGCCACTAAACTGCAACGATTACGCGATAATTAGACGAATCAACAAAGTGAAATTGTCGTAAAATATGGTTTTTGGATTCATATACTAGTGACCAAAGTGAAATCATTGTAAAAAAGGGTTCTAGATTCATACACTAGTGAGCGCTGTAATGATCATTTACATAAAGTAAACTACAGCTTACAGTCTTTATACTCAAGGCAGTGTTGCAAAAATCGGTTCTAGGCGCCGACTAATCGTGGATCAATTAGAAATCGGCCACTAACCTTGGCGATTTCACCTAATAGGAGCAAAAATAGGTAGTCAACCAAATTGGCCAAAAATCAGGCCTGGGGGACCCGTGGTCCTAATCGGCCAATTTCCAGCAATTTCAACGAAACCGTGTGATTTCCGGCCAAACCCTAGAAATTTTGGCCAAATGTGTGTATGTATATAAAACCAAACATTTTAATAAAAGTTACATATAAAAAAGTTGTGTATGTATACATATAAAACAAAAAAATCGTTATAAAAATTCCATTCAGATTAATCCCAATTTAATCACTAATCGGTACCTCACCTAGTAGTGTCTAACAAATTTTACAAGTAAAAGGTTGCTTAGAGCATTCACAACCCGTTCTCCGTATATATGTGAGTAGATGCCTTATATTATGGGGATGGTTGTGAGTGATTGTGAGTAAAAAATGTAGAAAATTTATGGGAATAGTAACGTGTTTCCTCATATTTAGGGAAACACGTACAACCCGTAAATTTTTTAATACTTTTAAAATTTTTTAATACTTTTAAAAGTTATTGTAAGTAGATGAGAGAGAAAATGTCATGATAAAAGTATGAAAAATATTATTTAATTGAAAAAAATAAGTGATGTTTAGTGTAATTATAAAAACGTTAGATTGTGAATACTCTTATACAAAGTAAAATGCATTTACCGGTCAAGTGGCGTATGTAAACTAGTAGCAAAAGAATCAATCTTTTGCTAATTGGATGTAAAATCATATCACGAACTCACAACATCAAATTCACATCAAACGATTGAACAATAATCACGAAAAACGATCAAATTGCAGAAATCAAACCTTCATAGTCAAATCAAACTCATCTTTCTCCCACAATCCACTCCTCACAAACCGATCACACGCACAAACCCTCCTCAAAGTAGCCAAAATCAACCCAATCGCCAAATCAGCGACATCATCAGTCAACACATCGGGTGTATTCGTAACCCTAATCCCCTTTTCCTCACAATACGCGACATCGACCTTGTCTAAGCCGACGCTGAAGCTCGATACGATCTCTAACGCCGGCAAGGAGTCGATGAGGTGGCGGTCGGCGCCGGCGTGGGTGCTGCCGACGACGGCGTGGATGGAGGCGGCGGTGGCGGTGGAGAAGGCGGGGGTGTTGTTAGGGTGGGTCCATAGGCGGAAGAGGGTGAAGCGGTGGTCGAGCTGTTGCTCGAGGTAGGGTGACATTGGGTATGTTAGTAGGACACCCATGGACTTCATCATCATGGTCTGATGGTAGTTGGTGGTTCAGTGGTTGGTAGTGATGACTGGGATTTTGTTATGGGAATTTTCCATATGGTTTTCACTATAATGGCTCTCTTTATATCAAGTTATGATAATATCCCTTAATCAAGAGGAGGCGTTGTCGCCCGTTTACTAGTTACAAGGTGTGAAGAGGAGGCCGTCTTTATGGTAGAGGCGTCGTGCCTTTTAAACGCATATAGACGACGTGTCACCAAGTTATTCGCTTATTTATCAATGTTTTCAGAACCGGATCGGACCACCGGTCCACTTCCCGGCCCGACCACCGGTTCGGGACGAACCGGGCGGTCCGACCACTCCAAAACGAACTGCCCTGAACCGGTTCGGCCCACCCTCCGATTCCCGGTCGGAACTGTTTGACCGGCCGGTCCGATTTGGTCTCGAAATTACTGCCATTTATAAGACATCATCGCCCTATCTGAGGAGGCCCCAACACCATATCTGAGGAGGCGTCGACGTCTCCTCAGCAGGGGACATTTTCAAAACTTGGTAAAATTGCGACATTTCAAAGGAAACCATAGTAAAAATGGATAATTGGGGAATTTTTTTTTTGTAATTGGCTTTTACTTAAGTTATATGAGTGGTTTCAGGAGTTTAAGTTAAAAGATAGGTTAAGAGTTAGAGTTATGTATATCATAGGTCGGTGTAAATTAGTTTTTTTAAAGCATATAAATAAAAAAAGGACTTCTAGCAAGTGACTAGAAGCTCACTTATTCCGTTATGTTAAATTACACCATTAAAATGGAATAATATATGTACGATAACATCTGGACATAGAAAAGGAAAATAAGTTAAACGTATAATAAGATGTTCTCAAAGCGCAAAAAACTCGCTTGTCATTAGACATGACTTTTGGGCCCTTCATCTTTCTGAATCAAGACCTGGCCCGGCTAGCGTCGTTCCAACAACCGGCGGAGAGCACCTCAGTATACGATCGCGTATAGTAACTAAGAGTCCTATTACACCTAAGGCCAACTTCAGTACGTTTGAGGGGAAAAAGATGCACTATTGATAAGCAATAAAAAATATACATAATAAGGGTAAAAATAAGAATATAAAAATTTAATAAGAAATTAAATAACCTAATAATAAACACTCTTAAAAAGGAAAAATATAAATGATTGTATAGAACACTCGTATCTAACTCTTAATATGTTGTATTAGGTGTTTTAATTTTTTATAAAATTACTTTGTGTTTTAAAATACTTTTACTTTATATAATAGTATAGATAACACTCTTACTAGATATCAGATAACACACACCCGTTTCAAACACCTCAGGATATATGCATCATCTCATCTAAGAATTGGGCGTCTTAAAATACCATAAGAAACATAATATGCAACTCATCATTTCAGCCACCAAACTTGTTAAATCACTCCTTTATATAATACAAACTTCAACAGCTTCTCAGGATTTATGTTTATATCACGTACCAAACAGAAGGTGATTTCAAAACATCCATTATAACAGCTGCTACAAGCATAAGTTATAAGGTAAACATGTTCTAATCATATGCAAACTTCAGCCAACACTGGTCGTTTCTCATCTTCATCATCATCATTCTCATTTGATTCAGCATCAGTTTCAGATTTCTTACCTTTGATTTCTCCATCAACCTTTTTCTCTCCGATCTTCAATCCTTGTAATCCATCAACACATGATTTCTCCGCCTCATCTGGCACTGGCGGTTCCACCACCTTATCCGCCATCCCCGCCCCGCCGCCAACGACCACCTCGTCTCCATTCACCGCCGGTACCTCACCGCCTTTCTTCGGTACACAACTGCCTGCAGGATCAGCCTCGGTTGTCATTCCAACAAGTTTATCTCCTGAAGATCCATTTCTGGGCCATGGGTCGTTGACACATTCTCCTTCTGATTCATCGTCTGAGGTGGCGTGGAAAATACGTGATCGCACAGCACTGGCAGCCTTGAGGAAGGCTTCTTGTATGGAGTCAGGTGGAAGGGCGCAGTCCTCAAGTCCCGCGTCTTCAAGTCGTGGTGGCTGGATTTTATCCAGCAAGCTACCAAATTTCACCTCCCCTGTAGTTTCCATTTGTAAATTCTTTAAAGTTGAAACCTTAGCACATGAAACAATAAACATTCTTTTAGACCACATGTAAACAACAATATAAAATGTATTAGCTATATGTGACTATGTTCATCTATTATAACTGCTACTTCAATGTAACCATCATCGATAATGTGTCTACCCAACGACATAACTGGTTCAAAACAAAGAGTTCGAGAAAGAAAAGAGAGGGGGGGGGGTTGCAATACGGTAAAAACTTCATGAATAACCGGAATAAAATATCTGTTAGTGAGATTATTTATGTAACAGATTATGTAAACAATAACAGTTCAGGACCTGAAAAAGTTATTAATTTGGCAAGGTTATTCATTTATCAAAGTTATACTTCCGAGTTCTCAGGTTAACTAATTATGATTTTGATTATTTAGGTTCAATTATCAAGGTGTGCGCAACTATAAGGGATTCTGTTGCTTCAGATTCGCAACAATTACTTTGAAACATCACTTGTGCAAGAGTTGTAACCATCAAGCTGTGCACAACAATGTGCAAGCTAACATACACACTCATAGAATTCTTTTTTTAAGAAAGTATCACATAAATATCTTACCAGCCTCATGTCTAAACGGGAGGCGTCTGTTTGTTCATTTCACAACCTGACTGTTGACCATACTTCACTGTACACTGACCAGACCGGAACCCTGGACCGTTATTCTTGTCCAACGGGAAAATATACAAAAGAAAACTATCCCCTTCATTCGACAAAACCAGCTATTGAGTCATGTTAGGGAACTATTGATTACCAGCATTTTCTCATCAACACTCGTTTATGCTTATCACTATTTTCTAATCCTAATTCCTAGCTCTTGGTATTACAATTTTTGATACACACTTTCAAGGAGGATTCTCACTATTGAGTTCCAGAGTTTGTTACTAATTACGAATCTATTTTTACACGTCTCTAACTATCACACACTTGGTTGGGATCTTATTTTCTAACTGTTACAATCTTCTCGTGAGTCAGATATAAATAAATCTATTAACTGATCATGGAAGAAAGTATGAATTCATGACACTGGTTGAAACCCCGTGTGGTTGCAAAGGATTGTTCTCGAATCTCGAGCATATGAAATTTGACTATGATGAGACACTCTCCTCAGTTGCCAAGATGTCGTATGTTCAGAATTCTATAGCTTTAACAGGCATTAATCGTTGGCCGTTCCATTAGTTAGATGTCAACTGTGCCTTCCTAAACGACATTCTTGAGGATATGTTTAAACATAGATTGAAATGTCCATTCTATGGTCTTAAGCAACCTCTGGCATGAGATGCACTCAACTATTAGAGGTTTAATCTTAGGCATTGATATGTATTTACTACCTAGTACAACTTTATACCTCTCACCGTCCTACGACCCCACACTAAGTGTGATTTTTGCCGGATATGTTTGTTTGTTCACAGCTATATTACTATATACATACGTATCTATCTTTGATTTTATAGTTCAACAGATATGACAAGAAACACACTTATAAAATATGATTAGGGACAAACCAAAAATCAAAATCACATGCTTTTACAATCATGTCTATCAAGATCTATGAACAACTTCCCATTATACAGTCATGTGGTCGACAATGAATACTAATTTTCAAACTAAACGATTCACTTAATATAATAATTACTAATAACACGCAAATTAAGCACACAACATGGAAAGAGCATATTCAAAGATCAAGCACTAGCAGCATTTCATCATAGCTTCAAAATCCTCAAATTGAAAACCTAATATCAGAAATCAAACAGGATAATTCAAACCTAATCAGCACCAAAGCTCAAAAACATAATCTAACGAAACCAGAACTCGTAAATCGAAAATTTCGCATGTAATTGAGCTTCATTCCTTCGTTATCAACCCTAAATCGAATCCAAACAAAACCCTAAACATTGAAATCAAATGTTAAGAATAGACGATCTTACTTGAATATGTTAAGAATCTCAGGTTGATTGTGACAAACGATGAGAAATCGAAGGTTGAAGATTATATATGATTGATGAATCGAAGTATCGAATGTTAGTTAGGGCTATGGATAAGGGCAACTGTGGAAACGTGTAGCTTCTTCTAGAGGACAGGTGTTTATAAATAACAGCTGACGTGGAGAACCGGAGGTAGCATTTTTTTTTATTAAACAACTCTTTTAACGATATCTTATTTCGTTATCTTAATTGAATTCGTCTATCTGTTATTTACAACTTCTCAAGAAAAAACTCATAACTAAAGAACCTTTTGATCTGCATGATTATCAAACTCTTCTAAACCATTTCTCGCATCAAAACTCAAATCACAATTATAACTTACTAAACATCTAACACATTACACACTTGGATCGAATCCTACGATACTAATGTTAACAAATACGCATAATAGGAAATTGGATCTGGCAAATTATAACGAGCGTATCTTGACGACGGTGGCGGAGCACGGCGGCAGCGGGGTTGAGGATGAGAGAGCTTCTGGTGTTTTGATGCTTTAGTAAAGGCATCAAAACCGAACTATTAAAATGCTAATCATTTATTTAAATTTACATAAAACATTAATGGGCCGGTTTTCTAGTGGGCTATTTTAGCTTAATCTTTTAAAACTCAACACCCAGTCACCCACTTTCAACTTTGGGCCGTAAGCCCAATCACAAAAGATATTTCTAGCATGATGAACCCAAAGAATACCATCTCTTAGCTTAAGCAGTTAACAGGACCTGATGGTTACCAACCATTTGGTTGAGTGTTAATTCAGGGGAGATCGTGAGTTCGAGCCCTACCGATAGCAAAATGCTATTGGTGGGCCGGGTTTTATCGTAGTGCGCATTCGGGTGGCGGGTTTTCCCATAATTGATAGTTGGTGGTGGGCTTGGGCTACCTAGCGTTGTCTGTTCTCGCGGGCGTATAACGTATGGGTGCCTTTTGGCCATTGGGGTACCCCGGGTAGGCGGGCTTTAATTCGTTGGCCGTTCCAAAAAATAAAATAAATAGGACCTGATGGTTATCCGTTGACTCATACGCCGTATCTTGGGGAAACAAAGACATTTACTTCCACACATGTTATGGGTATGATTTTTTCAAACATGAAGACAATAGCTGAAAAGAATTTAAATGTTGTGCTTGTGGATTGCTGCATTGGGATACTTGTTTATTTCACTGATCTTCAAAGAAGGGTTGTTATGGATGCAGCTGTTATAGCTAGGCTACATTCTTTTGGGATTGAAACCTTGAACACAAATACACAATGTAGATACCAAAAGCACTCAAACAAATTAACTAACACAACGAAAAGGATTGTAAAATCTAGTGTTTGAATCTTCTAATCTAGAAAAAAAAATTTAATAAACAAAGAAACAAACCAACCGAATAGGGCTTGAAATCTTAAAGACAATCTAGAAAACTAACCTCAAATGGAGGAGTCACCATGAAGATAAGCAATAGTGAACCAGTGGTGATGGTCGATAGGGTTGGGGGAGGGGGAGGTTGTGATTACAGTCAATCTTGGCTTGCGGGGGAGGGTTTTTTTTAATATGAGAATAGATTTTAAGGGTAAAATGGTAATTTTAGGTATTAAACAGGAGTGTAAAAAAACACGACCGGAGGTGAGTGTAAAGATTCTAAACTCGCATGCAACCACCAAACATCGGTTTTATTTACAACTTAATAATATTAATGGATTTACTGTCTGAAAACTATAGGTTCACCTTAATGTTAAAATAACCTTAATGTTTAGTTTTTAAAATTTTATTTGTTGTATGTAACCGTGCCCGTGCCACAAACTATGTTAATGCTTATACTTAAATTATTGCATCTTTCCCATTAAAACCATTTTTAACTTAAACCTCACATCTATGTTTACCTTCTTTTTCTTTTCTTTTAAACAATTGTTCATTTATAAATCCCTATAGTTACATGATATTGTAGTTGCACAAAAGAAACCGTGTAAGAAATAAATTAGACGGGACATGGTGCAATATTTGGGCAGACCATGAGGCTCGACATTCGTCAATTTACTCGTTTTAAGTTTAAACTTTAAACCGTTGATCGCACCATATTGGTCTAGTGGTTCAAGTGTGACGCCTATCGAATGCCCCTATACTAGTATTTGTTTTAATATCCTAAAAGCATGAGTTGTCATTCCATAAATTATGGATGTTTGAATGTTTTTAATGTCAAAGTAAGAGCCTATCCAATAGCAAAAAGATTATCTTACCTAGTTATTCTATTATACCTAGTGTGTAACACAACTAATTTACATTTATATATTATAGGCGGTGCTCAAACCCTTAATATCAATATGAGCTTCATCGTTGTAGCTCTAAATATCTTTAACATTGGACCCTGCCACCCACTCTAAATACATTTGTTGTTTTGATACTAAGAGCACCTTATAAGCGTACTACATCAGTTGTCACATTAGATTTTTACTCACTTTTAAAAACACTTATATTCTCTTCAATGCTACGTCTTTTTGTCCAAACGTTCTTTGAAAATAAAGGAAAAAAGTAGATATACACAACGGTTGTCTCTTCTCTATTCAATAAGTTGAAGATACGAATCTTGTATTGTATAGATATAAATGATTAATAAGAATATACTAAAGTTTAAAAAAAACAAAAAAACGAAACAAAGCAAAAAAAACTAAGGTCTTCTTGACTACTCCTATGTTGAGACTCCCCATTCCCATGTGCTATGTTACAATTTGACACTATGGTGAGATCTAGAAAAATTAAAATTGACATAATAAAACTGGAACTCTGGAAGTAAATAAATCACTAACACATGAAGTAGTCAAATCCAAGATTCACACGTTCTTTTACGTTTAAAAATTGAATCAATCAAAACAACTAATTTACCAATGATCCTTAGATCTACTTGTTAAGTTGAGGTACCACTACATGTAAATAAAGAGGATGTCATGGGTTCAAGTCTCACTCTGAGCAAAAATTGCTCAGAGTTGAGACATGGGCTTTCTCAGCAATGAGTTTCCTCCTGAGGGGGTTAGGGGTGCGGTTCCGGGTGGAAATGAATAGGTGGACCCAATTAAGATAACACCTATTATGCGAAGCTGGGTTGTACATTTGTCGTTCAAAATAAAAAACAACTAATTTCGAATACTATCATAATGAGAGAAGATACAAAAGAACTTAAAAGTGAGACTAATTTCGTAGAGTTTTCATTAGGCCATTTGTGTCTCGTTTTCTTCTTTTTCCCCGGGCGTCACATTAACTTCTTGTTTTCCTCATCAATGGCTTTCCTATTTTCTCATTCTTCTTATTTCACTGGTAACATTTTCTCATTTTCATCACATTGCTATATGTACGAGTAATAATGCATAAACACAAGTGAAGACAAGTGGGCTAAAATAAGAATAACCGGTGAATTCTCCTAGTTTAAAAAAACACCATCTGGGTTAAATGAGAGACCAGTGTTCTCGTGTGGAGAAAATTTTCTCAATCTAGAATTGCAATTTCCTCGTATATACTATAAACTAGCTATAATAAACTCGTGAATTACACGGGTTGAATAAATAAAAATATTAGAAAAATAAAAATTTCTTAATTATTAAATGATATTCTAATCTAAGATGTCGTTAAAATTATGTATGAGTAAGGACTTTAAGTAATAAAACGATATTGTAAATAACCCTATAATATTTATTTTTTATTAAGGTTTGATGTTTTAGAAAAAAATTCTTATTTTATAAAAATTTGTTTATCTAGAAATAACATTAACAAATTTATTTATTAAAAAATCTTTTTATTCTAAAGAATAAAATAATATTATTAGTAATTAGTGTAATTAATTAATAGGAAGGAAAAACAAGAAAATTTCAAGAAAATTTTAATAAGTAAGAAATATGATTCTGATATGTATCTCTTTTAGTTACTATTTTACTATATTCAAAAGATGTCCTTGGAGATTGAATATTTCGGTCGCTAATAAAACTCTTTGAATTGTTTATGACCAAAAAGTTCAGTGCCTAAATTAATGTAAAATTTTAAACACCTAGGAAGACTGATACACTAATTATATTAAACATTTTTTAAACGACAATTCACACATTTTTAGAACATACTCTTTATATAACTAATCCCTCGAAAGTAATATACTCACTACACACCATGAAATAGTCATTAAATGTTTCAGCCTTTTACGACTGAAAGTTTGTGTTAAACTGGAGTTAGTGGCTCAGTGAGGGACTGCTTTTTTTTTAAACAATAAAACAACTTTTTCAGGTTTTTTTAACTACTTCTAAAGATTGGACTACTAACTCAAATGACGTAAGAGATTGCTTCTACTTCAATATGGCTCGCGAACGGCTTACCGACTGTTTATAAGATTAGTGTGTGTCACTAAAAAATGTTTTCTCTTGTAGTGTACCTCATAACCCTGTTCACTTGAGTTTTAAATAATTGTTTTCTAATTTAAAATTAACTTTTGTCAATATTTATGTGATGAGAAGAACCTGGAATTACTGGTAGACTATAATTAAAAATAAAAATAAATAAATATTAATAATCAGCCGACTGCATGTTTCTGCTAAAACCTTTGAATATATTTTTGGGTTAGAATCTTAACCATGTTCACATATGCTCAGTATCCTATGAACTTTGGACTAGCATGCTTATTTAATACTCTCCTAACCTAACAAAACCAATTTGTTATAAAATTATAAGAGTAAGATTGACTCATTGACCCCTATAGATTTATTGGATGGCGAGCCACATACCGGTTAATGAGTCCGATGATACTTCTATAAAATTATAGAAATAAAACTTTACACAGTTAAAAAAAGTCATACTCAATATATATAAATGAAAGTAAGATTAAATTCTCAAATTTGGAGCGTTAAATATCCGAATAAGATAACTTGTATTAAATTAAAAATATAGACTTTAGAATTGAATTATAATTTCTCTGCTAATTAACATCAAATAAACCCGAATTCGAATCATATTAATTTTCAACTTAAAACCGGGCTATCTAAATTCTTATTTAAAATTTTCAAAATTTTAAATATGAATAAGTAACTGGAAATGAAAACCCTTAATTCCTATTATTTTTTAAAATATCAACGCACTAATTGTTAATGTAAGGGTGTAAAAGAGTATCATCTTAGCTTGTTTTTTTGTTCGCATTATTTAACTCAAGAGAGCTCAGCTTACTACAAGTTATTATTTTTTAGTTATTTTAATTATATACACATAATTCTTTTTATAAACGTTTTAATTTTGAGTATAACATTATATATCATTTAGTTTTTTATAACCGCCAATAATAATACTATTATATCATATAAAGTTATTGAATTTATATAAATAATAGTTTTCGCTAACAGCTGCGTGACTAGTCAAGATCCATATATGAAGCTCTAGCTCGAGCTTAAACTAGTTCAAGGCCTATGCGTACTTATAGTATAATAATATAAAATCATTATTTTTAAAAATTATATAAAAATTGATTGCCTCGAATTAATACTAGATTGGGGGATGGATCACCGAACCACAAGTCACCAACTATATTCTAACCGTTATAAATCTGTGATATTTTAATAACCAATTATGGTGACAAAAATATAATATTACTATAAAGGAGCATCCCTTATCATTTCAAAATTAAAGTTATTATTATTTTGTTGCCTTATTATTTTTAACCATTTTAGTTTTTAACCATGTTCACATCATGACCACATGAAGCATGTTCACTTGCTCATAGCCTCTCAATGAAAAGATAAAACCAATATCAACAACTTTTGTTCACTTAAAAACATACAAATTACAACTAATTAATTTCAATTAAAACTATAACTATTACACTTTGAATGAAATAACTTCAAAAATAACATCAAGAATTTAACAGCAACATTCTACAGGCTACATTATTAAAACTCACAACCTTTGGTTGTGTGATTCATCATTTACCATCAGAATGTCCTGTTGAAACATCTGAATCTTTCAATCAATCGATTAATCGATTGCGACGAAAGATCGCAGAGTTAGGAACCGCAAAACGAGCCGAAAACGACCTCGACAGATCATCCGAATCATGCGACATTAATCCATGATCAAAGTTTTGTGCATACTCACACGCTTCATACCCGAACCGCGTCGAATCCGAAAACCTATACATCTTCTTCTTCGCATTCACAATCTTTCTCAACAAAATCCGCCACAGAATACGCACTTTCGAGGTCGAAACACTCACCGTCACGAGCTCGTCGTAGGCGGCGGTCCTCCGACTCCAACGGCGGCTCCGGCTGCCGGAGTTGCACCAGCTGACGGTGGTTTCCATGGCGGAGAAGGAGAAGATGGTGGTGATAAATTGTTTAAGTGTGTGAATGTATGCTGAAAATAAGTGTGGTGCATGTGGCTTTTTATATATGGTGTTGGTGTGGGTTATCTGTGGGTGGACTTGATAGTTATGTGTTGGTTTTGATGTTTTATGGTTATTTTATTTCTTGAAATGGGAATAAAATTAATGTTTTAGATTGTGTTGAAATGAATATAAATGGGAAATGATGTAAAGTGTTTATTTTTGTTTTGGAGATTTTTATGCATAATGATTAGGTGATTTAGTTTCTGTTTATGAAATGAAGAAAGTTTCTTGTCTAAAATTAATGGGAATAAAATTTAATATTATTATTTTTTGGAAATGTTAAATTTTGTGTCATTAAGGGTTAAGAAGATACTTCTTGAAAGATGTTAGAATACATCACCAAAAAAGTACATATTAACTGTAGGTAAAAATGAAATGTTAAAAATTACAACAAGAGTTCTATTCTGGGTGAGAATAATTCTACTCTGTTCCATAGTAAAAAAAATGATTGTGTGTTTATTTCATTCATAATCTTTGGAGATATACGGGGCACCAGCATGTTCGTCTAATACTATACGTAGTGGACAAGGAGCTAGGATGTGTCAATAATGATGACATGAATAAATGAGCTTCTAACATCACTACATGATAGTTAAAAAAGACTCTAAATCTATAAGCCAGTAAGCCCTTAACAGGCTCCAAACACAAATTTGCTTATGTTATTGCATTAATAGAGCTCCAAACAATAATCACTACACTTGATTTAAAAGGACTTTAGTGAAATGATTTTTATCTAAATGGCACCTAGATGACATTTTAACTAAACAATCATTACACATAATCTAATGGGTTCGGCGGTTACATGGCCACCAACCATAGGGGCTCAAATAGATAGGGGTTAGTTGGGTTCATGAAACTATTGAAAGATCGAAAAAGGAATGAGGGGTTCAATGAGTGATGATGATGTGACACCAGTTGATTAAGTAGAGGACTCAAAGGGTTCAAAAATTTACAACCCTTTCAGTTTGGTTCAAATTATTTATTTTTGGTCATGTAAAGTGGTATCCATTTGTTACTTTTAACAATTTTCTTAAATGCACATGTGTAAATCAGATAATAAACTATTTATGATTAGATATTTATAATATATAACTATGTATAAATTTATCAATGCATATGTCAATTGGACTAAATTCATATAACAATGATTTATTTAATAGTTATGTAAGAAATTTTTATAATTACATATATAAATAAATCCCGGGGAATGATTATGATCGGAAAGTAGTGCATACTATAATCTTAATCACTTGTCGGTGCATCTAAAAGGTAAGAAATGAGAACATTTTTAATTATAAGAAGGCCTCGATCTCTAACCAAAATTATCGAAAAGCGTCAAGATCCCAGATTCAATATGGGTCAAAAATACGATGAAAAAAAAACGTCTTTGAATGGTCCTTATGGTGTCCAATTGGTTAAAGTTTCTCTAGTATTTGGGGATCTTTTTGTTCTTTGGTGTTATGTTTTATTGAGGATTTTAGTTTCTTGTTACTCTGGTTCTAAAAAAAAATTGTTGCTAAAAATACATATATAAATAAATGTAATCTTTATTAATACGTACCAATCATTTATGTATGTATTTTAATCTCAGGAAAAAAGAAAAAGGATAATCACCCTATAAAAAGTCAAAGAGTTGCAAATATCGACGTGGGACACGCCAAAAGTACTTTATAAAATATTGTTACGCGAAACAATCAAAAAAATATATAATACATGAGCAATCTTATATCCTTCATGTTTTTAACAATAACATCGACCCTTAAAAAAATAAAAATATATGTTGATTGTTATGATTGTGTGTTATTTTCACCTTGCCACCATCATACTCTCTTTCCTTCTTTGTTTGAATGGTTGATTACTTGATTGGTGAAACCACACCGTGTCACCGTTCTATGTCGTGCCCCTTTACCTTTTTGGATGATTTAGGGGCCGTTTGGTTCGCAGAATGTTTTGCAAAAGAATTGGAATTGGAATTATAATTTGAATCTTGTTAAAATTGATAACGTGTTTGGTTGGTCAATTTTAAGTGGAATTTGAATGTTAGTTTTGAACATTTCATTGGAATGTTAAACATTCCATAGGTAAATGGAAAGAATTTGAATTCCAATGAATGTGAGAAAATTTTCTAATTCCAATTCCATCCGTTGAGTCGTTGACTAACCAAACAAGACTTTAAATAAAGAAAAAATTCAATTTCAATTTCAATTCTTGAGAATTCTGTGAACCAAACGGAGTGCCTACGTCGCCATGCCCATGATGGTTGAAACAATTGCGTATAGTCCTACGGGTTCTAAAGTAAAAGAGGATATTAATTCTTTATTATGTTTTGTTTACAAAAATAATAAAATGAGTTAAAAGTATAAACCTAAAAATAATAATCACTAATTTGATATTTTAATGATGAGTTTTGATTTTTGCTTTTCTGGTATTAATCTTTACTTATGTTTGATATTTTAATGACGAGTTTTGATTTTTTGCTTTATCTATTATTTAATTATATTTATCTAATTTTTTTATTTTAATAAGTGAATAGATATTTAGACACCCCAAAACAAAGTTATAAATTGACACCCCAAATTTCTATATGTGTCGTATAGCCCCATACGCGTCGTATAGGGGGGGGTCATATAACCCTATACGAGGCGTATAACCCCTCTGACAGTCCTTTGAATTTTGCTCGTAGTCGGTGTCGAAATTTGCTATATGTGTCGTATAGCCCATATGTGTCTTATATGGGGTCATATATAACCCTCTGACAACCCTATAAATTTTTTTTGTTTTTAATTTTATACGTCGCATATGATGTCATACAAAACGTATAGAGATGTGTCGATTTATAATATAAGATTATATGGGGTCATATACAACCCTCTGACAGCCCTATAATTTTTTTTTTGTTTTTAATTTTATACGTCGCATATGATGTCATACAAAACGTATAGAGATGTGTCAGATTTATAATATAAGATGTTTGTAGATTAACTTTAATAATCTTCCAATCATCACTTTAATTTCATTATGATAAAGAAATGTGATTTGACTAAGATGGGAACTTGAATTTGACATCTAAGTGGCTGACCACGTGACATTATTCAGTAGACAAATCTTATCACGTGACGACCACGACTTGATGTACCTCTTTTCAAAAGAAAGTCAAGAATTCTATTTATTTCCGGTTAAAAAGCGCAACTATTAAAACTAAAAACCGTAAAAATAATTGAGATTAAATTATATAAAAGAATTTTGTTAGAATGATATCATAAATAAAATATGTAAAAGGTAATCTCAACTCGTTATTATGTCTTTATACAGTTCATTATGTCTTTATACAGGTAAATTGTATTTTTAATACTATTGTGTTTTTTAAAATAATGAATTCTAAAGATATATTTTGATGAAATAACATTGTTATGTATCTCTATCATGTAAAACATAATAATAAATTAACAACTAGTTAATATAATACATTAAAAACAATGACAAAATAACATAATGTCTCATTATGTTTTTTGATATTAATTGTGTTACCTTGAACACTATAAATTTTAAAATATACATTGATGAAATAAAATCATTGTGTACTTCTATTTGTAAAATACAATGATAGATAATAATAAGTTTATATAATTTATAAACGAAAAAATAGAAAAAATAACACACTGTGTTATCTTCAAGACTATGTGTTTTAAAAATTATATTGGTAAAAATATGTCATTGTATACATTTAATTGTAAAACACAATGAAAGATAAAAAGTTTATATAGTCTATAAAAACAACACAAAATGATCAAAAAAATAAAACATAATGATAAATACATATAACAATGATGTAAAATATATGCTATAATAAACTGATATTTAACACAATAAACGTATAAAACACAATTAGCTGAAATATTTAAAACAATGGCCAAAATTTTATTCCATTTATAACAGTAAAATGACAAAACACACAATCATTCTTAGACTTTTTAAATTAAGTATATTTTTTCCTATAAAATCACCCATAAAAGTTAGTATTTAACTTATATTTAACTTTTATTCAAAAAAAAACAAAATGATATCGCATTACAAAACCGAAAAGCAAACTATTATCATCGCTTCAAAGTTCAAACAAGACCAAGGTTAAATATATTTAGAGGAAATAATTTTTTATCACAACATTAAATAACAATTTGTTATTTTTTTAAAGCTAACTGAAATGGATTAATGAATTTAAGCAAAAAGTAATCTTATCTCTGTACTAAAATGATAATTATAAAGGACGCATGACAACATTACATTTATTCTTATTAATTTTTTTCGCTTCCTTATCATATTAAATAAAATAATACTAATTATTAATATTATTTAATTCTTTTTTAGATTAAAATAGTTTTAAGTAAATTATGAAATAGATTTTTATTTATGTTATTTTTTAAAATACATTTTACAAAATAATTTTTTTTCTAAGACATCAAACTTTTTTAAGAATACAAAATATTTTACAATTAATATTTTTAAAAAGCAAAATTTTTAGAAACAAGAAATAACTAAAATTGAAAGTTATAATAAGAAAGTTTTTAAAATTTGATATAAAAAAACGTTTGCTTTGAAACAAAGTTTATTTCTATTTATAATAAAAAAGATTTTAATCATATCTTATTTTAAAATATTATTTTTAGAATTAATAAAATTTTATTATATTTAATATATTTTATTCAAACAGTATAATACAAGTGTTTATTAAAGCCAGTAAACTATATAGACGTCAGGTCTCTAGCAAGCATCCCTACTCTCACACTAAAGACGTGTGATGATATTTGTACGAGTATGAGACTTAATTTAAAAGCATTTTGTTAGGCATCAATAGATTTGAATTTGAAATTGGAACTCATTTAAGGATGTCTAGATTTCTTAAAAGAAGAAATTACATATATATCTGCTTTTAAATTTAAAAATTAATATTTCTCGAAACATAAGTCTTATATGCATGATATCAATACCCATCACACATGATTTAGAAGCATTATCTAGGGAAATTTGCAAGTTTTGAAAGGCTAGAGGGATACATGAAACTAACCCCTGATTTAATTCAAGACTTAAGCAACTTCTAAAACCATTCACACATCTACAGGCTTGAACAAATTTCCAACGAGTTAACTTCAACGGCACCATATTGTTCAAACATCGACAACCCCAGAAATATTCAAATCACAAATTAATTAAGACCACCTATTCACAGAAGTTCTATCAAAATCGATACCAAAACCATCACATCGAGATCAAATGAAGAAGTAGAGATATAATCAATTGAATAAATTAGATGATCTCAAGATATTTGAATATTCATTTAACTTCCAATTACATTAGGCCATGCGGTGTACCACCCTAGAGCGTTAAGGTTAATGTGGTCTGTTAAGGGCGTGGCACCCCACTCCCTTGGAGGCGTTCATGGTGAGGGTGTGGGCCGAGCAACAGGCGTGAGGAAGGGGCAACTCTAATAGTGACGGTTTAATTTTATTTTTTTACGTGGGAGTGTGAAGTGAAAGAAGGTGAACCGTTTCCTTAATAATGAGATGGAGTGAAGTGGTCAAGTGTGTAACATGACACACACGTGAAGTGAAGGGGAGCCTTAACACGAAAATAAAGTATAGAAATACATGAACAGGAGGATGAACTCTAAAAGATGAAGCCGAAGGCAATAAGGGAGACCAAAATCGATTTAAAGAACCGAACACAATATAAATATTGATTAGAATTAATTCAATTTTTTAAATTTCACATCCATTCGAAAAAATTCCAAACAACCTCTTAGCTTCTACAAATAATTTACCGCTATATATGATGCACTTACCAGGGCTCTGATAGTCTGTTTCAATAAAGCTCTTGTCAGACTATATACAGAATTAGTACACCATCGTTGATAAGTGCTCGAACGTACAAAGAGCCTTGGTCAAGCTCATAAGAACTCTACTGAAGTTCTAATCGACCCTTCAAAGTGTTTTGTGCTACGCAAATACTTAAATATACCCGACATATACACACATATAGATATATGATTAAAATTATTATAAACTATAGTCGCAAACAAGTAACATTTTCATCCGAGTTATAGGAGCTCAACTTCGTTCAAACCAAACAGCATCAAGATCTCACATTGAGCTAATATTGAGCTTACATAACTAAGATTACTTTTCTAGTAATGTTTTCGAGCTATTTGAACTCTCAAATCAAGCTTGAATCTTCTTCGAGCCAAGCCCAAGCTTGGATCACAAAGGTTCATTGAGCTAGTGAGTTCAGTAGCTAGCATAGTCAAGCCAAGCTTTAGCCTTGTCGAGCTAGGCCCGAGTCATTTGAAACCCTAAATATGACTACACTATCTGGTCAGACTAGTAGACATGTCGCCCTTTGAATAAATACATCCAGCAATAAAGATGTGATCAATATTCACAAATCTTAGCATGTTACCATAAAGGGATACATATGAACAGTTATTATGAACTAGGAATCAGTACCATGTAAATTAATGAAAATATATAAACCAGCGTGTGATGTTATATTTACATCGGTTATCATATGAAGCAGATGCGAGTCAATGACCCGAGAACAGAAGCAGAAATGTGAGACTAAGTTAAGGAACATTCCCCGAAAGCCTTACCTTATAATATAGCCTGATACTTTGTCACCTCCATACAGGAATTCACTGGAACAGGGAAGCTCAGAATCATGTTCAAAAACCAAAGAGAAATTTGATATGATAAAAGTGGGAAAAGAAGAGTTTCATTTTACCGCAGGATAACAATCTTGTCGGTCGATTGTTTGATTGTGCGTGTTCATGACCACCTCACATGATATCTTGGCCTGTTCATCAACAAGAAGTTATAACAATTTTGTAAACAAATATTTAGCAGACCAGGATCAAAGATTGATAATGGAGCTGATATGCATGATACAAGGTTCTCTGTAATGCATTACACATGTATGAATCATCAAACTGGCTAAACTTTTATCAAAAACATGAAAATCCACTTTCAATTATGCTTTAAAAAGTTAAAAAGTCATTGTAGTGCAAGTAAAGCAACAGGAACCAAAGAAATGCCCAAGCTTGTATTTTGCAAGCGCAGATTCTTTTCAAGTAACCAAATATACATTAAAGTTCAAAGACCATTGCAAACCCGTGTTGGTTAGAGAATAGCGACTGAAGATGAAATCACAACATCTAATAAACTCATAAAGAGCTCTTGGGCTGAAGGCTAGATATCGAGATGGATCTTGGTGGCTTAATAATCACCCTAAAACTTCTACCAGATGGATATTCAGTATCTATTTTAAGCTATAGTTAAAAGCGCCAAAGGTGCACGACACCCGGGTGAGGCAAGACCAAACCGCCTTGAGTTCTGCCAGGAAAACTCTGGCTCAAACCAGTAAGAAACAGCTAAAACTAGTGTGAAACATCTAAAAATGGCCCTGAACCAGCCTAAACTAGCTAAAAGGGCCCTGTTATACTAAGTGTGTTGCTCGTCTCGGGCCCTTGTTTAAGCGTCTTACGCCTAGTCGATAGGCTCACTAGCCTTGAGTGCGCCAGCACATTCAACTACCTAGGTAATTTGATGTTCACAATGTCCTTTAACTACTCAAGAGTGAAGATATCATAAAGAAGAATGCAAACATGAGACTATAAGACCCAAAACCAGTAAACTTGATGTTCACAAAATCCTTTAACTACTCAAGAGTGAAGATGTGATTATAAAGAAGAATGCAAACATGAGACTAAAGGGCCCAAAAACCAATCATTATCTACAACTACAAACCAACTCCAATGGACAGTAATAAACCTTCCGTTCGTCTAACCTCCAGTAAAATTGGCTTAGATATAAAAAAAACTCTGAAAAACCAACAGATGAAACCCTAAAAATGCAGCAACTACTTAAAAGCAGAATGTGTTGTTAACCTAAGAGATTTTGGTTTAAATTATATTGATGATCACATCAGTGGTGCCAACATCTCCAACAATCAAAGATAATCAAATCCTCACATTAATCAAACAGCAGTGTTGTAAAAATCGCTAGGCGCTAGTCGGGCGGTGAGATGGGGACTAGGGATTAATAGGGATTAATCGGGATTAATCGGAATTAATCGGATCAGACTTTTATGTATAATTTTACAAATTTATATATAATTTTATACTTTTTAATGAAATAATTTGCAAGTTTGGGGGATAATTTGTAAATTGGTGAATATTGAGGGGGTTAAATGTAAAAGTTCAAAAACTTAATTAAATAATCTAACCCTAAAATAGAACAGCCGTTCCCTTCCGTTGTTCCATCACCGCCGGGTCGCTGCTTTCCGATCACTCCAGTCACCGGAGTCGCGAATTCTCGCCGGAATCAGCAAATCCGGCGCCGGAATTGAAAAATCCGGCGGTTATCATCGCCGGAACACCGCCGATTAGGACGATTTGGTCCGGCTTTGACCAATTTTGACCGACTACCGCCTAGCACCTCCGATTTGGTGAAATCGAAGCGGCTAACCTCCGATTAGCGACTAATCGGCGACTAATCGGAGGCTAGTCGTGATTTTTACAACAGTGTCAAACAGTAAAGAGTTAATTAGCAACAACAAAACACATAAAGTATAGTAATTAGCAGCTATAACCTACAATTAACCATGATTTATAATTATATATATTCTATTGCCCGAGAAAACAATAACCAACTTTTGAGAAGATCACAACCGTTGAAATTCACTAACTTTCAATCTCATCCGTTTAAATTCACTAAATTCCTTCTAGAAGGACCAGTTATGAGTGGTTACTTGCTGAGCACCGAGATTGTACACGATCCCCTTGGAATCCGCAGCAACGGTTCTTCCCTTTCTTTTCTCCCCACGTTGCTGGTAACCTCCACCACCAACCTTTAGAAATACTCGCCGATCAGCATCATAATGTCGCTCTCTCTCTTTCACACTCGCGTCTGCCCTGTTCTAAAATCACCATCCGTTGTTCTGTTCTTTTGTTTGAAGAAGGTTCACGAGATCAAGCAATCTGTAGTTCTGAAGAATAGGTCACGTTTTTCATTATCATCGATTAGCTTGGCCCCAAATGTGCTCTTTCAGTCATCTTTGTTTATCGTTTTGCTCGTGAGATTGCCACAAGCAATGGGTTTAGTTGCTTCAAGAGTTCAAGACATTTGATTGTGGATCCGCCATTACGTCTTCTTCTGTTGGTTAGTTATCATCTTTTTGAAACCCTAGCACGGTTTATATTTAAGCGATCTGTATTTAGATGATTGATATTATAGCAATTGTTATCATGTGAAGATTATAGTGTCTTAATTCCATAACATCACTGCTCATACCTACTTTCTGTTATGTGTTTACATTGAATTTAGAGACGCTTACCAGAAACGTGGGAAAAGTCATGTGTTATTTATCATTCTATCAGAGTGGTGATTTTGTTTTTGGGATTGATAACCATGGCTTGCCAATCACTGAATTTTAGCATAATTTATGCTTGTGATATATGCAGGTCTTTTTTCATTTTTTTTTTTGCAGCGGATGCTTGCTTCTTGCTTTTTTATCCTAAACTTGGTGTTGAATTGAAGAAGATTTTTTGGCTATTTAGCCCTTCTACACAGCTTTTTTTTGAATTCTTTACAAACTTTTCAATTAGCCTATTGTTCAGTGTCTACAGATTTGTAGTTAGAACATATTGTTCCCATTAGTAATCCAATCTAACACTGCCCTCTAATTGTGTAGTCTATTGATTTTTTGCATATTTTTTAGCTTTCAATTAACAATTTTGTTTTGTAGGTGAACCATTTACTGATGTGGTTGGCTTCTCGAATTATGTTGCGCCTGAAGTTTTGAAGAATTCTATCAAGTGTAGTACTTATGTTTTGGGCTGGTCAATATTCAGTTTTGTGAAATTACATATATACACTCTCCATCATGCTAAAATAATTGCAACCAATTTCTTTTATCAATTTTGGTTATAAGTTACATTCCCAAAGTTATCAATTGTTAATGGTATTAAAATTAATGTATTTAACAGCGACATTGATGGCCCACATGAACTTTCTAATGAGTTTGATTTAGTTACAAATATGCATATCTTGCTGTGAAGGAATAAAGATACATTGAAGTTCAGTAGGTACTTGAGAAAGATGACTTAAATTACTTTTTTGACCACCTTCTTTTGATTATTGTGCAAGTAAATTAATAATGATTCTTGTCTCATGAATGTATTTATCGTAGAAACTTGGAAGAGTTTTTGGGTTCACTGGTTCAGGCAAGTCACCAAGCCAATGGCAGAACATATTTTTCAACTTCCCTCCACAACCATAAAGTTGTACAAAGATGGTTAGTTTTTATTTCCTCTCTATTTGCTATACGAAAGGGAGTGCATCAGTTAATATGTATAGTTGATTTGTTATGCATTTTTAGTTACTTGTGTTTTGGATTAGAAAAATTGCTTTGTCATATTTAATTTTTATCTTACATTTCTCTTTCTGAATACTCTATTTTTGATGATATAGAGCTTTGGCCAGGTGGCTGCTGTTGTGTTTTGGATTAGAAAACTGTACTTGAGGGAATAAGTTGAGAATAAGTTTTCATCAAGTAAATCAGATAACGAGTATAACGAACTAAATCTACATCCTCAGCAGGCTACACAATTAATTCAGAACAAAGTTCTTATAAGCTCAAGAGACCAAAGAATTACACAAAAAAAAAAAAAAACTCTTACCAAGTTCTTATCATTGCTTTGCGGATGTCTTATTGTAATCAGCCATGTATTAACTACTTATGTTAACGAATTGTAGTAATGGCATTACGACATTAAATTACCCGGCCACCGGACGGGTATAAAACTAGACGATCAATCAACTAGAAAAATGCTTGTTACATAATGCAATCATACATTACCTACAGATCAAAGGAACATAAACGCATACCGTAATCGGAAGATTAAACAACAAAATCCCGAGACTACCACGGATCTCAGAAGTCGTCGTAAACGGGATCGAGCCTTTCACCAGATCCTTAATCAGCGAAACCGATTCCGACACCACTTGAGCTCCATTAAGCACAACCGTAGCATCAACAACCGACGTACCAAACGCCTTCACCCTTCCGTCATCCGACGTCACAAACCCTAGCTTCTCCCCCCTATACTCAACCGAAACATTCAGCGACCGATAATCAAGCGAATAAACATCGGGATTACGCACCTGGATCCGTACAGCAAGCTCAACGTCGATTGAAATGGGAGCGGAGTGGACTTTGAGGCGGTCGAGGCGGAGGTCAACGACTTTGAGGTGGGGGTCGGAGGGCCAGAGGAGGTAGAGGGCGACGGCGAGGAGGAGGAGGGTGGTGGCGGAGTAGAGGTAGCGACGGCATAAGCGACGGCGTATGCGGTGGCCGGAGAAGTAGAATGGTAGGATGAGGTAGAATTGTGGTGGCGGAGGAGACGGTGGGAGTGGGTCGTATGGGTGGTGGTTCGATGGGGTCGGTGGTTCGGGTCGTACGGACGTCATGACGGTAAAATGGTGGAGAACATATAGAACAGGGGATTTATAGCTTGTGGTCTTTCGGTCCCTTATTTTATCTCTCGTGTTATTGTTTGAGCGTTAGACCAACTCTTTTATCACTATTTTTTTAGTTTTTTAAAATAATAATAATTTTTTATATTTTTATTATTACGTTTTCTTTCTTCTCCATTTATACCCACTTTTAAAAATATTAAAAGAATTATAGTAGTTTGCCATATTTTTTTAAAGATGGAGAATCAGAATACAAACACAATAAATTTTATTTATCATTCACTCACAACCACTTACATTCACTCCTCATAATACAAGACACATACTCATATTAAAATAGAAAACCTACTATGAATATTATTAGTACCTTCTAATAATCTAGACTCTAATCAATTGATTGATAATAATCTAATAACAATTTAGATAATGGCATTTCTAATGTTTATTTTGTTTGTAGGGAAATAGTAGCTCGTGTAATCTTTGTAAATTTCAGAGCTTACGAAACTATGCTTAAGACATAGAAGAGATGAATAGGATGAAACTTTATAATGAATAAAAACACAGTTTCCACTTGGGACTATAAAACACGTGACTGAAAACCCAAAAGCACTTGCATCAGTCCCACATCACCGGAAGCAGAGGAAGTTAACCGAGCGGAAGCCGTTTACCTCGACTTTGTTAGAGTTAATTTTTATTTTATTTTACTCAACCTACCAGAGGGCTATGAGGGGCATCGAGATGATGTATAGACAATGTGGATGACATAGTAGTCAAATCCAAGACAAAGGTCAATCACATAGAAGTCCCCTCGCTTAGTCTTCAAGAGGCTTTAAAATTCAAAAACGTGGAGCGGTAAAAATCAAACTCATGGGTAGGTTAAGCTGGGTGAACTAATACGAGTCAAGTTTTTGTAAAATGAAAATAAGTGTAAATCTAATTTACATTTATTATGCTTACGCAAGTGGAATTGGTTTTGATGACAAAGTAAAATTAAACATAACATTGATCAAATTCACACTACATGTTATTATCAGACAATTATTCATTGTTTGGGTAATATAATATATAAATCTGTATCTGTCAATTTT
Organism: Flaveria ramosissima; assembly: GCA_025215565.1. Taxonomy (NCBI): domain Eukaryota; kingdom Viridiplantae; phylum Streptophyta; class Magnoliopsida; order Asterales; family Asteraceae; genus Flaveria; species Flaveria ramosissima. The sequence continues at coordinate 62,805,156 of CM046034.1, read as the reverse complement.
ATTCATCAAATTAAATATTCTTCTATAGTTATGCTTGTTTAAAGAAAATGGCATGTTAAATTAAGAACCAAAACCCAAAACTTAATATTATAAGGCCTATTCAGACGTGTTTTAGTACTGGATTTCACCACACGAGAACCCAACAAAAGCGCCACTTGAAATGCAACTTTGAACAACATATTATATATTAAAGCTCATACATCAATCATACACATCAAATTACTAACCTTTGCCAAAACATACAAGCAGTTTATACAAATATAAAGCTCATACATTTACATCATTATACCTCATGACAAACTTGCGTTTGAATGTTGCGGTTTGGTGCGTGACTTTAAGGTTCTATACATATGTGAACAAGCCCGAGAAAATTCCGCCATGGCGCGAAAAACCTCGGGCAAACCCGTCTTCAAATTCATCAAAGATTTATCCCTCACTTGAACACACTGCCTCTGGTACGCTTCTTCTTCCTCCTCTAATCTCTTCTTCAATAACTCAACTGTAATCTGCTGTTCAGCAATCACTTCTTTATCATTTTCCATCCCTTCATCGGTTCGTTTTTGCATATATTTATTGTACCAGTCTTCAAATTTCCGGGCTTTTCGTGTTAACTCCTTTCTAGTTTCTTCACATCTCTCTTTCATCTTCATTTCATCGGTTTGGTACTGGCAAATGGTGTCCATGACAGCTGCAAAGTTGTTGATCGCGGTTCTTGCACCTTCTTCCGGAAGCTTCTCGAGATAATCATGCCATGTTCTTAGAAGTGTTTGAATTGGTGGGGTTTGTGGTCTTTGAGGAGAGGAGACTTTCTCTCTTAGATTGTTGTCTATGGGAATAAGGTTGAGCTTCAGCCAATTGTTCAAGGATTTGATGTATTCTTTTTGGTGTAACATGAGTTTTTCAAACTGGGAGTGCCACATTTGAACATGAATGTGAAGCTGGCGCGTGTTATTATAGTGGTGCTCGGTTGTTTCTTTTGGTGAATGTAAGATATCGAGAGATCTTAAAGCCTTCACCGTTTCTGATTGGTTATAATGTTGGATTCTCATTTGTTCCCACATATCTGCCATCCTGTATGCAAGTGTTATTATTAAAGAAAGATTCTGAAAAATTACATTTTTAGAGTATAATAAACAAATTCAGTACTTACCCGTCAACGAGTTGAACAAGTTTGGGGTACAATTGTTCATCACGAAGGCGGTTGATTTCTGAAACGGTGGAATCCATTGATTGCATGTCTACAATGTATCTTGTGTGCAGGTGACTTACTGTTGCTTTTGTTCTCTCCAAATGATCGGTGCTCGCCCCACGTTGCTTGAGTCTATTTAATGAAGCAATCTTTTTTTGGTACTCGTGTTTCATCAGTTCCCCTGCCTGTTGATCATCGATCTCTAAATTTCAGAAAAGAAGTGTAATCGTGCAAACAGAAATGATAACATCAAGCAAAGTACTCGTGGTACAACGTTTTAGCCTGAATTCAAGAATTATATGAATGAGAACTTAAACACCATGAACAAGAATCCATCAGGTATAGAATCTATAGCTAGATATATGTCATCAAGATAATGCAAATTAACAAGACAACAGCATTCTCAATTTCTCAGTGACTGGACATAATTCTTATGAACTGTATATTGGGGTTCTGCTTCATATCTAATGGGTCAAACTAGTTGAAAGTAGCTCCTAGTGTATTTAACGGATTCAACCTCTAAAATAGATGCATATAAGAAATTTGAATATTGATTAAATAATATAATTTTGTAATCACATTGAACACCTTAATTGACTAAATTAATTACACCAAAAATGCACTATACATCACTTTTTTGTAAATGTAACATAGTTTCAATTTTTTCATTGTATGCAAGTAGACTTCTATACTAGGTACAAAGTAGTGGCGTGACACCATTCTACCAGCTATAGAATGTTATCGTCAAAATTTAAAGTGCGTTACATGCAACAGGGAAAAAATTATTTTGATATTGTCAAAATCATAATTACTTATAGTGACAGAGAGGATAAAGTATGTTACACTTTGGTGTAGTTAACCCAATTTATTAAGAAAATTTGTAACTTTAAGCTAGTATTTCAGGGCAACCTAACCTAGACCGATATATTACATGTTTTTACTCGTTACCTGACCTGCTATACTTGTCCATTTTGATATCTCCACACTCCACATTATACTTACGCATATCAACAATTCAAAACGTTGATCCAAGCAACATCGATTATTAATACACTACAAATGCACACTACCATAAGAAACAAACACGAAATTGTGAAGTGACTTAAGTGCAATAACAGTAATACCTTCACTTCATCGTACAGCTTCTTCTCCCACGCTAGCATCTTGTCCAACACAGTGGCATGTGTTTCATTCTCTTCAGAATCAAAATCATCCCACTTCTTATCATCAGCTTCCGGCATTCCTTTAAACGACCTGTTCCAGGTAATGACACGCATGACTCGTGCAGAATGATCTATATTCCCTGAAACACCAGCATTCCAATCATATATCATCAGCCAATGAACAACAAAATCAAACTTAAAAGTTAAAACTGCAGCATGTGTTTCAAGATCCAACATTCCTCAATTACACAAATGATCATAAAATATGATCAATTCTGATTAGAAACTGCAAGTTTATGACAATTAGCAACAGTAGTACAGTACAACGCTGATCTTGTTCATGATCTTCATTGTTAACATACCTCGACTGTCTGCAAAATTCGAGTGATAATGCAATCGATTGGCTTCGAGCATCTTAGAAACCTCATGGGCACTCTCTGATGCCTTCAGAAAACAATCATCAAGCTCAGTGAATATCTGCAACAAGTTTAGAGTCTGTCCCCCACCCTTATTAGATGATCTCCTCCCTTCCGCCGGAACCGCCACCGCAATCTTCCCCTTTTTCGCAGCTTTCTGTGGCTGTGGCTGTGGCGGTGGCGGAGGCTCCTCCTCCACCACTTCCGGCGGCACTTCATCAACCTCATTATCACCACCGCCACCGTTAACACCGTCGTGATTCATAGCACTGTGTTTCTCCTCCTTCATCACTTTCCGTTGGATTTCCTCCTGCTCGAATCTACCTCCGTCGTGATCGATTTCATCTAAGCTAGATCCGGCGACGTTATCCATCGACGGGAAGAAGTACTCCCATGACGTCATTCCTTGAGGCGGAGGAGGAGGCGGAGCAGCACGGTTGAGCTTATTCTCCACCGGCCTCGGCGGCGTAGGCCGCGGCGGAGACGGCGGAGACGGCGGAGGTATATCCTCCTTCTCAACCTCTCGCTTCGAACCTCTTCTAGAACCTCCACCGGAGCTTCTAGAACTACTCCGATGCTTCAAACTCCGCTCCTCAATCTCAACATCCTCATCCACCTCTTCTATAATCGGATCCGGATGCGAATTCAACTCCGGCTCCGTCACCGAAAACTCCGGCATCGTCGCCGCGCGTTGGAGCGGCGGAGGCGGCGGCGGAGGGAGCGTCTCGTACGGCTGCGGTGGTGCCGGAGGTAGAATCGTCGTCGACGACGAAACTGCGTCAACCGACGACGGATGACGGTGGTCGGGGAATTCAACTTCGCCTTGTGCGTAATCGCTCAGGGCGGCGCCGGTGTTCTTCAGCGCGGCGGCGTAGGCGAAGTGCGCGGCGGCGAAGGCGTTGCGAGCGGATACTGATTCCTTCATCACCGTCTTCCGTTCCTTACATCGATTCACGATTTCTTCGTTTTCGATCTTTGATTGTGTGCAACCCATGGTTGTTGGTGATCGATTGATGTGTGAATTGATTGTTATTGAAGCATGAATTTAGGGGAATTTGGTGTGTGATGATGTGATCAGTGTGGGTTGATTTGGGGATACTGTAAGACGAATGAATGTTAGGAAGTGAGAATAACGATGATGAGATGATGAATGGGGTATACCGTATACGACGTCGTGTGGGAGACCGACATACACTGGATTACTGGAAAGTGGAAAGTTCTTCTACAGGAAAAAGTCAAAAGAGTGTTGCTTCGTAATTTTTTATTTCGACCCCTCGGGTATTAAATGTTGTTATTCCAGCACCGCTACTTTCACTGCAGCTTTTTTTTTTTTTTTTCTAATTTTAATTTGTTTTATGAAGTTAGTTAAGACTTTGCTGCATAATTTTGTTATTAAATGTCATATAGGCTTCTTTAATAAGATTTCTTTTATTGTATGTGATTAGAGCATTTATAGTGGAATCTTTAAAAATATGTAAGTGTGTTTGGTATATTATAGAGAATGGTTTTGAGTGGTTATAAGTAAAGAAAAGAGAAATGTTATTTTTTATTGGTATATTTAAAAAATCACTGTTTAGTCTCTATACATTTTTTAATATTTTTAAAAGTGTTTGTGAGTGGAGGAGAGAGAGAAAAATAATGATAAGGGTATAAAAAGTATATTTAATTAAAAAATAGAAAGAAAATATAGTGATATTTAGTGTAATTATATGGATAAAAATAAAAAATCCACTGTGAATGTTTTAACCATGTATGAATTTAAAATGAAGAAGAACAGTATTGTTTCAACATTTATTCTCTTGCTCTTACAACTATCTTTCATCTCTCTGTAAGAAAAAGGTTCTCATCGCATGCAAAAATGGTAATGCCGGTGATGTTAGGGGTGGTGGTAGTTATGATAGTAGACAGAGGCGGTGGTTCATAAGTTGTAGTTAAAATACAAATATCACATCAAACAAATTAGATGTTAAACTAATAATAATTGAATAGCATTAGTGATAACTAGATATAATAATAACTGAGTGCAATAGCATTAGTGATAACTAGATATAATGATAACTTGGATGATCAGCAGTAACTAAAATGATGCGATGTTTCATCTCCTACATACATAAAGAAGGTTGTTCATCTAATTCCAATACGTTTTCCATAATGGACTTTACATATCTGTAATTGTGGTTCTCCTTTAATTATCTAGTTAAATTGTAAGTGTTAACGAAAAATTTCTAACCTAAAAAACAATGTGAACTTAATTTGAAGATAACCCTGTCATTACGAATTATAAAAACCTACAAACTCTAGTCACTGAATGTGATGTGTATAATATTCGATGTGACATCAAACTTTAAGATATCGTTAAAATTACCATCAATGTTTTTTCAAGTTAATATTTGTTAATCACTTAATTGCATACAATTTTAAATGTGGTGAATAAAGTTTATCTTGATTTAGAAAAATATAAAATACTATAAAAACATATTTATAAAAATACTCAACCACATTAAGTTTTAATTTAAAATTAATTCTAGATCTATAAAAATAAAATTCCATAAATAGAACGATGGCATTTGTTTGTCTTTTTAAAAGAAAAGCTAATTTCACATCTATATTAATAAAAAAAGTGAGATGTATATGGTTATTATATGAAAAGGAATTGGGGCCTACTACTATTTTTTGTAGTAACCAAAGTGGCTTTGTTAAAGATTCGTTGGTTTGCATGTGAGGATGTGTTATGGTTGGTGGTGTGGTGGGGCAAAGTGCACCCCCAACTAAGGCCAAATGCCATCATACTTGCATACATTTATTCCCTTTAACCCGTAATAGTCTCTTGTTTGTCAAGTCAATCAATTTTAACACCTTTTGTGTACAAAAATTACCCCATTCCCATTAGAAAAATACTTGTAAAAGGTTTATTGGTTGATTGGGTGTTGTTTTTATTTAAAAAGTTAATGATTTAAATTCTGTAAAATGTAAGCATATATGGTTATTGTTTAACAGAAGTGTATTATGAATTGGTTTAAAAAAGAATAAGAGGAATATTTACGCCATGTATATAACAATTCTAACATGAAAACGAATTTATACATAACCGAGTTTACCACAACAAGCAATTGTGTGTAGTTACTAATCAGTTGTAGTAAGAGAGAAAAAAATAGGTGGTTGGTGGTTATATAACATGTTATGAATAGTATTTAGAACGATAGATATAAGTTTTTATATGATGATTAAATGATTCTAGCATATGAAGATGAAATAAGCAAGGGTGATGATACTAGTATAAGTCAAGGTCTTAATCTAACTTTTTAAGTGTAGTTGATTTTTTAAGCGGTAGTTCTAAACGAAGGGTAGGATGATGAAGCCGCCTCTTTTAATAAAGATATCTCTAGTGCATAAAACTCTCATACGAATAAGAAATAGAATTTGACATTTAAAGTCTTTTTTTTAATTCTTTGCTTAAAATTGATTTGATATTAACTTAAATGTATATATGTTATCTTAATAGCATATAAAAAGAAGCTTTAGACAAAATTACGTGTAGCCTCGTAATTGTCCTCAATTATTCTTCATATTGTTTCTTTAATCCCTCTAGAATGTACACCCCTTTATTCTTTCCCATCCAGATTTCTTTTACAAGCCTTATCAATGCTTTCCTACTAATCCATATTATGTATAATATATTAAACTTTTAAATATAATGCATCTTGTTGTTTATTAAGGTTGTTAATTTGCAATTCAAATGTTTCACAAATACCATTAGTTTTGGCATGAGTTACATAAGTGTGTCAAAATCACATCATAAACAAACTTAAAGCTACTAAAAAACTAATGTGTAATAGTCGAGCTTCAAGCACGTCTATTTGTCGATCTTTCCTTTTATCATTTGATCACTTAAAACAATAACAATCAGTTAACGTTTTCTAAAAATACTTTTATTTTCACGGTACTCTTATCCTTCCAACGTAAACCTAGGCAACAAAGAATTTGGGATTCTCATTAGGTTTCATAAGCTTATGATGACTATGTGATAGATTTTTCATATACTTACTAAAATTTCCAAAATCTTCACTTGTGAAATTCCCAGTGTATATCTACATGTATTTCTCATTTCAAATTATACAATTAAGATTATTTCAAAAGTTTGATGTACACATAAAACTTATAGGCAGTAATATAGACTTTAGGCCACTTTATAAACACTAATGTTACTAAGCATGAAAAACATCAATTTTAGCACCATTTACAAATACATCTAATTTCAAGTAACACCATAACTCATTACTCACCTTTGATCTAACCTATGCTCTCTAAGAATGAACAATTTTCTGGGGTTGTGTTATACAAACACTCTTTTTTGTTATTTAGACACCCTATTGTCTCTATCTCTTTTCATGTATCTATATGTATGTTTAGAGAGAGATAGAGAGGATGAAAATAAATAGTGTGTATCTATAACATACCCCTTTTCTGGTCCTTAAAAGGGGCACCACTAGTTGTGAATTCGTCCAAATATCGATTTTACCTTTTTGGCTAGACATCGAGTTCACACAACATATGTGAGCAGTTACTAACAGCGACATTAAAAGATTGTTAACCTCATTGCCACTACCTAACACTTTAACAACATTAATTCATGGATAAAATATCAATCACAAATGTATACAAGAAATTGAATATATTGAATATGTGTTATTTCATATGTAGTATGCTTATAAACTTACGTCTTATTGATTGCACTTAAAGTTGCCCTAGTCACCATCTCCTTTTAACAAGAACAACATAAAAACACAAAATCATGATTTTCATAAAACATATGCAGCCTTATGAAATTAGCTAAAACCTTAATATATAACGCTTAGTCAGCTTTAGTGTAAAATTGGACAAATTAGAGGAACTTATAGTTGTCCTTTTGAAAGACCTCTTAGATGTATACTCTTATTTGAAATTACCATACACTCATGTATTTAGTGACGCCTTTGCTATAAACGTCTCGAATCTGAGTAAGTTTTCCCCTTTTATGATAACCAAATGATTCAATGAATATGAAATTTTCAACGTAACGTAACATGAGCTTATTAGTCATGGCTCCAATGAATCTAGAACTTAACAAAGATGGTCATATTTAGTGATGATGAACGAAGATGATGATTAACCAAGGCCAATAACCACCATTATCCCTTAAACGCCTCATTGCATGCAACCCACAACCACCACAACAAAATTACATTTTAGAAATATGTGCTACAAAATTTGATTGTGCTTGGATCACATGATATAGGTTTGTGATTATTTTAATGTCGGTGACTTGTATAAATGAAGAAGATTAGTTGTGTTAGTGTCTAATTTGGGTTAATAATGTTGTTACAGTTACAAAGAAGTTGGAGGGAGCACGTGTTGGGGGTGGGGGCAAAGAAGGAGTGACAATGTTTTTTATTCATTCAAAATTGTCATTTCCAAAACAAATGTGCATGCCTATAAGTTTCACATTCCTTTTTTATTCGATCATACACACACTCTCTAACTGACGATCGCGTCGTTCATGTTGCTCACAAGATACGTGGCACGGTCACAAACATAGTCTAATAGTAACAGGGTCTGAGAAGATGAGACAAGAATAATTTTTTCTGGTATCTCAAAAGATAAAGCATTTAAGAGGTTGTGTTCACTAAAACCACGACCCGAAAAACTTTATTACAAACCATAATTTCAATTTTTGGAACTTCGCATTAAAACAGTTATACAATATCATTGGGTCCGGTGCCTCAGTAACAAAAACAAAACCCCCTAAAACATCTACGTTTTAAACTTTAAATTTCTTGAAATCGGGTGCACAAGAGTAAATAAGTTCGTCTTAAAAATATAAGGTATCGTTTGGTTCGTAGAATGTTTTGCAAAGGAATTAAAATTGGAAATGAAATTGGAATTAATACTAGAATCTTGTTAAAACTGATAACGTGTTTGGTTGGTCAATTTTAATTAAAATTAGAATGTTAATTTTGAACATTTCATTGAAATGTTAAAAATTTCATAGGTAAGTAGAAATAATATGAATTCTAATAAATGTTAGAAAATTTTCTAATTTTAATTACATTCGTTTGCCAACTAACATGATTTAAGTGAAAAAAAATTAATTCTAGTTTCAATTTTAATTTCTAAGAATTATGTGAACTTCACCGAAGATCATTAAGTGTTAATTTCACTTTTGACCAACTTCACTTCCCCAAAAACGTCAAAGTTGACGTTATTTGCTTGCTTAAAGTCCTCCATTTCTTCCGATTCGCCCATCTTTACAGATCAGAGCAAACCCTAACCCTAGATTTCGATAATGTCATCGAAGCAAGGTGCGTCTGAATTGTTCTTCCTAAACGCTTCCTTCACATTAAATTTCAAAATGTAATCAAAATCGGATCTGTAGGTTTCTGTTATAATCTGATAATTGAACAAATTGTTCTTGCTGAGCAGGTGGAAAAGCGAAGCCATTGAAGCAACCAAAAGCTGAAAAGAAAGAATACGATGAGGTATTTATCATTTTGATCGATTCGTTCTCTTATATTCTTCTTCTTTTCGTTTTTATGTGCTTTGATTGACAGTTTTTTGTGCTTTCATGATGGTCGATTAGTCTAGTGCATAGAACTATAGATTGGTCTTGAAAATTTCGCCATCATATGATGTTTTAAACAAGTTTATACAGCTAAAGTTAATAAATCCAATAATAGAAAGATTATGCAGATTGCAAGTCTGTAGCTGTCATTAAACTTACCAAAAGATTCTTTATAACAAAGATAAAATAATATGTTCAATGGTACCCTTGGTGGTTTCCACCAGCAAAAATGCTGCAAATATGAGACATTTATAAGCTTTCTTATGGTGTTGACTTGCATATATGCTTGTGACCATAGCTGTGAATAGCGAATAGCGGTAAATAGCTACAAGCCACCTATATGCTACATAGGGAATAGCGGTAAATAGCGACCGCTTTCGTGTTTAGCGATTAAGTAGGATAATATTAATATGTAATAAGGTTTTACATTCAATAAATAAGCATGTTTAGCAATAAAGTTAGTAGAAAATCTAAGCAAACACCCCCAAAATAACTAAAACACTCTATCACTAATCATCTAAATCTCATATTTACCCAAAAAAAATCAATAAATAAATAAAAGTAAAAAATTCCGCTATGCAGTTGCTATTTGCAAATAGCGAGGGAGGGGCGCATCGCTACATAGCGTGCTATAGCGGTCGCTATAGCCGCCATTGACGACAGGGCTTGTGACTGCATCATTCCACGAATGCATATTGGGGGGAACTCCTATGTGAAATTGCTGCATTTGCAAGCAAATTTTCTTGCAGAACTATTAAATAAACTACAATCATGCTGAGATTAACATAAAACATGTAGGGACATGAAAATAAATTTAAAATCATGTTTTGTGGAAGGCCTCGAAAATACGAAGTCTGTTAAAATGAATGGTATATCATCTGTTTTAAACAAGATTCTCTAGAAGTGCTACAATCATGTATATGTATAGAGGGTCACTCAATACAATTAAGTTTAACTGTGATTCATAGGTAATTATGTAAGGTGTTTATGTGGTTCTCTACCTTAAACTGGTTATGTATTGAGCACATATACACATACCATGGGAAATTGCTAGCTAGATTTTATTAGCGTTGGCCAACGTATCTTGTTGCTTGTTTGTGCAGATAGATAAGGCCAACATCCAAAAGAAGAAGGAAGAGGAAAAGGTGTGATTTTGTCGTCTATTTTCATGTTTATTACATTTCTGGTGCCTAGATTTAGGTTGCTAAATTGTGAAATGCGTTGCACGCAGGCCCTCAAGGAGCTTAGAGCCAAAGCTCAGAAGGGAGCTTTGGGAGGTACTGGTCTCAAGAAGAGTGGAAAGAAATGAGGTCTGCAATGGTAATGTTACTGCATCTTCTATATTACTAATGAATGTTGCACTTGCTATATTTATGGTTACTTGTTTTCCAAGTCTTTCGTGATTGTTCTTGTGTAGAACTCAAGAGGAACAATCATACTGATATTTGGTATTGTTGATTTCTGGGATGTAATGGTTAATGGAAGTTATTATGTTTTCGGGTCAGGTCCAAGTCAATCTTGCCTAAAATCTGTATAAAGTTTGATATTAGATCAAAGGACAGACATAATTGCTTTTTGTGTTTCATGGTTATCATTGTGTGAAGAATATAAAAACAAAGCATCAAAGATGATTCAATTTTTCATCCTCATCAATGATAATAATTTAGTATCTCAATCTAAAAATTCTATGAAGTTTGATATTATATTTAGTAGCAACCTCCATTGTTGTCGTCAACATTGAAGATTGTCATTGCATCATTCAACTCCGAGCTGCTTGTGACTGCATCATTTCACTCCGAGCTAAACTTTCATAATTGCTCAGGCTCTGCCATCTGCAAGGTGCAACAACGCCATGACGTTTTCCACATACATTTAATGCACCTTTTGTTATAACGTGTTATACCGGTGAGTCTAAACTGATTACAATGGGGCGTCTTACAATGGTACTTTAGGGTTGTTCAGTATTCAGTTTTAAACCGACTAAACTGTCAAGCAAACCAAAACCATTTAAAACCAAGTTACACAATCAGTTTTTATTCCAAGTTTCCAACTTCCAATAATAAACCGGATTATATATGTGTCTTATCTAGATTTAACCCAGTTACAATACTTTAGTTTAGCCCAATGCTTATACAATACAACTATCGTAAGCAGTCCAAATTCAGCCCATAAGAAAAACAAATTGGTCGCCCCGTTCAAATATGTTGTCGCCGACGATTCTGGTCTCCTCATCCAATGTTTTTAGAACCGGATAGGAAAGCGAACCAAACATCTTATTGGTCGACCGGTCGGATCGGATTTAAGAACCGGTTGACGTTATAATTATATATATGTATATATATTATATATATAGTTATATACATAATTTAATATAAGTATTTTATATGTATATTTTATAGTTATATATAAAACTCAACAATATGTATATATCCAACATCGTGATTCATCATCCGACATACCCGTTAAACCCATTAAAATTTCAAAAAATAAAAAATTGAAAATCTGGTCCAACCGGTCCGATCTGAGCCTAATAACATTGATTTGATCTCGAGTTTACCCACCTTGAAGAGTAGGGTGCTGTTTGTTTTTTCTGCAGGAAAACGTCTGCAGTCTGCGGACCACATCTGCAGACATCTGCAGCAGAAGAGGTGGACCAAATGTCTGCAGTCTGCAAGAAAAAGACTGTTTGTTTTGTTTAACATCTGCAGAATGCTGAAATATTCTGTAATTATAAACCTTTTTAATTCAGGAACAACACAATCAATCGTTCTTTAGTTTGAACCTACTGTTTCCAGCAATTGTTCTAACAAGATCAACTGCTTGTCTTTCTGAATAATGGTCTCTTTTGGTAATTCTATCAAACAGTTCATCTCCAGCAACACATTGATCCAATGAAGAGGTGGGGAAGATGTTTTTCCAAAAAACAAACACCCCCTAGGTCTTCTTTATCAATTCGTCACTTGACCTCAAACAACACATTGATCCAATGATATCGTTCGACCCTGATGGACCATGGTTCTTGAACACCACGTTATTCAACATGTCTCTGGTTCATCATGATCGATGTTGATCTCAGCGATTTTGTTACGTATACTTTATTTAGTTATTTGGTTTAGTATTTGAATAAATAAGTCAGGGGGTGGTATGTTATTTATGATTCCAATTGGTAGTGTGTTGCAACTTATTTGGTTATAAATTTGAATATAACCTAAGGAGCCGAAAGATATCTAGAATTTTGAGTCAATATCTTCTTCTATTCTCCAGCTTCTTCTTTTAAATTTGTTTTATCCCTATCAGATTTTGTTCGTTCTTGAACGATAGGGATGTGCGCGGTGCGGTTCGGTGTGGTTAACAGCGTTTCCGAAATCGAAACCGCAACTAGGGTTAATACCATTTTCAAAACTGAAACCGCAACCGATACTTCGGTTAACCACACTTCGGTTAACCGTCGGTTGTGGTTAACTTTGGTTAATTTCGGTTAATTAACCAATATATTTAACATATGCTTTTAAACTAAAATTTTAACTAAAAAATTATTATCAAGCTATGTTTGTACCAACTTTATAAAGATGTTCACGACAATGTTTGTTTTTAAGGTCCCACCAAAACTTAAACCGAAGTCAGAGTGTGCATATAACAATTCGTGCACGCATCTTGCATTACTTCTATTTATGTAGGGGTTCATTCTATACATAATGGAATCCCACTATGTAAATATATCTTTTAAAAATGTAAATTAGTAAGGTTAACATATGAAATTCTAGTAAAATCATGAGGAGTATTCTAAATTTTTTGCACATAAATGTCATTCGGTTCGGTGCGGTTAATTCGGTTAATCTGCACACCAAAACCGAACCGAACCGCAATGTGCGGTTAATTGGTTATGTCTTAATCGAAACGTCGGTTAATTGGTCGGTTCGGTTAATGCGGTTAATTCGGTTATGGTTCGGTTAAATCGGTTAAGTGCTCACCCCTATTGAACGATATGTTGGTTGTGATTTTATCGTTGTTGGTTCGATTGTTTGTTTCCATTAGTCGCTTGTAACCCAGTTCGGTTTCAACCGTTTTTCATCATTCCAATTTGCTATTTCCCATTTCAATTTTAGTCTGTGTAAAAATTCAGGTTTTCAGTAAAAACAAACCAAATTTGGACTCGGTTTTTGGTTTGGTTTGAACAAATTGAATTCAGTTTTTTTAAGTTTTAACAAAGGAAGCTGAAAAAGAACTGATTAAACCCGTACCATGCATCTAACTTTTAATTTTCAACCTGCTATAATGTTGCGCTCAACCAGTTCTGGTTTGCTGATGTAATTTGTTCCAATCGCGCAAGTATTCTTCCCATATACAAATGTACAATTATACATCTAACCCGTTACAATATGTATTTAACTAGTTACCTTCTCGTTTAACTTCTAGTTAAGTGGACATAAATGAAAGTTTCTTGAAATCTAGTCATGGGTGTCACATCATAAATCATTACATGCCTTTTTTTTCTCCTTTTTTTATATATATTAACTGCACTTATAGTAAGAGGCCCCTTGTATATCATATATGTGATCGTTAGGACATGTGAGTTTATAATTAATAAGTTGTCGAATTGATCTGATAAGGGGACCATATTTAGGGGAACCTTATTTTATAACATAAACTTTTGAAATAATTGCTAGTGTGAAATACGGAAATACCAATTAAAATGAACTTAAATTAGCATTTTGTGAAATACCAATGAAAATGATTTCTATAAGAAAAATTGAGAAATCAAACAATAGACTATATAAAATAATTAATAACAACTCTTAGAGTTATGTTTTATTTATTTTTTCAAATCCCAGTGTTTTAAAAGATTATGTTGTAGCGTTTCAAAATAAAAACATCACGTATTATTGAAAAAAACAAATGGTTGAGAGGCCAAAAATAGTATTTAAAGAAATTGTACCCTAGACCCAGGGCAATAACATGGCCCACTGCCCACATACCATGTGACATATGACGGTATTGTTTATTGCGTGTATGGTTCTATGGTTTTAGCGGTTGTAATTCAAGCCACAACACATATTATCTTGTTAGATTCAACCCATTAGATTCACTAAACAACATTTGTGAGCTATTTGAAATCAACTTGTTAAAACTTTAAAACTTTAATGAAGCTCAACTTAAACAACTTAAAAACTATGTGCTAGCTAAAATTGAAACTTATTTTAATAAGGATGAACTTTCTTTACTAACTCATCTTTAGACACACACGGACACTTGGTGATAACAACATGATAAACTTTCATCTTTTATTCGGTCTAGGCATCAACAACAATAAACTAAAAGGTTTATTAATTGTGGAGTTAGTTTTTTCTATGAATATTTTCACATCAAAGCCCAAGTACAGGGGTGGTGCTGAAGGGGGACGGGGTGAGCGACCGCTCGGGGCCCGATCTACTTAGGGGTCTAATTTTTTTTTATATATTATATGTGTATGTATTTTCTTTTGAAAAAAAGTTAACTATTAATAAACCCATTAGCAAACCCAATCACGTTTTAATTATTTTAGTTTATTAAACTTATTTAAACTTTATCTTATAACCCATTAACATTTAATACTTTAGCCTAATACCATTTACCAAATTTAATATACCAATACCTAAATTAAAAAAAATCATTCAAGATTTCAAAGACAGAAGTGAGAAGACTAATCGGCGATCTACTTTGGCACTTTGCTCGCATTATAAAAGTTATTCGATTTATCTTTCTTTATATGTCGTATTACATGGGCCCGCTTTTTGTTCATGCCCCGGGCCCATGGTCTTTTGGAAATTCACGGGGCCGGATCTGCCCAAATATATCAACCCAATCCTCATATATAAATTTAATTCTAAAAGAAGTTAGGACTCTATATAAAATCGAGGCTCAAATCTAGAGATTTAAGGGTTGTTTGGCAGTATCTGAATCAGCCTCTTAATGATTCAGATGTCTGAATGGTTCAACACTTAATGGTTCAGACTGTTTGTTTCGCGAGCAAATGTCTGAATGATTCAAACATTTGCCTCTGAATGGTTAAGCATTATACTAATACTGAATGGTTAAGAGGTCCAATGCTGAATGGTTACGACCTTTTATCTGAATTGGTCAGACATTTGCCTTTGAATAGTTAAACGATAAAATAGATCTTAATGGTTCAGACCTCTTAATGGTTCAGCACTTAATGGTTCATTGTTCTCATTGGTTCAGCATTTAATTATTCAAAAATTGTCAAACTAATTGCTTTAGGCTTTTGCCACCCATACCCAACACATGAGAGGTTAGAGAGTAACAAGGTTACTGGCGATCGTTGCATCAAGACAAAGACCAAATGAATCCCTAACGAGAGGAACAAAGTACTTGTGGTTCTTGGTGATTGGGCCTTTGAAATATTCATCAGTTGGGGTCTTTAATGGCAAACGAAGGATTAACAGTTACAAAAGATATAAAGAAGAAAGTGTTTCATCACATTGGTTCCTCTGGTCTCCGAGAAACACCAAAATTCCCTAATTACGGTCCTTTTATTTTATGATTTTGTTAGCATTCTGATTAATAACAACGATTTGAAGCTCTAATAAATGTTTCAACACTCATCGGCATAAATAGTGAAATCATGTTGGAGTGAAGTTATTCGTTTGGTGCTGACGATCCCTAGATTTGAAACTTCATTTTTATTGTCGAAGTTAAATTCTTTTTATAATATTTTACAAATATGGTATAATTTTTTGGTGTGCCCAATGTTTTCGATGATGAGAAAATCGTTTGATTGATTATGGTTTACGGTCAAGTTCAAGTTTAATGTTTTGAAAAAGGTGTGATGATGACTAATAGGTTTTTGGTAACAATTTAATTTCAATCAAGAGAAGCTAGTTTAAAGTTTCTAACGAGTAAATATAACCATGATAAGGGTCAGTGGTGTTTGTGGTTTCCGGTATAATGAAGAACAATAATAAGTGGTCGTATGCGACTTAGGTGTTTTTGTGTGATTTGTGGTGTGATGGGGAACACACAATGCGGGATCATTTATAAGCTTCTTTTTGTCATTTAACATAGTATTTTGATTATTGTTAATGTAAGAGGTTTTTTTCAATAGTACTTAACTGAAAATATTAACTTCTGTTAGTGTTTGTTACCTTTTGTGAACCTCGTAGACATTCTTGGTGCACTTCACTCTTTTTAAGGCTATCCTAATGATTAGGTGTTAACATAGTTAATTTTGTTTTTCATATGTTTATGAATATGAAACGAGGTTACTTTGAAATGTGTTTGCGTTACAGGTGTTTAAAGCTTAAAACACATAATTTCAAATGTCTTAGCGTGTGCTTGGAAGATCAATGGAAGCATGGAAGTCCGAACAAGTGAAGATGAAGTGATTGGGAGTAAAAATGGTAAAAAACGAGGTTTCAGCACATAGTGCTTCACTACCAGTGTATAGTACTTTGACATCAACGCATAGACCAACACACTATAGACAAAATTAAAGTACCAGTGCACTATGCTCACCCCTCCTGCGCACTATGCGCTGGCTAGCAATCAGCTCTCGAATTTTTGGGTTTTTCAGCATTATTTAAGGATAAAACCTAGGGTATCGATGCACCTTAACACTTGCAATTTTTGGACAACTCTAAGGAGATTTTCAGTGTGTTTTTCACCACGAGTTCACCTGGTTCAAGCTCCAACAACATTAATTCAACTGTTGAAGATTGAATCATGTTATAATTTGTGATCACTTTTTGGTAGATGGTTATTGTAAGTGAAACAATATGTTATGATTTGGATTTGATTGTTTTGTTTGTTTTTTTTTGACACAAGAATTCAACTGTGTGGTTGATTGAAGTTAAACAATTTGTTTATGTCTAAGTAGTTGCATTCTATCATTCGTATTCGGTTTTCTTACATCATGAGCAGTGTGACTAGCGCGTGAATACTTGATATCCATGAATTAGTAATTTGGTGAACAAGCAAATCTTAAAAGTTTATTTCTTGATTATCACTTTAACCGGGCAATTTCACAAAATCATTTCCATGTGATCTTTCAACTTGAACTCGAAAGTGATTGACTTTTTCATCATAATTTTCAAAAACCATAATCAAGTTTGTTGTCTTTTTAATTATTTGCATTCAATTTACTTTTAAATTTAAACAAAAAACCCAAAAATATTTGTTTTTTCAGTATTCTCGTTTGTGTTTTAGTTATAAAGTATTCAAGTTTGACACTTTTCATAGATTCTTTATGTAGAGGACTCTTATTTACCCGTATTAGTTATAGACATTTAAGTCTTTCCAACTAATTTTAATTCAAGAGATAATAAATAAAATTTAAGCAAATCTAAGGATCAATCCATGTAATTTACTCTAATATATATTTTTAAATATAAGAGGAAATTACACAGATCGTGCTTGAGGTTTGCTCAAATTTCACATTTCATCTCTGGGATTGAAAAATTACAGGTTTAGTCCTAAGGTTTAAAAAAACGTTACACTTTTCGTCCCTGGGTCTAACAACAATTAAAAAGTTCCGTTAAATGGGTGTTAAATGACTATTTTATCATCAAAGCTTTTTTAAAATATTATTAATTTACATCTCACCCATACCCATACCCATACCCATACCCACACCCCATCCTATTCTTCTTCTTCATCCTAACCACCATACCACACTCCATCTCCACCACCACCTCCAACACCACTAGCACATCGCAACCTCCACCACCATTACCACATAACCATCAATTCACCACTAACAACTTTCTTTCCCACCTTAAGTTACTTGCACATTCTCTATTCAATCTACTACACAAATATTCCAATAAACATCACCACCACCTGCAACTCTGACTACAAACTCTCCAACACTATCACACTCTCTGTCATAGCCGACTTCTTCCAAAGCAAGAACCTCTAGTCACTTCTTGCATTGCCATCGTCGTTAAGGTGGTGGTCTTGTTCTGCAAATGTTCAATGTTGAAGCGGGACGACGGTGCTGGCAAGGTCGACGGTGGCGGTGAAGGTCGGACGGTAGGACGGTGGTGGGAAGGGAAGACTCTAAAAGGGGGGTATTAGGAGTTAAATCGTCATTTTATAAATTTTAACACAAAAAACTAACGACCGTTAAACACAGGGACGAAAAATTCAATGTTTTTTCAAAACCTAGGACTAATGTTATAATTTTTCAATCACAACGACGAAAAGTGAAATTTGAGCAAACATTAATGACAATTTATGTAATTATACATATACTAATTACCAACTTGATAATGCATCATAAGTTGTACCATATGCTAAATGGGTTCTACCCAACTTTTCTTAGTTTCTTAATTTACTCTAAATATAATAAATCAAAAACTGACATTACATCCTTACTATTTCTGCATTTGAAAAATAGTCCGGGGCCGTCTGAAAATATAAAATCAACTATCAAGCCCCTTCAAAAGTTAATTTTGTCCGTTTCAGACAGGAAGAATATAAAAATAAATATATTCCAAAGGACTACAATGAAACATATTGTATAATACAAGGACTGTTTTCAAAAATACAAAACATCATACACCCTACCACATGTCAATTAGAGCTTAAATTCAAATTTTGACCACACCAACAACCTCATTGACCCCTGCATTACACACTCCCAAAATTCAAAATCACACTTCACTTTCTCTCACTAATCGCACCAAAATACCCAAATCTCCACCTTCAAATCTCAAACATTCAATCTCATCATCCAATTGCATCATCACATTGATGTTTGATGCTGTTGTAGACAATTTGGAGCAAATAATTTGAACAAAATCTGATAATTTACTAACTAAGTGTTCGATCACAGAATCTGAAGTGTTTTGTTATCAGTATGAATGCGGTAGGACGACAGGGGCAAAGATCTGGTGCATCTGGAGCTCATCACCAGCGTCAGTACTCCGATAACGTGCCGGAGGTGACGTCATCGTCGTCTAATAACCGGTGGTTGCAGTCGGCGGGGCTTCAACACCTCCAGCAAGCGTCTTCCAACAGTTCTTATGTATGTGTGTTTTTTGATTTGATTAGTCATTAGTGTGATAATGTCAGATCTGGTGGTGGTTTGTGGTTGTGAATTTGATTTGTGGTGGTTTTGGTAGCAGGACTTTGGTTATTATGGTGGTGGTGGTGGAGGTCAGGGCTCGAGAGTGTATGGTAATAGTAGGAATGTTGGTGCACAGAGGTCGTTGAGCGGTGGGAGTGATTTGTTTGCTGAGCCGTTGACGCCGCCGCGGCAGAAGAAGCACGGTGGCGGTGGCGGTGGTGGTGATGACTCCAATGGTTTCAGTCCTGGCCTCTTAGATCTACATTCTATTGATACTGAGCTTATCTCTGAGGTAGGTGTTATGACATTGTTGGATTTGATTACTACTGATTATTGATGATTTGATTCTAGTTCTGTATAGTTCAATTATAACTTTTAGATTGAGGATCGAAGGACTCTCTATTTGGTATATATGATTTGTGGAATATCATGTAGAATCAATAATTGATTAGCATTTGATTGTATCTGTTACTGTTTAGCAATTTTTTTTACCATGTGATGATTTATCTGATGTTTTCTTGTTTGTAATGCGTAATTAGATGCCTGTGACTGGAGCTTATGGTGCTCCGTTGTACAACAATGATCGTGGCAGAGGGTTTGATGATGCAGAGGTGTATTTGGGAAATAACAAACCGGCTAGTAAAGCTCGAGGTTTGGATGGTAATAATCTTTTGAAAGGTTTTGCTCCGGATAAGGAGAAGACGGGCAATGTTGCTAAGATCAAAGTTGTGGTAAGTAAAAAAATGATAATTGAGATGTTTTGGAGTTGTATTTGAATGATTGTTTCTGTTGCTTTGAAGTTTTTAATGTTGGTTGAATTTCAGGTGCGCAAGAGGCCGTTAAACAAGAAGGAGTTGGCAAAGAATGAGGAAGATATTATTACTACAGAGCCCCATTCCAATTGCCTTACAGTTCATGAGACAAAACTCAAGGTTAACACTAGAATAATCAATAATGTTGGATCTACGGTTGAAACATATCAATAGGGGTAGGCGAACCTGTATAGTACTCGGGATATATACATGCATACCTTGAAAATTCCATTTTCTAATTAAAAAAATGGTTTGACATTTTAAATACTAAAAGTAGTGTAGTCTCTCTCTGTGTGTGTATGTATATGCCACTATCCCACATATGCATAAACAAGTAGCATAAATTATTGAGAAAAGTAAAGAAGAAACGACATGCAGATGTTGCATACAATGAAACAAATAGAAAAGACAAGTATATATGAATAAGGAAAAAATAAGTGGTGGGGAGAAACAGGAGATAAATCATAAATGTCATAATCGTAGTTATTTGAACAATGAGACTGTAAACAACTTAGTTCTTTATTTATATTTTTTTTAGTAACTATGCTTATATTATTTCCTGGAAGTCCTAATGAAAACTTGTTATAAGTCAAGAGTAGCTTTTATTTTTTGAAAACAAAAATTCCTAGATTTTTTAGGTTAATACACCACAACCTGCACCATGCAAGATCTGAACCCCTAACCTTTTGTTTGTGAGGCACAACAGTTAACCACTAGGTTGTTCCCTTGAGGAGGATAAATGTAGTGATGTTGACTTTTTGTGTGCTGAAAAAAAATATGAATTTAATAATTACTGTGATGCATACACAAATTCATTTTAGTAATTATAGTTCAGGTATATGAATAATTATTTATAGGTCATGCTTTAGTGCTTTTAGATTTTTCTACAATTTACATCTTTGGATCTCTCCAATCATCTTTCTAATGTTTGTTTGAATGGATTTAATAAATATTGTTCCCAAACGAGTCAACAATTGTCAGAAGTTGCATATAATTGCACATTCTCCATCATTGTCATTCATATTTTGGTAGCTTCATGTCTTCACCAACCTGAATCTCACCATCATGCAGGTTGATCTTACAGAATACATGGAGAAGCATGGATTTGTTTTTGATGCAGTACTAAATGAAGAGGTTTCTAATGATGAGGTTAGCAATTATTTAGAGGATGGCAAAATGACCTGGGCGGGTTGACCCGAAAAACTTTTATCCAGCCCTTTTTTTCCAAAAAATAAAACAGTTAATGAGTTCAAGTTATTACAAAATTATATAACTACACTTGTAATCTATTTATTTAGAAGAAGTGTTTTAAGAGGCTGCATGCCTTGAAACTACATTTTGGTAGACCTTCGACATGTTTGACCCGCTTCCCTTTTAACTCTTGCTCCTTTTATCATTACTCTTGACCCTTTAGAAATAGAATATATTATTTAAGTGTTGGCTTTTGTTGTCTTCATAGGTTTATCATGAAACTGTTGAGCCCATTGTTCCTATAATCTTCCAACGTACTAAAGCTACATGCTTTGCATATGGACAAACAGGTACCCTAGCTTTAAATAACATTTCCTTCATGATGGTCAAGTTTTAACAATATTTTATTGTTCAGGAAGTGGAAAAACTTTTACAATGAAACCCTTGCCTCTTAAAGCATCTAGAGATATCCTCAGGCTTGTGAATCATACCTATCGTAGCCAAGGTTTTCAGTTGTATTTTAGTTTCTTTGAGATCTACGGTGGGAAACTCTATGATCTCCTCAATGATAGGAAGTAAGTTCCATCACTATGTTCAATCATAAAGGGTTGCTTGGATGTGCATGATCTGACTATCACTATTTCAAGTGGTAACACCCGTATTTATAGTGTTTGGAGTAATTGATTCCATTATAATATCACTCTCTTGAAATATTACCTGGATATCTCAAAATATTTAAAAGTGGTTGTTTTGGTCATTTTATTTGTTAGTTCTTATAATAATTTGAATTTTCCCAACCCTCAAACAATTGATATCATAACTTTAAATGCGTAAAACACATTCTAATTGTGGTTAGTCACTATCACATAATCGGTTTCAAAATTCATATGCATCTTCTCCTAAGCAATCAATTGAATTATAGGTTTCTTAAGAAAATGATTTGATTCTTCTGCAGAAAACTGTGCATGAGAGAAGATGGTAGCAAACAAGTATGCATTGTTGGTTTACAAGAGTACAAAGTCTCAGATGTGGAAACAATAAAGGAGCTAATCGAAAGAGGGAATGCAACAAGAAGTACTGGAACAACTGGTGCCAATGAGGAATCTTCGAGATCGCATGCCATACTTCAACTTGTTGTCAAAAGATCTGTTGATGGAAGTGAAACCAAACCTCCTAGAGTTGTTGGGAAACTCTCCTTCATAGATCTTGCTGGAAGTGAACGTGGTGCAGATACCACGGATAATGATAAACAAACAAGGTAATATTCACACACACATTTTTTTTGTTTAAATAAATTATTGGGCTTTTCTCAATATGGGGTCTGAAATATGTGATGCAGAATGGAAGGTGCTGAGATTAATAAGAGTTTGCTTGCATTAAAGGAATGCATAAGAGCTCTTGATAATGACCAGGTTCATATCCCTTTTAGAGGCAGTAAATTAACTGAAGTTTTGAGGGATTCGTTTGTTGGTAACTCGCGAACTGTTATGATTTCTTGCATTTCACCAAATGCTGGATCTTGTGAGCATACACTTAATACCTTACGATATGCTGACAG
This sequence comes from Flaveria ramosissima, assembly GCA_025215565.1. Classification (NCBI taxonomy): domain Eukaryota; kingdom Viridiplantae; phylum Streptophyta; class Magnoliopsida; order Asterales; family Asteraceae; genus Flaveria; species Flaveria ramosissima. The sequence goes on along the minus strand of CM046034.1, from coordinate 62,782,163 downwards.
GTAACTACCATTTACTTGTATTTGATATTGCATCCCTGTTTTATAAAGGTGGCAAAGGGGGGGTTAATGGGTAAAACTGGGTTGGGCCAAAATAAGGAATCGTTGGGGGTCGGCTTAAAGCACTTTTTGTCCAATTTTTTGACATCTTATAAATAATTGGTGTGCTAAATAGTCACAAAAGCTGTATTATTACAACATTAACATAGTCTTTCTAATTAAACGATTTAGGAAGCCTGCAAGCATTGATAATCTACGCTTTTGGCTTTTTTCAGTCCGTTTCCTTTTTAACCATTTATTTTGTTGTACTCATATGATCTACTAAATGATAAAACATACCCAAAATCAACACTGACTAACAACTGAACCATTTTTAATTAACAGGGTGAAAAGCCTCTCAAAAGGGAACAAAAAAGATGCAACTTTTAGTTCCAAGGAACCAGCAGCAGTGTCAGTGTCTACTACCGTCTTACCCCGAGTCCCATCCTATGAAGATACCATGGTTGATTCATATCCTGAACAAGCTGATGACGATGATTATGACTCTGCAGAAGAGTTTTACGAGGCTGAGCAGCCATCATGGAAGAATAACAACACGAAAGTTGAATCATACAGCTTCTCAAATGCACCAGATAAAAATAGGAGGATCAACGGTCAAACAAAGTCAAAGGAACTACCTAAATCTGAATCAAGAAACTGGAACCCTGATGACGAGTTGAACGCCCTTTTACTGGTATGGATTTCACATGAATTTTAATATACGACATTTTTTAATGCTTGTATCTATATTATAACTTGGGAAAACCATCACAGGAGGAGGAAGATCTTGTAAATGCTCACCGGAAACAAGTTGAGGATACCATGGATATCGTTAGAGTGGTATGCCATAATTCATAATGTTCATTTTTTCACCTAAGTTTCTCGTAGGGCCTTTATTTGGTTAACCGTGAGAACAGTTACTAGAAAACTCACGGGACCTACCAGTATACTGCTAACCAATAGGATTAGGTAACACGCAATTTCTTGTAGGTCCTTGTTTAGCTTAAATTCATTTTTGTTGTTGATTGTAGGAGATGAACCTACTGGTGGAGGCAGATGAACCAGGGAACCCGCTAGACGACTACGTCACAAAACTGAACACAGTCTTGGCTCAGAAGGCTGCAGCCATTTCACAGCTACAGAACCGTTTGGCTCGTTTTCAAAGGCGTCTTAGGGACCATGATGTTCTATTGTCATCTGGTCAGTAAATGGTATAGAATGCGTTGATTAGTATATTGCAGTGAGAAATCTGTTCATCTACCTGTGCCCTGTGGTGGGCTATATACAGTGTTTGGGTCATTCATTATTGTTTGATGCTTTATCAACTCTTAATTAAAGATCTAATTTCGATTTGTTGTTAAAATTTTGTTGTAGAACATTGTACTTTTGGTTTGATATGTAAACCAATAGAATGAACATGAACACTTAAACGGACGTATATTTTTGCTTGCGTTTGTTTTATTTAAGAATATAAATGTGTTTTTGTTCATTTATGATTTTCTATAATATTCTAAACAAATAAGAAGCGATATAAAAGAATACAAGCGAACATAATTTGGTACCGATTAAAAGTAAATCATATTTGAATTAAAGTCTACACACTATTATCATCATATGTGATTAACGGACGTATTTTTGCTTGCGTTTGTTTTTAAAGAAAATAAACGTGTTTTTGTTCGTTTACGGTTTTCTCTAATATTCTAAACAAATATGAAGCGACAAAAATGAATACAATATTCAATAAATGATTTAACAATAACATCAATAAATGATTTTAAAAGTAGACAACAAAATAATAGATGATTTTAAAATAAAGTTAAATACAAGCTTAAAAACTAACACAAATAAACATAAACGTACATATATTTATGATGAACCGATTAGTATTAGTAATAACTAAAATGCATAATCATTAACGAAAGTAAATGAATGAATGCAAATGATTAAATGAACAAACAAGAGATTTGTTCATGTTCTTTTCTTAAATTAAATGAATGAAGATTTATTTCCTCTTATTATGGTATTGAATAAACAAATATAAACGACTTTTTCACGAAATCTTACCTAAGTGTTATGGGAGTAACAAGTTAAAGACGGTAAAGCTTTACAAAACAAGTTCATACGGGTCTAGTGAACCCATTAAAATATTTTTTTAAAATTAATTTTAAGGATATCTTGAGTAATTAATATTTATATATTTATTGCAAAACTATTATGAAAAGGAATCCTGCTTTTTTCAAATAGCAATTTAAAAGTATTATCTAGATATATTTAAAATAAGAAATGATAAAATCCTCAGCAACGGTTAGTCTAAAAATTTTCTTTACGTGTAGTCATTTAGTATAACTTATGATAGTATTTTAGATTTTAGAAAAAACCAGAAATAAAGATGTTAAAATTATTTATGTTTTTAGAAATGTTGATATCTCACCGAATTGACTTGAAATGATCATAGGAGTTGCAATTTGCTAAAAATCAACCTTCTCAAATTTACTTGAAAATGATTTACACTGCGTTAATAATCACTTAGAAAATAATAATCACCAGCGAACTCGATTAGTTATACATTTAATATGTTTAAGATGTGAATACTATTATCATAACATTTTTGTATTTAGAATTGCTTTGTTCATGCTTTACCTTGTGTTATTTTAGTTGGTTACATAGGTTGGTATATATATAGTTTTTGAAAGGCATGTTGGTATATTTTTTAGGGGTGTTTGGTTTGTTATATGAGAATGAGAATAATGATGAAAATGGTGGTTAGGTTGGAATAGAAATATTTGGCATTTTTAACATTTTGTTGGTTTATAATTGTTAGGTGATTCGTAACACTCTTTTTGAGTTGTATACTACCAACTTGACTACAATGCTACCACACCACTTATATGTTTAAATTTAAGGAATTAATGATTTAGAGCAAGTAAATGTGTATACCCTTTTCAATGATCTATTACCTACTCTCTTGCATTTACGTTACTACATTTTGCCAACCTTTAATGTCGCTAGACCAGTAGACCAGCTCCAATGGAGATGTCTATGGACGCCGACACGCTAATGTGAAAAAGAGAGACGAAAGGGAAGCCGGGAATGCAAACATGGAAGGTGGTCAGATAGACTAAATACAAAATCAATTTTAAATAAATAATTGTAAGCTATTATTTCATTATGTTTATTACTTTCGTTATAAACAACACCGGTGATACAAGTTAATTATACAGTTCTCTACTTAAATTGATTCTTCATTTTAACTAGACAAATATCTTCTAGGAATCATGAATTCCAAAATCAACAAGACTAATTGTTATTAGTATTTTTATTACATTAATGATATCTTCATTACAATGTTATATACTTGTATTTACACTTGAAATTAGGTTTCCAAATTAAACAAACCCATTGTTGGTGTGCATCGTTTATAAACCCCAACCACACAAAAGAACCACAAATTATAGAGCTTAACAAATCATGATGCTCATTTTAAGGATTTGTTTAGCATAATCATAACTTAAGGGGCCTAATTTCAATTGCCTCAACAACAAGGCCTCCTTTCAAGTGAACACCATTCACTTCTTTTAAGCTCATTTTAACCTCTTTTTCACACAACCCATCATTGTAAAACTCACCCAATTCTATCTCCAACCATCCATCATTTCTCTCACAACTAATCCTAGAAACCTTTTCTTTGAATCTTGATCTTGAACCATCTTTAACCTTGTTTCCGCCACAAACATGCTCTATCGATCGTTTGGTACACGCATCACGAGACAGTGTTACCGTCTCTTGTGAACATAGTTCACCAACTTTTACTGAAACCTCACATGGTACAACATCTAAACCGAAGGCGCGATGATGAGCCACTTGAACAATGAGATACGCTTTGTACATTGTATCTGGTGACAACATTCGGGTGTTGATCTTTCCTTCTATTTCAAGCCAACTCGTCATTCTAAGCTCAACAACTTCTGCAAATCTGCTAAACCTTAAATATTAAATTTTCTTAAAGGTTTGTTTCAGATAACACACACAAACACAACATCATTCGATACATAAAATTAACTCAAGTAGAGAACTGAAGAATACATAAATGTATTTCTTGACGGTAATGTAACAACATAATTACCTGTATTCTTCTATTCTTATAAACATTACATACAAATGTTTATCATGTTTGACAGTTTTCTACTTAAAATTAATTCTACACAAAAACGCGATATGTTATATACTTACCTGGATTTTACGAGGGGTTTCCAATACCAAAATAGCGAATTAGATGACCAAGCGATGTAAAGCTCTCTTGCACTTAGCATATAACATTTTTTACCCGTCGCTTTGTCTATTGAAAACGCCTAAGACACAATGAAGCAAAAACTCATAAACCATTAAAAAAAATAAAAAAAAAACTCTAATGAACAGTGTTTTCTTGACTAAAGTGATAAACAGTTATATCATATGTCATCAATTACCCTTAGGCCACGATCAATTAGAAGCGGGCTAGAAAGCTTAAAGAACAGCTCCTTCTTGGACTCATACGTCACCGGGGACACGCTTTTCGAGACGATTTCCCGGTGATCAGGTGGCAAGAACCTATCCCACAACACGTCCGACTCTGCGGCCGTTTTGAACACCGAAGCCACAACCGCGGACCGACACGCATCGCGAGGTGACCCGCGGGAGAGTATGTCAGCTATGCAATCTGAAGGCAAAGTGTCCATGTGTTTGTGCTAGAAAACCGAAGTTGAATAATGAAAGAATGAATATTATTGGTTTGTTAGTTGTATATATTGTAGTTGTGCACATCATGACGACATAATAAAGAGTTATGAAGACATTTATGCGGTTGGTTTTGGTGGAATGATGATCCGTCGTTATTATTAATTGTGTGTAAGTACATAAATTATAATGGTTTAAAGTTGACTGTTTTTTATGTAACAACGGGCTGCAATTACATGGGCAAAAGTGGGATTGACAAGTTGGGCAAAACTAAATAAAAAACCTATTTAATATAACTTACTTATTTAACAAAGTTATACATGCGAACTGGTCATCTTACTGGTCGACTGGTCGAACCACTTGGACTTGATTTAAGAACCGGATGATGTCATATTATATATGCATATTAGATATATATTTTTATATATATTTCAATATAGATATTTTATATGTTTATAGTTATATATAAAAAGTCAACAATAATATTATGTCCAACACTCTAATTTATAGTTCGAATCACCTGTTAAACTCATTAGTATCCAAAAAACTAAAAAAAAATTAAAAATCCGGTCCGACCCGGTTCCCGGTCCAACCACCGAACCGGTTTGAACCAGTCGGTTCTTTGAAAACAAAACGATTTAGGTGGATCGGATTGATCCGACCTCCAATTCCCGGTTCGACAGGTCGGTGCGATCCAAGTCTGAAAACATTGCTTTTCCCTTTTGTATTTGATCCCTAGAACCCCTTCTGTCGTTTTGTATTTTTATTTTCCTAATGATCAAAATGATCCATAATTCCAAGTCTCCAAAGAAAAATTTTTAATGGGCCAAACAGAAACCCAATATTAAATATTAAGCCAACTAATAATATTATTGAGCCCATTTTTAATTACAAAGCCCAAACAATGTTAGAATTATATTGAGCTCGCACTTCTGTAATATCTAACTCGTTTAATCTCTAACATTATTTTCTCGATCAACAAATCAATCCAATATAATAAAATAGACGTGATTACACTAAAATTACGAACATATCGGTAATGGAGTTTGCGTTGGACTTGGAGTGTTTTCCATATTGTTGTATCTCTCTATTCTTTTGTGTACAAAAGTAACAAAACCCGGCTCTGATATCACACTGTCAGTATCAATCAATCTTTCTCCCAGCATAATAAATTCACACAAGAACAAACTATACGATACTAAAATGAACAGAGTCTTGGCTCAGAAGGCTGCAGCCATTTTACGGTTATAGAACCGTTTGGCTCGGTTTCAAAAGCGTCTTAGGGACCATGATGTTCAGTTGTCATCATGGTACCGAACTGAACACTAATCAAACTATATTACAATGAAAACTGTTAAAAATCCATCAAGCAAACATGACCCCTACTGCTTGTATTAGTGTGATAGGAGTCACCTTTTAGTTGAGACAAATCATATACAAATTGAAAAGTAAAATAGTGGCCATTATTCATTCACCACCATTAGTTTTTGTTGCTAAATGATGCAACTTCTACTAATTTGAAGTCTTTGCATCAACAAAGTCAACAACAATCTACTACGTAGCAAAATCTCACTCATCTCACTCGTACACTCAGGAGCAGAGCCAGAAATTTTTTCCTCCGGTGACGGTTTTTATGAATCTCAAGTGTATCTCAACTGGATGTAGGAATTATTTATTTAGGTCGGGTCAAATAAATAAAAATACAATAACATAATAAAATTATGTTTCTCTATTATGTCTAGTGTTACGACTAAACACTAATTGTGAAAAATTATAACCATGTGGGGGTAATTTTGATAGCGGGAGATACCATTTTAGTTTTTTGGTTTGGAAAATTAAGGGTAAACTTTTAGGTGAAATTTTAAGAGTTAATTAGTGAATGGTAATTAGTTATTGCCGAGATAATTTAAAATGAATATACGAGCTTAATATTACTAATATAAAAAAAAGCTTATCGGTGATTAGATTTTGAGCTATTACTTTTAACAAAATTGGTTTATGGTCGTTAAGGTTTTGTAGGGGTCAGCATTTAAAAAAACACGGGATCGATCGAGAACCGCTAATACGCGTTACATATCAAAGAAAAAATTTTATCGGCTCGGTTGATCCCTCCCCACTCTTGCTAGGTCCGCCATTGCATACAGTAGGGTCCGGAAAAGATGGGATGGAGAAAACTTAACATTGCTTCTATCTCAGGAGATAGAAACGCTGCTTTTGTGCTGTCAGGAATACATTTATTTTTGTGTTTTCAATTTGTTGCAACTAGTCTTTGAATATAACCTTCTTTTATGAGAAAAACTGTTGTCATGACTTGAAATATAGCACGTTCAAAAAGTAACATCATCCGATTATCTCCAAAACTTAACCTTTTATAAAGTAAGGACCATTTAAATTGGCTTTTGGACATAAGTTGGCCCTTGGAATCCAAAAGGGGAAGTAAACAAACTGGATATAAAAAGCATTCGCGTGCATCCAAACTCGTAGATGACAAAACTGATGGCTAGAGAACGATGGAATGCCATCGATGAGACGGGTGCAACACTTGGTTTTTGGGCAAGTGTAATGATGTTTGGTCTCGTGGTGTTTGGAGTCATTATCTTTTCTTGCGCGCAAGGGGCCGAACCAAGAGACAAATCAGATGATACAGCCGCGTGTGGTGCTAGCGCGTGTGTTGCAGGGTGCGGCGCAGGTTGTGGTGGTTAGATGGGACTCGCGACTAATGGCGCGCAACATCAGTTAGAACCTTTTTTTTCTAGTATTTGAATGAGTCTTGTGAGAACTTAATTATGATTTGTAGGATGATGTGACCATTTGACCAAGTACCAACAAGCTCACTTAAACTGCTTATGGTATGGTATTCTGTTTATGTTCTATGTTTATTATTCTATCAATTGGTAAGGAAGTGACTGAATATGAGTTTTTTTGTTATTATAAAATCATTTTAGAATTAGTATTTACCTAAAATGAAACTAATTGCATTTGTTCAGATCCATATATTAGGTAACTACTATAAGAAAATTTGTTAAACCACATGCCAAGTCTACAACAATGGTGAAACTACAATTAATTAATCAATTATTATTATTATTATTATTATTATTATTATTATTATTATTATTATTATTATTATTATTATTATTATTATTATTATTATTATTATTATTATTATTATTATTATTATTATTTTGTAAAAGATGTTAATTTGCTCCTGCTTGTGAACTGTGATGTAATTTACGGGTTATTCGGTATCCTTTTAGTGATTCTATTGAGGGGTTACATTTGAATTGGTAGAGGTAAAGTGTGTTTAATCCATTTAAAATACACTTCCTAATAGTTTATATAGCTTCTTAGTGGGTAAGTTTGACTAATTGGATTTTAATAATCCAAATGACGAGCTATTAGTTTGACCAATAATAATCTTAACTTTCATTTTTGTTGTTAAGAGCATTCTAATAGCATAGTTATCATCGATTTACAATTGATTTTCATTAATTTTTCACTCTGTTTCGTTGCATGCTTCCATATTTCATTCATAATCATAACCGAGAGCAAGATTGAGTGAAAGCAAGTGTAAATCAATGAAAATTTTTATGCTAGTAGGATTATCATAGACAATAAAAATGAAGTATGAATAATTATTGGCCAAATTGATAGTATAATTATTATTGCTCAATAAATCATATTTTATATTATTAATATTCAATTTGTCTTTAGTAAATTATCTTAAATTAAAAAAATAACTCAGTGATTACTGGCCGGACAATCTGACTAGTTAATAGTTATCCACTTAATCTATTTAACTTGAAAGTTTTATTATCATAATATATTTAAACTGAGAGTTGATTCGCAAAGGATTAAATCTTTTCTTATACAGGTGCTACGTTATATAAAATATGTGTTTGGTCTGTTATATGAGGAAGAGAATCATGATGAATATTTTGCTAGATTGTAATAGAAATATGTATGATATTATCCAAAGTAAATTACATTGATGGTTCCCGTGTTTTGTTTAAATTATAGATTTAGTCGTTAAACATTAAATTTTACGGGTATAATCCTTAACTATTTTTTTCTCTTTCATCCATATACTAAAAAGTTAACGAGATTACTTTTTTCATAAACCTATATACATTTACTCTTTTATCCTCATTCTTAAACAAAACGAAAATCAAAAGGGCAAATGCAACAATATAATCAGATAATTGTAGATATTAGAACACATACGTTTTTTGTTGTTGATGCATAATTTGTCATTGCATGAAATATCTCTTTATAAATATTTTGTAGATTATCCTCATTGGATTATAAAATAAGAAACATATTACACGTTCAAGAATCAAACATTTCTATGTAAAATATTAAAATTAGCTACACTAATTGACGTACTTAAAAATTCTAATAAAGTTTTTATAACAATTATGTGAAATTAAATTATCTTTTGTTATGCAACCAAACTTTGATTGGCCTAGGCCTCAACATTAGCAAGCTGTTGCTTTAGTCTCTACTCGTATTGATCAATACTAACAATCGTAAGTTTTGATTACAAAACCTTAAATACCTCAAAATTACAAATGTTTAGGGATGCATATATGAGAAAGATGATGCATATAAGGTTCAAATCTGTTAATCAACGAATGAAAAAATTAAAGGTGAAAAAGTGAAATGAAATTCCCTAATTAGTAATTACCTTTGTGTTTCCAAATGAAATTCACGATTCCCCTGATGAAGCACATGGATTTTATTTTGAATTTTAATTTTTAGATAAAGGTACAAAGGTAAATTTATATGAATTTAACTGAAAATTTAACAATTTGGACTATGGATGAAAACAAACAAGTTAGGGGATGTTTGACAACTTCTGAATGATTAAGTGCTGAACCAATAAGAGGTCTGAACCATTAAGTGATAAACCATTAAGAGGTCTGAACCATTAAGAACTACTATATCGTTTAACTATTCAAATGCAAATGTCTGACCAATTCAGATAAGATGTATTAACCATTCAGCATTAGACTTCTTAACCATTCAACATTAGTATAATGCTTAACCATTCAGAGACAAATGTCTGAACCATTCAGACATTTGCTCGCGAAACAAACAGTCTGAATCATTAAGTGCTGAACCATTCAGACATCTAAACCATTAAAAATCTGATTAAAAGGCTGCCAAACAACCCCTTAATCAGTAACTATATCCTAAAATTTAAAGTTTAGAAATTAAATACATAATTTGGCCCAAACCAACCATCCATGTAATTTACTCTATTATTTATTACTAAACAATGATGGCCTTATTTATTTCTTGCATAACTTAAATTAAGAAAACAGTCAAACATAATCTGTGCTCTTCTTTTTAACATCAAAGTTTTTACATCTTAATATCACTTACTTTACACTTATAAGGATTTGAACCGACATTATTTTATGAAAGACAAACATCATACCATTAAACCACAACATCATGGCTACATAATTCATACTCTTATCGTGTTGGTCGTACGCCTTCAAGAGGCCTGGGTTCTAAACTCAGCTCCATGGGTCTCTATTGGTTCTTTTTCTTCTTTTAGTGTGATCACAAGAAAGATTTCTTTATAGCCATAATAGCAACCCAACCCACATAAAACTATCAAAATACATTAACCTAGTTGGTGAAACCCGTGTAATGCGACGAGGTAGTAAAATTTATAAGAGCTGATTTCAGGCGATTCACTTGTACAAATAAAAAAAAATCTATGAGCTTCTCGTAAGTAAAACAAACAAGTAAGATGTTACATTGGGTATTAATAATTAGAAAGCCAACCACACATAAGAATCAATATATAATAAAATTTAACAAATCTTAATGCTTTGAGTGAAATGAGATAATCAATAGTAATAACTATAAAGTTTTGTTTATCAAATATCATAGTGGCCTAATTTCAAGTGCTTCAACAATAAGCCCTCCTTTTAATTGAACACCATGTACTTCTCTAAAGCTCATTTTAACTTCTTTCTCACTAAATCCTTCGTTATAAAACTCACCCAATTCTATCTCTAACCATCCATCGTTTCTCTCACAAACAACCCTAGAAACCTTGTCGTCGAATCTTGATCTCGAGCCTTGTTTAACCTTGTTTCCTCCACAAACATGCTCGGAGGATTGCTTGGTACATGCATCACGAGACAACATTACCATTCCTCGCGAACATGATTCACCAACTTCAATCGAAACCTCACATGGTACAACATCTAAACCGTAGGCACGATGATGAGCCACTTGAACAATGAGATACGCTCCATACGTTGTATTTGATGACAAAATGCGGGTGTTAATCTTTCCTTCTACTTCAAGCCAACTTGTCATTCTAAGCTCTACAACTTCCGTAAACCTGTCAAACATTAAATGTATAAATTACTAAAAAGACTGATTTAGTAAGACATATAAAGAGACTCAATCGATGCATAAATAAGTTTAGAGTTTAGTCGATTTTACTCCTTGAGCTTTGTTAAAAATTACAATTTTCCTCCAAAAGATTAAAAACATCAATTTACCTCCAAATGTTTTATAAGTTGTTTTAATTTCCGTCCGAAAGTTTCATTAGTTATCTGATCAACTTATTCTAAATAATAAAACTTTTGGAGTGAAATTAAAACAATATATGAAACTTTTGGAGATAAATTGATATTTTTAATCTTTCGAAGGAAAATGGTTAATTTAGTCAAATTTTAGGAAGTAAAATTGAAATTAACTCATAAATTTAAATAGAGAACTACAAGATCAAATAAAAACACCTGTATGGCTATATCTTTCTCTTTAATCGTAATATACATAAGATGGTTATGTAACGTTCAGTGTTTTCATAACTATATTTATATTAAATACATGTTTGTAAAGTTACATTATATACCAACCTAGATTGAATAAGTGGTTTCCAACACCAAAAAAGAGGATTATCTGACCAAGCAATGTAAAGCTCTCTTGCACTTAACATGTAACATTTTTTACCCGTAGCTTTGTCTATTGAAAACGCCTAACATACAAATGAACCAAAAATCATAAAAACCATCAGAATAAATACAAAAATATTAAACTTTAAGGACAGTTTATTTTTAAATAAATGGCTATATATATATTATCATCATTTACCTTGAGGCCAGAATCAATAAGAAGTGGACTAGAAAGCTTAAAGAACAACTCCCTTTTGTTCTTATAAGTCACAGGATCCACACTTTTCGACACGATTTGTTGGTAATCGGGCGGTAACAACCTGTCCCACAGCGCGTCGGACTCCACCGCGGTCCTAAACACCGAAGCCACGACCGCGGACCGGCACGCATCACGAGGTGACCCGCGGGACAGTATGTCAGTTATGCAATCTGCTGGCAAAGCGTCCATTATGCGTAAAATGAATTTGAATGAAACAAGCAACGTGGTTTTTTTTTGGATAATAATATTGAACACACGATGATAAGACAACATTATATATGGAGATATGAAGATATGTTTATGCAAGTTGTGTTTGGTGGAATGGTGATCGTAGTTATAAATTATAATTTAGTGTGCGCACGTACATTCTGAATATTGTATTATAGTTGACTCTTTTTTTGTTTTGTTTTTATATCAATGGCTGCAATTACATCGGCGAAAGTGAGAGTGGCAAGTTGCTCAAAATTAAAAAATAAAAAAAAACTAACTAATTTGGTAAGCATAATATTACATTATTTTTTTTTGTTTTATAAAAACATTTATTTTACCTAATTAGTAATATTATATTATATATAATTTATTATTATTATTATTATTATTATTATTATTATTATTATTATTATTATTATTATTATTATTATTATTATTATTTATTATTATTATTATTATTATTATTATTATTATTATTATTATTATTATTATTATTATTATTATTATTATTATTATTATTATTATTATTATTATTATTATTATTATTATTAACTCCAACAAGTACAAACAATTATGTTAGTTTATTATTATTTTTATTAGGGTTGAGTTATTTTCGAAATGTTATTTAATACTAAAAGGCTGCCCGCGCAATACGGCGGGGCAATATTTTACATCCGACACGTGTTTCTAATTTTTGTTATTCTTATAGTAATTTTATAAGAGTTTATTATATTTTTTCTAAGCTAAAATTTAAAATACCAAATAAATGGATTTTGCATGACGACTTGTACATTTACGCATTAACTTATTGTACCTTATAAAATACAGATCGGTTTAGTAAAAAACTTACACCAAAACGTTTAAAAAATACACATTTACAATTGTAGTATCAAAAAGTTTTTAAACATGATAGATTAAAAGATATAACATAAATAAATTAAGTTTTTTTGTTTATGGGTAGATAACGTAAAATTTTATATAATTTACAGTAAGTATAAGGTTATTATGTAACTAACTGTAAAGGGTAATCTGTAAATAATGTTAAAAATACTATTTTACCCTTAAAAATGGTTGTACCTTATGCATTGAGTGAGGTAATTGTTCTTAATTTAATGGTATCTTAAAATAATATTTTATATATAGTATAAATAAAAAGCTTAATAAGTAATCTTGAATTCAAATTTCGTAAATAATGGTTAAGACTAATTTATAGGATAAAAGTTGATGGAAAAATATTTTAGTCATAACTATTTTATTGACCTTTTTACAAGTTTTCTCACTTTCTTTAAACATTTATAAGTTTTTGTGCATTGCATTATTTTCTTAAAAAAAGTACACTAAAAGACGAGCATTTTTTTATTTAAAATTAAGTATCATTATATATAAAAATTTAGAAAAAAAATCATATTTCAGCTTCATGTGTTTTCTAGGGCATCATTATGTTTTTCTACTAATTATTGTGCTTTCCTAGACATTATTTTGTTTTTTACAATGATAAGAACTGAAAAACAGAGTGGTGAGATAACATTGTTGTGTATTTCTGATATATAAAACATATAATAAAATAACAAAAAAAGTTATTTAGTACACAAGAAACACTAACAAAATTACATGTAATGATGAATACCTATAACATAATAATAAAAATAATTGACACAATAACCTATATCTATTCGATAGAATGTGTCTTCTAAAATGATAAGTTTAGTTTGAAAGACATAATGGTGATAGGAAAACAATGAATTCTAGAAAATATAATAGTGAAATTGCACCATTGTGTAATTTATATATGTAAACACAGTTATAAAAGAAACACAAGATAATATAATATATAAAAAAACAATAACAAAACATCACAAACGAAATAAAAAGTAACATACCAATGAACTGAGTTTTATTACCAAAATATCATCTTTTTTAATAATAACAAAGGAAACATGTTAAAACTAGGATGATTCCTTAGGCTTTTAGGTTTAAAAGTCCTTTGATTTGAACATAGGTTTTTTTAGCTTTTAATTCTCTATGTATATATATATTCATTTCATTTGATTTAACTTCCTTTGGCACAATGGTAAGATCTAGGATGTTGTGTTAGAAGTTGTGGGTTCGACTCCCGTGGCTTACTTCCTTTTAGGTTTCATAAGTTTTTCTTTTTCTTATAATTTTTTGTTTGATTTACTTTATTTTAATTGTGAAATCATAACGTACAGGACAAATATGTTTCAATTATGTATTTAAACACATTGATATCTTCATTGCAACACATGTTAAATTAGTAGTCCACGACCTTTATCTATGTTTTAATCTTCAAACTAATGTGTCGTAACTTCATATGTTTCTCTTACAATTTAACCATGTTCGTGTCACATTCACAATGCAGATAACGAAGTTCATAAACACGGGCTTTACCACATCAGTGTATTTGTATGGCCCTCGCTGCAACGCGCGGGTAATAATTTCTCGTTCTTATCATTTTCGAATAAAGAGATATGATTGTTATTTTTTTAATTATTTTCAAAATATCTTGAGCATCTATGTCGCTTTAGATCTCGCAATAATACGGCCTGGAAAACAACATCAATCAAGCTAATTTTGTTTTGTCAACATCAAACTTGTTTAATAGACCCGAGTGGTCCTTTTTAGTGCACGAGTGATCTTTTTTAGTTAAATAGGTTGTGTAGTATACATATGTTTAACTAATTAAATTGTTCAATCTGTAATCCCGTTTAATTAAACAAATCAACTCGTTAACACGCTTAACTTAATAGGGTGACACGTCAATCCGTTTAATTAACGAGGCGGACGTCACAACTTTTTAGTTATTACACGTCGATTTGTTTAATTCATTTATTACAAACCACAAACTCAAGTAAATACATTTACGGCTTGATTACTACATGTTCGTCCATCAACCCATTTAACACGTTTAGGTAATATAGTTAGACGACCAATGATTAGGTTAGACAAGTTTAAACGTATTATGCTTTTAACACAAATTTATGTGTATGAGTCGTATTTAGGTTTGAATTATTTAACCGCACAAGGTGAAATTCGTCAACTCATGGTCAGTGCCAAATAGTGTGGACAAAAATCAAACGGATAGAGTGGTTTGTAAAACTTCTGTAGTTTCTTTTACACGTTCGGTTATATTTTTCTAGTTTATCGTTTATCTTTATATTGTTAGTATTTAGTATAAACTAGCATTAAGCCTCTCCGCGTTGCGGCGGGGGGTATAAAATCATGCCAAGTGGCACCAATATCCACACCACCGTTAGCGGTCAGCAACACCGGATAAAACTCGTATTAAAAAAGAAATAAAAACGGAAAAAAGATAAAACCGAACGGAAAAATAAACGTAAAAATATTAAACCATATACGTGAAACATAAAACATTAAAAACAAAACAACTAAGTCGAATTAGGACCACCAGCACGTTGCGACGGGGCCGCTAAACGGGAAGAAATAGACGTAACCAGGGACGAAGCTTAATAGGGGCTGGGGGGCCGCCCCCCCCCCCCTATTTTTCGTCCGTAGTGTTAAATTTTAGCCCGATAGCGTAAATTTTTGGTCCGATAGTGTAAATTTTTATATAAATATCGAGTTCGCCCCCCCTAAAAAAAATAATTTCGCCCCCGCCCCCCCTACAAAATTGGTTAAGCTCCGCCACTGGACGTAACAACGTTAAACCACACGTGCATGTTACGAAGTGTAACTCTCAAAATTTAGAACGAAACGTAAATGAAAATTTTGTTAGAGATGAAAAATATAGGGTAACAAAGTTGAAAGTGGAATTTAGTAGGGTTAAATTGTAAAAGGTGTAAAATTATTGGGTATAAACCATATGCATAAAAATATGTACATTAAAATTAGTAATTAGAATATATATAATATCAAAGTTTAGGAAGCTCTATGATTAGTTTTTTTAGCGTGTTTGATTTTAAAGACGTTTTATTTTTGAACCTTGACTTTTAATACATTCGATAATGACTTGTTTATTGAGTCATTTGATTGTTGTAATGTGCATCAATGACCTATCTGAATGATTTGAGTCGAATAAAATAACAACTTAATATAATATATCGACTCTTTGGAGGAAAAACATTATACACATGAGTTATAGTACCCAATAAATGTAAAATACACAAAACTAAAACTAAAACATAATCAATAGTAACAAAGAAGCTTGTTGTAGAATTTAAATATTTTGCTTTTATTTTCTAAAATGATTTGTTTATCATAATCATACGTACGACTAGAGAGGTCTAATTTCAAGTGCTTCAACAACAAGCCCTCCTTTCAAGTGAACACCATTCACTTCTTTTAAGCTCATTTTAACCTCTTCTTCACATAATCCTTCGTTGTAAAAATCACCTAATTCTATCTCCAACCATCCATCGTTTCTCTCGCAAACAACCCTAGAAACCTCGTCTTCGAATCTTGATCTCATTCCTTCTTTAACTTTGTTTCCACCACAAACTTGCTCTAACGACCGCTTGGTACATGCATCACGAGACAGTTTTATTGTCCCTCGCGAACATGATTCACCGACTTCTACTGAAACCTCACATGGTACAACATCTAAACCGTAGGCACGATGATGAGCCACTTGAACAATGAGATACGCTCTATACATTGTATTTGGTGACAAAGTTCGGGTGTTGATCTTTCCTTCTATTTCAAGCCAACTTGTCATTCTAAGCTCTACTACTTCTGCAAATCTATTAAACCTTAAAGTTTAGTTTATTATATAGGTTGGCTTTAGTTAATACACATAGAGAACCGTTGAATGCATAACCAAATTTAGGTAGAGAACTAGAAAAACATATAAAAGCATGTGTACATGTTGTTTTAACTATAATATATAAGGGGAATATGTAATCATCAAAGTTTTCATAAATAGTCAGTCATAGAAACGACTGTCTTTTAAAAACGGATGATAACGTTATAAATAGTTGAAAAACTAATACCAAAATACATAATAATTTAAAATTATATATAACTAGTTATAATAGAATACGGAATTATGTTTGTCTATACTTGTGAATTTACAAGTTCAAGAAAAATATAGTCCTAAAGGAATATAAAGCCTGATGTAGTAAACAAATCAAAATAAGCTTAGTGTCTTGTGATGTAGTGGTATTGTGATTGCTTTCACAAATGTTATGAGTTTATATCTATGCAAGTGCAGGTTAATTAGATGGTATTTAGTAGTTAACGATCATAGTGCAAAACGAGAGTTAAAGGAAAAACACAAATAATAAAATATTGAAATCCAGTCCAACAAATCGATTCAGTTCAGCACCCCTAGCGGTCAGATCGTAATCGGCTAGTCCAAATGGAAAGCGTTAAGTACACTCAACCGAATAGGTTATATAGTCAGTTTACAGCCCGACCGAACAAATCATTATAAAAACTTTGATGAGCACAAAATCTAAATTTTCTCTCTCAAAACATTCTCATCTCATCTCCTATCTTCAACCCCATCCCCATTTTTCTATAAAATCATTTAATAAATTTATTTCATCTCATCCCCATCTACATACCCCATCTTCATATTTTTAAGAAAAAACAAACACAAACATCGTATTTGAGGGTTCCATTCATCCCATGTTTGTTTTTTGTATTTTGTTGCAAGTGAATGTAATTGAGAGAAAATGATAAATAACTAAAAAAAATAATTAATTTTTATTTAATTAAATAGAGATAAATATGATGACTGAGATATATGAGAGTTTTAGAAAATAAAATAGATTTAAAAATAATGCTTTCAATTAAATTATAAGGTTAAAGATAAAGAATGAATAGTAAGACTATTTTCATTCACAATCCAACCCAACCAAACTGTTATAAAAAAATTAACATCCTTTTCCTCTACATACTCAACCACCCAACTAACCCAATAAATCCAAAATTTTTATTAAATCAAAATCATTTATCAATCAATATTCATAAAATAGATTAAAATGAGATTACGAGTAGAGAATATGAAGTAGCATGAAAATTTGTCAATATTGTACTTTATAAGTAGAGAGAAAATGTTTAGAATTTTAGTATTCTTTTTATTTCTTTCTTTAAATGTGATAATGTGAAATACTGAGATTTTTTATATGATAAATTTTTTTGAAAACAATTTATCAAACCAATCAATTAAACATATAGCAATACAATTTTAAATAAAATAAAGAAATGAATTAACTAGAATGCATCTCACGACCGAATATCAGTCGGTGTAGCAGATTGATAGGGCCAATTAATTAAAATTTTATTTTCTTAGCAAGTTTTACACGAATGATCAACCGAACCATCATTCCCCTTATGGAAGTTGTCTGAATGCTTTCTATTTTGTATATGGTACCACTATGTATAAATACATTATATATTTGTTTTTATTAAAATATTAAAGACAATTGCATATTTCCCTATTTAAACTTGTAATATTACATGTTTACTCAAATTATGTTAAAATATATTATATTTTATAGGGTTATTGGATTTTAATAATCTCAACTTTCATTTATTGGCCGGTATTAATTCCAACTCAGAAAATGTTTGCAGACACTCCTAACTCTGAATTTATTTTTCTCCAATGATCCCTTACTAACTGAGAGTTAACCATCATTAGTTTTTTTTTGATGAAATGAAGCCAATTTTGAGCCATTTTTCAACTTTAGCACCGCCTAGTCTCAGTTAGGTTCGTTTTTCATTGTCTAACCTCCATCATCATCTGAAATCTACCTCCAACGAGTTCGGTGGTTCAAATCAGGAGGTGGAGATTGACAGGTTTTTGGGTGCGGAAGTTTCAAATTTACGGACTTGATGATAGATTTCAACTTTCTGTTTAGTGTTTTGGCCACAAAAACAGTCCACATCATCAAAAAAACTAACGGGGTTAACTCTCAGTTAGTAACAAATCGTTGGAGGAAAATAAACTCAAAGTTGGGAGTATCTATAAACATTTACTGAGTTGGGATTAATCTCGGCCAATAAATGAAACTTGGGATTATTAAAATCTAATAACCCATATTTTAAACAGTAAAACTTATGTTTTGAAAAAATATGTAATTTTTTAATTAAGAAGGAATATATGTAATTTTCCTTTTAATTAACATAATATAAACATTATATACCTACCTGGATTGGATAAGTGGTTTCCAACACCAAAACAGAGGATTAGCTGACCAAGCGATGTAAAGTTCTCTTGCACTTAACACATAACATTTTTTACCCGTTGCTTTGTCTATTGAGAATGCCTAACATACAAATAAAACAATCATAAACCATCATATTATTGTTTTAAAAAATGGATTCCAAATTTATACACAGTGTATTTTCTAAAAAAAACTGTAATTTACAAAAAAGTAAACTGTAGTTTACAGTTATGTAAACGACAGCTTACCTACTTATAAACTGCAACTTATATATCTAGGATAAAATGATAAATAACCATATATTGTCATTTACCTTGAGGCCAGAATCAATAAGAAGTGGACTAGAAAGCTTAAAGAACAACTCCTTCTTGTTCTTATAAGTCACAGGATCCACACTTTCCGACACGATTTCTCGGTGATCTGGCGGCAACAGCCTATCCCACAGCACGTCGGAATCCGCAGCGGTCCTAAACACCGATGCCACGACGGCGGACCGGCACGCATCGCGAGGTGACCCGCGGGACAGTATGTCAGCTATGCAATCTGCTGGCAAAGTGTCCATGTGTACTTTGCTGGAAAACTGAAGTTGAATGAAACAGTGAATGATTTTTAGTTTTTTGTGTAATAGTTAAGACACCATGACAACATAATATGGAAATATGAAGTAGAAATATTTATGGCAACATAATATGGAGATAGAAGAGATATTTATGCGGTTGGGTGTGGGCCGAAAGGTGAACAGTAGTTATATATAATAAGTATGTTGAAGTTGACATTTTTTTAAATTTATATAGTATTTTTAATATATTATATATAATATCTTTCTCAATTATTATTTTTTATTTGGTGCTCGTTTGATGTAACGAATAACATAACAACTAGGTTGGTGATTTTAAAGTAATACACGAGGTAGGTTAGATCAGTTTTAAAGCAAAATCGTAGCAAACCCGGAACATAATTAGAAGTTTTATTCAATTACAAAAAGGTACCTAATATACAAACAATAAACTTTTTGTCTTTTAATTATGTGATTTATCTTTCTTTTAATGCATATATTTACAAACAAATTAAATAATTATTTGTATTATTAAAAATATCATTTATTAAAAAATAACTGGATTATAATTATATAATAGTTAATATGTCATTCTTTAACTAATAAAATTATATAATAAACATTAAAAATGCTCTCAGGAGATGTCTTAAATTTAACTAAAATGACAACTTTGTCACTCAAAAGTATTATATAGTTGTACAGATAATCATTTGTAATTTCAACAAATATAATAATTTAGGTTTTTTTTAATGTAAACAATACCATTCTCCTAACTACACCACAACCAAATTATATAAATCCATCTTAGATGGGCCTCGAAATGACTGGCAAGGATTGGTGTAATCAAGCGTAATACCATATATCAGTACCCATCAGTTATGAATACCATGGCGTACATGCTAGACACCTATAAATCCATCAAACCAATAACAATTTTTTGAAATATTCAACATTAAAACACATCAATTTAGTTTCCGGTTTGTATAATAATTATTAGAAGCGACAAATTCATATATAACTTACAAAATATGTATAGCATATATTTATAGTAAAGAAGATCGTATGAAAATCAACAAAAGGATTATATTGCCAAATAATTAGGCATAACTAATGACAAGACTAAGAAAAGAAGAATCAATTGAAACCATAAACTTGTTTGCAATTATGGAAAAGAATTTAGTGGAACAAATTGTTTTACTAAATTTGTACCAAAATAATTAGCTAAAAATGAAGTATATAGATTAAAACAAATATAATCACACCTTTAATCTTAATAAATCAAATCAAGTAATAGTAATTTCAATGTTTTTCTAAAGTAATTTTTTTATAAAACAAAAATAATTAAAATAGGAAGTTACAGTAAGAAAAATTTTAACGATGAAAATTTTTAAAACGTTATTTGAAACAAAATGTTTAATTTATTTTTGAAAAAACAAAAAAAATAAAAACTTCATATTATTATTTTATTATTTATATTTATTACTCACACGTAATTTCAATAATATCCTGTCTTAGTATATCGTTTAATAATTTATAATTTTTATTTATTTAATATTTTATTTTTTCAACCAGTGTAATACACGGGTTTACTAAATATAGTATTTAATAAAATCCAACCGATACATGAACCATCGTTATAGTTAAAACACAACAAACAAAACCAAGAATTGTTCATCGAATATCAAATGAATTTGCAACACAAGATCTATTGTAAAGATAATTTATTATTTAAATTATAATAAATAATGAAAGGTGCATTCAATAAACGTGGAGATAAAGAATGTTAGAACTTAGAATGGTGTAACGAGGCAAGGGCCCATAAAATAAAAAACAAAAGGTCGCTACCAAAAATAAAGGACAGCTGGCTTTTGGCCTCCTATTTATTAAATCAAATAAACGTGGCTTGATATTATTTCATATCAATATCATAAAACCGATGTCAACCACTAACCTTAAAACTTAAAAGTCATAGTATCCTTTATCATACGTTTTGTTTGTAGATTATAATATAAATAACAACAATACTTACGATTTTTGTATTGGAATTATTAGCATGATCCACATACAAAAATAAATCTAAAACAATGAAATAAACAGTACATTAACGTAAAAATGAACTAAAGCTTGTCTTGAGATCTTAGGCTTTGTTCTTGAGAACAACAATTGAACATACTAAGGCGGTTAGCAAGAGTTGAGTTTTTATCTTCTAACGCGCCTTAAAACATACTTAGTATCCTATAACAAATCTCGACCATCTCTAATGATAAAATAGCCAAAACAGTATATAGTGTGAGAGACAGCTTATGCATCCAGGATAGCACCAGGTTTTGTTTTGTTTTTTTGTTTTTTTGGGTATTTGTGTTTATGGAAAAATTAGAAATAGTAGAGTGCGAATCCAGAAATATTTTTAATAGGGGGCGTAAATTTTTAAGGGTCATTTGGTTATCATAATATAATATATTTTTCGGTTCGGGTCAAATCGGGTCAGATCCAGTTTATTACCAAAAAATATCATTAAAATGGTCCTTAAAATCTTGTATTTGCATATATATATATATATATATATATATATATATATCATAAAACATACTAAAGCAATTACACTCATAAAAAGGCTTATATTTGATGTTTAAGCAATTATACACATAAAATTGATGATATGTAACATGTTTAAGAACAATGCCAGCCGGTAAATATAACATTTAATCTCTTGTCTTGATACCAATATAAATTTAGCTTGTTTGATATTAAAAAATATTTATCTCGATATAATTTTTTTTCTTTCTACTATCTACTTGATTATTTGAGTGTAAAAGTACTAAAATTTACTAGGTTACATACCCCGTTTAGCAAGGAAATATAGTTTGCTGGACTGTAGTCTTATTGTAGTTACACATCTGACAATATGTTTGTGACATTATTGTTTTCTCTTTAGTTTCAAAATTTTAAGGGGGATGGTTATATAATTTTGTAAAAGGGTGGTTGGGATTTTCACATACACATAATACTGAAGAAAAAAAATCAATCAAAGAGTAGATACGCCACTGATTGTCAAACAAGTAGAGATGAGTTTTGCTTGAACAAAACTTGGTTGCTCGTTTTCTCTCGCTTTTGTGTGAATGAATATAAAATCTTTTTTGCCATCGTCTCAAATCTATTGTATCTAATAAAATCTTTTTTTGTCACATGTCATTTTTTTCTAGACATTCTTATATAATTTCCCCTTTAAAATGGTATTATAGTAATTTAAATACTAAAACTAATTTCTCTTTCTTATTAAAAATCAATTTTATTAATTGTTATGTTTTTCTCTCTCATCTACATTTCTTATATCTAGCTATCTTTTTAACAATAAAATTTATTAAGAAAATTATAAATCAATTTTTTATTAATATAGAAATTATAAAATAACAATTTTTTTATATAATATGAAAATTTCTAAACCACTAAACCTTTTTGAAATAAAATATTTTAAATTGGTCCTTTTTAAAAAAATATATAAAAATATAAATTTTTTAAAAGCAATCTTATTAAAACAACTAGAATAATTACAAATCAGAGTTTTTAATAAGCAAAATCTTTATAAAAAATATTTTTTACTAAAAATATCTTAAAACAAATGTTTAAAAAAATAAACTATTTAGATAAGAGAGTTAAAAAAAATAGTATAATTGTTCTATTTCTTAAACTATTACTATATATAATTTCAATCATATCTTATATTAAAATATCGTACTGTAACTATTCGTGCTTATTACTAACTATAATCTGTTTAATAAATGAGCTTTTAGCATATATATCTAATGATCTGTCTGTCTATCTATCTATCTATAAAAAAATTAAGATGAGATATGACACCATTGTAAGCATCTTCATACTAAATTTCTCATTTTCTCTATTATTAACAATAACATTTTAATATTAATAATACTACTTGTACCATTTCAAATTAATGTATAATTTAATAAATTAAAAACCTATTTTTATATTAAAAAACACACTTTCTAGAAATAAAAGTTTTATAAAATACAGAATACAACAAACTTTTTTTATAAAAAATCATTTTCATTTGAAACAAAATATTTAAAAAACCCCAAATTTATTATAAAATAAAGTTTAACAAAAATATATAATTGTTTATTTACTTAAAGTAGCTATTTATACGTAATTATAATCATATTTTATCTTCAAGCATAGTTTTATAATTCATAAATTTTAATTACTAATTATTTAATCTTTTATTTATTCAATCCGTGTAATACACGGGGTACTAACCTAGTGAATGAATATGAAACAAATTTTGTTCATTTTATATTACACAAACAAAACCCAAAAAGTTATATATAATTTAATAATAGATGATATATACATGCTCCCCATTGATATACATAGTCAAGTTTATATCTGCCTCCTATGTGGGATAACTTTTCATTCATTTTTTATTTCAAGTTTCATCTCGAACTCACTACATTGAAATCTATATTCCATTCATGTTATATTCATTTTGAACACGATTTGATTCATTGTGAAGCTTAGAAAACACACATCAAAATAGTTACATAAAAAAAACAACACGATGATGTTAACCCTAGAACAAATACACACAAGAAATATGAAGATAAACTCATTGAAGTGGCTTAGGGTTTTTAATATAATTATCGGGTAAGAAATCTCTTGATAAGATGAAGAAGGTGAGATTATAAAGATGTGTTATGTTTATGTTAGACTCTTCTTGATTCTTTGTATAAAAATCTAAGATGTGTGATCCAAATATGACCCAACTCTAGTACAAGCCTTCAACAAAAACATCCACATTTAATTAGTCCCACCAATCCCACCGGTCCATAAGTAACTAGTTCACGCTTGAATCAACCTCATCAACCAAGTATCCAACCCATTAATCATATTTACACAACACCAACAAAAAACAAAATCATATATTAAAACTAAATCATATATTCGAACTAATATCGTATTAAAATGTTTGTTATTGAATTAAACTGTCCATATATTTCAACAATACCATATATGTATATATAAGCATATTATTATTTTTCTAAATATTAGTGAAAATTAAACAATTTCGTTAATTTCTCCGAAAAAAGGTATGACAATTTAACATAAGCAGATAAAAATTTATCAGGATTTAACCCTTTTAAGCCAGAGTACATTGAAAAATATTGTCTTAATCCCATTAATTGTTATTAAAAAAAACACTATTATTAAGCCCCCGCGTTGTGATGGTGGCATAAAATCGTGTCAAGTAGTAACAATGTTACATCACCATGAGTGACCACCGAAATCGGAAAATATCTTCATAAAGAAATTAAAAACGAAAAAAGAAAATCGAACAGAAAGTAGATGTAAATCGTGCACGTTCCGACAGGCCCTTAAACGTGAAAAAATAAGCGTAACAACATTAAACCACTCACGCATCTTACGACGTATTAACTCTCAAAATTCCGAGCGAAATGTAGAACGAAAAATTTTAGATGATGAAAAATGTAGGAGGCCAAAGTTGAACGTAAAAAGTTGCAATGCTTAAATAGTAAAATGTGTAAAAGTATTGGGTTTAAAATAATAAAAAAATTAGATAGTTGTACATTATGCATAAAAATATGTACACACAACTTATTAATTAAAATATATATAATGTAATCATCATTATGATTAGTCATGTCATCTTGATAGTTCTATCATGAAAACATTTTCAACGTGCACAAATAAAATTGACCCTTTGATATATGACATGCCCCTGGAGCAAGTAAACGAGTCCAAGTTTTTCTGAATGTAATAAACAATTTTTTATTTTCATATTTTAATTATGTGATAAATCATTAAACTAAGCCTTTTAGTAAATAATCCAAATCACCCTTTTAAGAATATTATCGCAACCTAAATTAGTCATAAAGTGAGTGGCATGCAACAAATGGTAGAGTTTGAAAAATTCTACAGGGGCGTCGAAAATTACGAGACCCATAGAAAGTCTAATTATGAAGCCTAATTTTAGAAATATTGAACAATAAGAACATTAATCTTAGAATTCTTGAACAGTAATTAGTTGATGCAATATAATGGTTAAATCTCATATCAAATGATACACTTAAAGTTAAAAACTAGCAATACTCAAAAGTTTGATCTAATTTTCATCTCTTAACATTCCTAGTTCACTACCTAGCTTCATGAAGTTAACAATGATGAATCATAAATGAGAAGCTAAATGATTCAATTTAGGTTTACATTGTGATCTTGAAGCAGACAACTAAAGATAAATAGAAGATTATTGGGAAAAAAAGTCAGAGGGGCAAGATTTTTTAGAGATAAAAATCAAGGGCCCCGACTCCATTCGTATTAAAATTTTGGACGAATCACATATAAATTTATATTTTTGAACGAAAAAGCAGAGGGGGTCGGGGCCTCCGCGGGCCTCTTCAAAGATGTACCCCTACATACAACTTTGCCTTTAAACCATGCTAGTGATCGATAATGAGTCGTCTAGTAGTTAGATAGATCTTGGGTTTTCAAAAAACTTACAATCTTTATTCCTAATGAGACTTTTTTTTCCACTATCAAATGAATTTATTTTTTCATGTCATTGAAAATTTCAATTCTTTTGTGTGATAAGTTGTACAAATTTTTATGGCTATCTGAAAATCATAAATTTCATTCTATTTATTTTATAAGAGTTATTGGATTTTAATAATTCTAACTTTTATATGTTGACTGAGATTATTCTCAACTCAAGACATGTTTATACACACTCTTAACTTTGACTTTATTTTCCTCCAACGTTCACTTACTGACTTAGAGTTAACCCCCGTTAGTTTTTTTTTCTAAAATGAGGCCAACTTTCAGTCATTTTTCAACTCTGCCGCTGCCCAGCCTCTATTGGATCCGTTTTCCCGTTGTCTAGCCTCCATCGTTACCTGAAATCTATTTCCAACGAGTCAAGTGGTTTAGATCATGAGGTGGAGATTGACGGGTTTTAGGGTGCAAATTTTCAGATTGACGGACCTGATGGTAGATTCCAACATTCTATTTAGCGTTTTGGCCGCAAAAGTAGTCCACGTCATCAAAATCTAACGTGATTAACTCTCAGTTAGTAAGAGATCATTGGAGGAAAATAAGTTTAAAGTTGAGAACGTCTATAAACGTTTCTTGAGTTGAGATTAATCCCGGCCAATAAATAATAACCCATTTATAATTATATAGATAGTTTTCTTTGAGTATTCGTTTAAATTAGTCATTAACCTCCAGTTTATTAGTTTGAAAAACTTATGATGATGATGATGTTTAATCATGTTCATCACATGCTTCCATCATAGAAACACCATTTTCAACGTGCATTACCTAAATTAACCCCATGATCTATGGCATGGTCTCTAAGCAACTTAAAAAAATCCGGCTAAAAATATATAAAGCTGATTAAAATAACATTTATTCTTCGAAACAAAAT
The DNA here is from genome assembly GCA_025215565.1 of Flaveria ramosissima. Taxonomy (NCBI): domain Eukaryota; kingdom Viridiplantae; phylum Streptophyta; class Magnoliopsida; order Asterales; family Asteraceae; genus Flaveria; species Flaveria ramosissima. The sequence continues at coordinate 62,754,859 of CM046034.1, read as the reverse complement.
CATACAATTGTTATTAAGAAAAACAACCCAAAGAGTCCAAAGTTCTTTTAAATGTAATAAACAAGTATTCAATTCACATTAACCATTAGTTTATTTCATTATAATAAATAAGTGTCCTTTTAGTAAACAATCCAAATAACCTTTTGTTGTCCAAGCCTCTAAATAGGCAAATAGACTAAGGATCTTAAAAAAAAGATTATGTAAGTTTAAACTTTTACAAGTAAAAGATGAGATGGAATTAAAAGAAAAAAATTATTGTTAAAAACCAAAAGCCCTTGTGATAGAGTGCTAATGCAGTGCTAATGCTATACTAAGTCCACCCCTTGTGTATAGAATAGAAAATACTAGTCAATACTATTTTATTAAAAATATTAAGCTTTAAAACGATTGATGTTCTAATATGATTATATTCTTTTGAAATTTCTTTATGATACATAACGAAGACATAAATCCATAATTAAAAGAAGAATTATGAAACATGATCACTTTTTAGTGATTACCGTTTACTTTTAAATATGGAGTATGTAATAATGTTGAAACAAGTCAGACAAATAATAACCATGAGATATCATGAAACATGATCACTATTTTTACAATTATATTTTCAAGTTTCAATATCGTTTAGTTGTTGGTACAAAGACTCACACAACTAGTGTTAGAGCTCTCAGTAGGACCATGTATGAGATTCTTCTTGTTCGAAATGATCATGGCAATCAGTAATTGGTTGTTCCTCATCATCCCGAGTTAAAAATAAAGTTGTAGACACCAATTATACCCATTAGAAGGGATCCTAAGGCGATAATACAATTAAGTCAACATATACATAACTAGAGATATCGTGCATGAATATGCATGCATATGTGCCGTATACAAGAAAGAACACATATCATATTAAGAGAGAGAGAACACAAAACGGGAGAATGAACGGTTAACCTCCTTTGCTGAAATAAGAGCCAGCTAACTTTAACATGTGTCAAACTAGTAAAATCAGAGCCTATAAAAACATCATACCCAACTTGTTATACTATCACCAAACCCAATACGAAGGTATTATTAACCAATTCCTTTATGAATTATGATTTGTGCGACTAAATTTAGATATAAAATAGCATTAAAACTTAACTAACTCCTAGTTTAAGAAAAGTCAAAATTACCTTCTTCCTCTAACAAACCATAAATCTAATTTATCTAAAGATATTATGTCACCATCTAACCAATTTTTTGTTGTTTTACACCAATAAATGAAAGATTCTCTCATTCTCCCAATACATCTGAATGACTAAAACAAACAGTAGTATCTGGTGCGATGTCGTTTAGCTCACACTCATGACTCATGCATTCAGCTTCCACAACACTATACACTACACCACACCACCATCTTTCTCGAAAAGCGAGTTTCCCCTTTACTCTCTCCACTAATCGTTAACCTACACTAGCTCCGCCGTCGATGTCGTCGCCGGATCCGGCAGCATCTCCGCCGTCGCCGCTCCAACCGTCGGTGATCAACACCACAACTCCGGCGACGTCGTTTCCTTTATTTCCTCCGACGAATGCGAGTTCAATTGGCTCTGAATCTAATCCTTCGCCGGTGATGGATACACGATCTGGTGGTAACTCTACATTGGTGGCGCTTGGCGTCGGAATCGGCATTGGCGGTGCGATTGTGCTCGCGTTTGTTGCGGTGTTTGTTGTGTGGTATAAGCGACGGAAGCGGCGACGCCGTGCGATGGCGGAGAGTTCGCTAGGGTTTAAAGGTTAGGTGTTTTGTGGTGGTTGTTGTTGTTAACTGTTTGATGAGCTATTTTAGGTTGTTTTACTGTTTGTTGATTGTGATTAGCTTTTGTGATCTATGTTAATTGATATGGGTTTTGGATGCTCGATTTGGTGTTTTTAGGCTTTGGAGATGAACATTGGTGGTGAATTTCATGTTTTGTTTTCGTAGTTAGATGAGAAATTGCTGTTAATGCACAATATGGATATGATAGATGAGTAGATTTATCTTTCAGGTATCATTATGGTGTAGAAGATTAGATGTAGAATAAAATGTTATGTAGGTTTTCATGTGAAGTGAGCTATTGATAGTAAGTGAGAAACAGTGATTGCGCTGTTAAAATCTGGTTAGCAAGCCTTATGAGTTGAGGCTATTGGTAATTGGTAAAGAGATGAACAGAAGCTTCTTTGTTATATTGCGCTATGATTGGTAGGTTCAAGTAGCTTTGAATCACATTCAGTTATACAATGCGCTGATTTCTATGTTTATTTGACTGTATCTGTAGTCATTTCACATTTTAGGAATCTCCTCGATTGTATTATTAGCCTACTATATCCTTGATCATTGCACATTTTAGGAAGCAGAATGTACAATGGAACAACAGAGTAAGATTTAGCAAAGATAGATTGAGAATTTATGTTCACATGTTCGTTAAGGATACATAGATTTTAACTGAATGAAGCTACAGTTTATTTTGAGCATTGAGGGGTAGCTATTCTGTGTATCCATGTTGTGGTCAACAGCTTGCAATCCTCATTTTCACTCTTCATATAACTAACAACGTTCTCTTGCACCTTTCAACTCCATCAATAACCTCAACCTGTTATTACTTATTTGTGGTTTTTGTCTAATATATAGATTTACATAACTGTTTTTATTTGGGTTGTAATAATCATTACTCATTTTCGTGTACCGACTAGTTTAAGTTAGGGTAACATTTTCAAGATCTCAACTTGCATTATTAATTTTTTTTATGGGTTATGAATTCTATAGATGGCTTTGGTGCTGCACCTCAAAACTGGCAACAAAATGCTCCTCAATCTAAGGAAAATAAGAACGGATTGTCTAATTTTCAGTTATCTTCACTGGGTTCTTCAGCCCCCCCTCAACCACATTCAACAAGCAGTACGGGATCTGAAAAGCCCAATCAAACTAATATGGGTTGTGGTTATAACAAGACCATATTCACATATGAAGATTTAGCAAAAGCAGCAGAAGGTTTCTCACAAGCCAATCTACTTGGTCAAGGTGGTTTTGGGTATGTTCATAAAGGAATCCTTGCTAATGGAGAAAAAGTTGCAATTAAACAATTGAAAGTTGGAAGTGGACAAGGGGAACGTGAATTTCAGGCTGAAGTTGCTATCATTAGCCGTGTCCATCATAAGAACCTTGTATCATTGGTTGGATATTGCACTTCTGGGCTTCAAAGGATGTTAGTTTATGAGTTTGTTCCGAACAACACTTTGGAATTCCACTTACATGGTGAGTCGAATTTTGTTCTAGGAATTGAGCATCTTATCATATATAATATGTTCAGCAAACTTAAACTTGATTGACAACTTTATTTGTGTAAAGAACATTCTTAGCTAAACAATAATGCACATGTAGGATTTTTTAAGGTGAATAGTATTAGTTTTTATGAAATAGCACCACCCTAATTAATTGTGATAATGTATGCATAGGCCCCCATAATATCATAAACAACATTTTAGGTCAACTGAGCATCAATTTTGCTACATTTATACAAATTATTTGCCAAAAGAAATGTGAAAAAGGTTCCTAAATTTATAAAAGAAGCCATGCTTCTTACTTTACAAACATTTTATTGATCTATAACTTGTTAACACCTCATCTAAGGTAATTATCTTTACATTATTGTGTAATAGTTTGTAGATATAAGATATATTTATGTTCTATTTGAACCTTGCCTTTACTTGTACATCTTGATAAACATATCATTTCATGTGAAACTATGATATGGCAGGTACGGGAAATGATCTATTAAATTGGGATATGAGGATGAAAATTGCTCTAGGATCAGCAAAAGGATTGGCGTATTTACATGAGGACTGTGAGTTGTCCATTAAAAACTATTTTTGTTTCTTTAGAGCTATTTAACTATCAAGATATTAGTTTTGATAACTGTTGGAACTAATTTACATTTCAGGTCAACCTAAGATCATTCATCGAGATATCAAGTCTGCAAATATACTTCTTGATAGCAATTTTGAGCCAAAGGTAGAATTTGCTTGCGTCACATATAGTTGAAGCCTTAAACCAGATTAAGAAACTGTAGATTATACACTTGTCTTTTAGCATCCAGTATCATCTAATGTCAAAAGTCAAATTCTTTTATTCAGGTTGCAGATTTTGGACTTGCTCGATTTACTTCTGAAACAGACACTCATGTTTCCACCCGTGTGATGGGAACTTTTGGGTTAGATTTACGCACCTTTCTTATCATATTTTATTAATCACAAATCAATATGCCTAAACTATCCTTTCCTTTTCCTTTTAGTTATTATAAATAATTAATTAGTATGAATATATATTCATATGTAAATGAATGCTTGTTTTTGCAGCTATTTAGCTCCAGAGTATGCACTTACCGGGAAGTTGACTGAAAAATCAGATGTCTTTTCTTTTGGTGTCATGCTTCTTGAATTGATTACAGGGCGCCGACCTATTGATAAAACTCAATTTTTGGATGATAATATTGTTGACTGGGTGAGTTTTTCTTTCTTCGTTTTCAATAGGATCTTTTGGTAGTTGGTGGTGTTAATCGTTAATCATCATTAATTTATATACACAACCAAAGTGGCAACATCTATTCTAATAACATATGTTTTATAACTTTATTGTAATCTTTTTGTTACTGAAACTTACTAATGGCACACATCTTATATTTAGGCAAGGCCATTGCTTACTCAAGCATTGGAGGATGGTAATTTTAGCACGTTAGCGGATGCGAGATTGCAAAATAATTATGATTGCACTGAAATGTCTAGGATGATTACTTGTGCTGCTCTTTGTGTGCGCCACTTGGCAAGACGAAGACCATCAATGAGCCAGGTACAAGAGCTAAACTTCAGAAGTTCAAGTAAAAAATTTTCGGGTAATAAGTTAGTTTACAAACAAGAGTAATGCATGTTTATTAAATTGGGTGCAGATAGCTAGAGCTTTAGAAGGAAACTTACCGCTAGAGGAATTGGATGAGGGTATCAAACCTGGACATGACAAATCAAAAGGTTCTCATGAAAGCTCAGATTTTGACACAGCCCAATACCGAGAACAACTTAAAAAGTTCCAAAAAATGGCATTTGAAAGCCAAAATAACTCTAGCGTGTGGAGTGCACCCACCAGCAATTTCGGTCAACAGCCATCGGAATCCAGCAGTGAGGGCGTAAGAACAACCCGTGATCTCGGGTCGAGTATTGGAGTTCATCAAATACCAATTGATTGATTAACATATATAAAGATACTCCATCAAGATAATGGGAAAGAAAACTAATAGTTGCTCACATTTCTAGCAAGAATGAATCCAGTTTGTAGGATTCTTGGTTTATTAAGTTTGTAGGAAAATTTATTTTCAAGTATTGTGTTTATATAGAGGGGTTTATGATTGTACATAAGGACTAAAGTTTTTTTTATTGGTTTTGTTGAACTAGGAGGTTGGGACCAAAAGGTTTCTGTTTGTTATTGTGGTGTGTTTAGTTTTGCATTCTATGGTTTGTCAGTAGACATATAATCCATCATTTGTTCTTATTTGTTATTTGTTACTGTTTTGTTTGTGTTTATTCTAACATGACATTTAGAATTGATCCTACACCATGCTTAATACCTTAATGACTTCACTCACACAAGCAAGATTGGGTCTCTTGACTAGACTAGGTGTTTTGCCTATAGCTTCTTCACGGGAATGCACACGCTCGTCTCATACCGTTTATGAAGCTTGTTTTTTAAATACTTATAGTGGAGGGTAAAACATTATGAATTTGTCAAATATTTTACCAAATTCAATCTTTTTCAAAGGAATTGAGATTTATTAAAGGTGTATGAATTCCAAATAAATATTACTGACAAAACATTCATAAAGGAATTGAAATTTATTACTCATTGCAAATCGTCACCACCTCCATCATTACCTATCATCGTCACTACATACCACCACACGCCATCGCCATCACCATCAACAATCGATCGCACCCTACCGCTGCTGCTGCTACCACCAACCAACAGTCGCCGCTGAGCGCATCTAAAACCGACGCGATCGGCAACAACGGTCGGTGGTCAACGACAACAATCCTATGTCGGCAACAGACGTAATCGTTGGAGACGGTCGTTTGTCGGTGGTGGGTGAGGTTATGGGCGATTGTCGGTTGTCGACAACAACAACGGTTAAAGGTCAGTGGCAGCGGCAGTCGGAGGCTTTGGCGGTGACGGTGGGCAGTGGGTGATGGCGGGGCTGGGGGGATTGATAGCAAGGTGGGCGACGATGGTCGCCAGAGGTGAAAACGGTCTATGGTTACGGTCTTTTCTTTCAAATAGGAGATTTCAACTTTTTTTATTAAATTTTTTTATAATTCGAAAATAATTTGAAATCCTTCATTAAAAGGCTTCAAATTTAACAGAATTCATTTTAATTACAATTATTTTTTCAATCAAACACGTTAAGAATATAATTAAAATTTTAATTCCGTTAAAATTCTACCAATCAAACACATTGACTAATAAAATTCAGATTTCAATTCCATTGAATTTTCGCATGGCTACATACCAAAGACATTAATTAAAAAAAAAGAGAAGATTGTGCCAATCGGATATAAAGTCCAAAGATCATTTTAAGTTGAATAATAACCACGTCACCATCGTTTTACGAACAAAAATACATGTCAAATTTACAAGTTAAGTAGGAGAAAATAAGCAATTCAATACAAAATTATGTTCTTCATCTGATGTGAATTGTTATCCTCTCTCTGCATCTGTTTGTCGAGATCATCGATCACCGATAACAATGGCTTCTCGCCGGAGAATGCTACTCAAGGTCATCATCCTCGGAGACAGCGGGTAATAATAATATTAATTCTCTCAATTTCTTCATTTCAGATCACATTTACCGTACAAAACAAACTTTTATCTCCAATTTGACGATGAATTTCTCGTAGAATTGATTGAAATTCAAGTGTCCGTTCTAATCTAGGGTTATTTGATCATATGTTGCAGCGTTGGGAAGACGTCTCTGATGAATCAGTAAATTCAAAATCACCGATCTATATGTTTTATGATTTTATCTCATGTTTTGTGGATTTTGATTGCGTTCGATTTGATTACTCGATTAGGTATGTGAATCGTAAGTTTAGCAATCAGTACAAGGCCACCATTGGAGCTGATTTCTTAACGAAAGAAGTTCAGTTTGAAGATCGATTGTTCACAATGCAGGTGATATGAACATTCATACACATCATTTTGTTACTCTCCGTATGATAATTTTTTAGACGTGTCTTTGAGCAACTGGTAAGGTTGTTGTTATTTGACGTTGAGGTCATAGGTTTAAGCCGTGAGAAACAGTCTCATGCATAAAGTATAGAATTCTCATGCATAAAGTATAGAGTAACGTTGCGTACATCATATCGATAAGCGATTTGGCCCCTCTCTGGACCTTACGTATGCTCTTTTTTTGTGTAATAAGTTTTGTTTGTTAATTTGCAAGATATGGGACACCGCTGGACAAGAGAGGTTTCAAAGCCTTGGCGTGGCGTTCTACAGAGGTGCTGATTGTTGTGTTCTTGTGTATGATGTAAATGTCATGAAATCGTTCGAGAGTCTGGGCAATTGGCGTGAAGAGTTTCTAGTTCAGGTGATTGTTGATTGCTAACGTATCATTATTATTGTTGTTGTTATTGTTATTGGTTTGATGTGTTTCTTGTCATTTGTGAAAACAAATCTTTTTAACGGTGTATTTAGGCGAGTCCATCGGATCCTGACAGTTTTCCCTTTGTCGTGCTGGGGAATAAGGTAGATGTCGATGGGGGCCATGGTCGAGTGGTAGGTTATGCCGTTTGCTGTTTTCCTGTTGAAAAATGATTATAATTTATGTTTTTTCTTGTTTTTGATGTTGATAATATATGATTGTAGGTTTCCAGAAAGAAAGCAAAGGCATGGTGCGCCTCAAAGGGAAACATACCATACTATGAGACTTCTGCAAAAGATGGAACTAATGTTGAAGCTGCCTTCCAATGTATAGCCACAAATGCTCTTAAGAATGAACCTGAGGAAGAAATGTAAGGTTTCTCCAACTCATTTCATTGGTCTTACAAAATCTTGGTAAAATGAGCGAGTTAGATTGCGTTGGGTAATGGGTTTGGGTCAAACGGGTTCTGACTAATATAGGCTCAGGTTGTAAAGAGTTATTTTAGAAAAAAAAAAGTATCAAAATGGGCGGGCCAGCTGTGGTGGCGGAGGTGCTGGTGTCACCAACGAACGCTAGGTGCTGGCAGTAGACAATGGTCATTGATGGGGTAGGCCCATTTGGACCAGGGTTAATCTACTCAAATGAACCTAGATGCAGAACTTTTCAACCCAAATCAAACCATAGTTCTGAAGAATGAGTCATGATAGCCACCCTCTACATATCCTGAGCTTGACGTGTAAATGTTTCCAAAAGGCCCGCCACATTATGAAACATAAATATATAATCATCAATAGGAATACCTAGCAGAGGACCGTATGTCCTGATTCCACCACTGTTTGTAATGGTAACTTGGTTTGTTGATTATGGTTGTAGGTACATCCCGGAGACAATTGATGTCACAGGTGATGGTCGTCAACACAGGTCTTCTGGGTGCGAATGTTGAACCAGTGGAGCTTGTGGTTTCTATAGGTTTGTTTCAGCTTCTTGACAAGCAATTAATCGAATGAATCCAATTGCATAGTAATTGTTTGAAATACGAGAAGACAACCATGGTTTCTCATCTTATTCTGTTATTAGATAATAATAATGCATCTGGAATGGTTCTTTTAACAAATTCATATACGTGACAATACCAGTTGTAGCAATGTTCCTGTAATAAATAGTTTGCGATCAATCAAACCAAAGCAAAGCAAGAATTTTTAAAACTAGAGAGCGAGTTTCTGAAAACCGATGATTCATGATTTCACAGTTTGAAACTCTAGCCATGTCAAAATAACACATTCATTGCATCTTTATATGATATAAGCGAGTGAAGCAGGCAGATTTAAGGCGACATTTAGCAAAATTCATTCATAACATAGGTACAGGTTTCAATTGCATCCATCAAAAAGTAAAAACCAAAAGTCCTGCTTGTAGAACACACTCTCAGATAAGTAGACCTAATCTGCACTTCGACAAATAATTTTAAGCCAGGATGACGATCCAACAAAATAAACCAGAGGAGAAATGTCACCCTGTTACCCACCAAAATCTATATTCATGATTTTACAAATGAAACGCGTACCCTGTCCTCCATAAAAACACACAATCGACACGATATTAAATGTCACGGCAACTTATGCAGCAGCCTCAGGCTTCTCAGTTTCCATAGCTGCTGGTGCATCAGAAGTCTCATTGTTTTCTGCACTTGGGTTTGGGCTTGTGGCATTCTCTGATTAAGAAGGCTGCTCGCCTTCCTGAGTTGGTGCGGGTGAGGATGGTTTCTCGGGAGTAGATGGCTTTGGTGGGGCTGGCTTTGGTTTCGACATTATTGGCCTACAGACCCTATACATATAAATACAGGTTCAGCGTGCTTCGGAAGCGTGTCTTGAAGTTGCTTTGACTCTCGCAACCAATTTTCTACTTCTGAGCATTCATTCAAGACCTGGAAAGAGAAGGGAGAGTAGCCAAGTGAGAATAGAAAAAAATGATTGACACACACAATTAAAAAATGGGATATCGAGATCATTACCTTCTGTTTCTCACTCGACTCAATGTGTTCATACTTTGGATCACCAGATGCTGCAGCCTGCCTGTACACATTAACATGATTCAACAGTTGATCAACAAAAGATCCTCTCTCCGAGTGCTCCTTGTATCGTTGCTCGATGGGATCACCTTGCTGCAATTGTTTAACAGTGTCAAATGTATATATCAAATATTAAAATCAGATATATACATAAAAGATCAACGTTAATAAACAAACCTTTTTAAGCTCATCAAGTTTGGCAATGTATACACCTTTAGTTTCATCTTCACCATCTTCATACAACCAATCTTCTGTTTCTTGAAGTTTAGCTATAAATGTTTCTCTCTCTGGTTCCATAACATACTCGTGCAATTTATCATGCAGCTTGAAGATAAGAGAGATCGTCTCAGCATTTCCATGTGAACATATTAAATTTTACTGGGAGGCTAATAATAACTTACCTTGTTTCTCATATCATAGACATAGGCTTCCACAACATTCTTTTTGTCCTTTGTTTCCTCCATAACACGGTCCTGCAACGCCATTTCAAACTCCTTTTCCACTGCTTTCTCCACATCTGCCGGTAGCATTGCCCCATATACCAGCTCAGAAACTGGTATGTTGGTTTTTTTGATCTTTTTCTTTGGAGCTTCCACCAACACAACAAAACAAATTAAAAAAACACACTAATAAGTAATATTCTGCATCTAGAATGAAAATTCCTAGAAGTATTATCAATACAAGTTCACGTATTTTTGCCCCAATTTTGCCAACATTCATCTCCCAAAAACTAAAGAGGGCATTTACAACAAATTCGTAACAATCATTTGGCTATCCTTTCCAAATTTCCATTCTGGGAATCTTGGGCAGATCCTTTCCAAGTTAAAGCACTTGAGAAAGGAAAGCTTTCTTGGACCTTTAAAATGAAAGGAAATCCAAAATTAGGTTCTTTAAATACATAGAGGGACTGCTATCAGAAGTCACGCGAACAGCTCAAGAACATGCATAAAAAGAAAACTGAATCATACCTGGAAGTCTCTAACTAGCAATATTCAAATGAGCATTACATGCCTATGAAATTTCTTTTATGCATGAGTGTAAACCGCTCACAAAAATCACTCAACACTCGGTTATTTATATATATAAATGTATAAGTGAATCACTCAATGCCAACCAATGATACAAACATGGTAATAAGCTTGCAAAGGGGTCAAATCTCCACCAATTAACATGAGAAAATGCATAAATCAAGAGGACCTTTAACGGGTCGTAACGGGGCTTGGGTGAAAAGGGTATGGAATTTTTGGTAAAAGTGGTTAAACGGATAAAAATTCCAGAAATCTAGATGCTAAGTATGATACATTACACTAATGCGTAAATACGCTTTAATATAACTAAACTAATACAAATATATTAAACGTGAGCTATGCACGAAATCTATTCTTTTTTTATGCATCAAATAACTCACATTTATTTATTCCTATTCTAAACACCAAAATATAACAATATAACATTTTTTTCTTTTTCTTTTCTTTTTTTCATATTTTTCTTTTTCTCTTTTGTTTTCTTTTCACAGAACAATGGACGCCTAACTAAAACAAATAAACATTAAACACATTCGATGCCAAAATTTAGACAACTAGAAATAACTGGAATTTTATCACAAGGGTTTAAAAGATAAACGTGGCTAATTTGGTTAAATGGCTAATGATATGGGTAATAACAAAGAAACAAGGGAAAATGGCTCAACATGGTGACTAATGGTGACAATTAGGTGAGGTGAAAGAAAAGAAATTTGGCTTATAAGGTGGGTATTCCTAATGCCTCTGTCATTTTCCTGCAAATACTCAGTTTATGGTCTTGAAATGCATATCCTTGGCAAGTTCTCACGTGAATGCACATCTGGCACACTCAAACATCAACAAAAATGTAAGCAAACACTAAATCATATGATCTAATGTGATAAAGGCACAAATAAGCTTACGGAAATGGAGGGATAAAGGTAAGGTTTAAACCCATGCATAATCATCATATTTTCAACTTGTAATACTCACTAAATATCCGAAACATTTTATCATAATCCACTTGGTTTCTCTTAATTCCGTGATGTTAACAATTCAATCATGTTTTAAGATCTCAAATAAATATAAATGGATGCAATTTATTCAAATTTTTGAAAAAATTTTTTTTTGTCAAAAATGGGATTGTTTTAAGGTGCAATTAGATATATATAAAAGACTTGCAAAAGTTCACAAAAAACCCAAACATCCCCACACTTAAAATATACATTGCCCTTAATGTATCAATGTATGAACATATAATGCAAAAACAAACGGGGAGGGGGGGGAGGGAAGACGGTGAAACAGAAAACTCCCCTGAAGAAATCCATGAAAACATGCCCAAGAAGTTCTCAAATGGCTGCTAAGCGATTCCGCGCATTAAGTTTCCAACCAAAACCATCCATTCTCAAGATAAATCACACTTCAACATCGATCTTTAACTGAAAAACAAAAATAAAGCTAATTAAATAAATACACAAAAGCATATAAGTACGAAAAACTTACAAAACCTCGGGTTGCCTCCCGGAAGCGCTTGTTTATTAATGAGTCATTAGCTTGACTCGGCCCTATATGCAAAACATTCTAGGGCAAGTAATGGAATAAATTAACAAATGGGTGGCTTATGATATTTGAAAACTTATCCATTCCATTTGATTTAGTGCATTCACCACCGATTAATAAGGAAACCAATGGTAAACACAAACACGATGCAAATGGGTCGTGCCACCAACACTTGTATTTGCCCGGACCAAAAATAATACAACATATGTAATGAAGGAGGCGATCATCCTGATAATATGTTGTTGATTTGAAATTTTTAATGCAAGGATGTCGCATTTTCATCGTTCGTTGGTCCGTGAAGTAGTTTTCCCTCTCTCGTGATCCATTTGATTTATGTGATGAATCATCATAATGCTCAATCACGAGCCAGCTATCTTTGGTGCAAATATGAGGATCGAGTATCAACATGGTCATTGGTTCATTGGTGAACCCATCCGCTTGCAAATATTCTTCTTGATGCGGTTCTTCTTTGATCACCATGGTTGGCTTCCCATAAAGTAGTGCTTTTAAATCATCAAGGTCGCTAAACGCGTCGAACCATCCTCCTTTCCTTTCAACAAGAGGTATGCTCACCAACTCATATCCAAACTTGTCCTCCCAAGATGGAATTGTGTGGTTTGTGGTTTCCTCATCACTGAGATTATGAAGGACCACTTCTATCTCATCCAAGACCTCCTATTCATTCCTTTGCAATTCCTCCACATCTTGCTCGTCATTAGTCAACACACAAGGACAAATTAATTGTGGCTCATCAAACTCGAATGTGTTTTGAACTAGAGGTGGCATTTGTACTTCATCCATTATTGTCTCCAATTCTGATTCTTGATTAAATACATCAAAGTATATAGTAGGCTTGGCTTCAATTCCATCCTTCTTTTCTAAATCAGTGCTCGGATCTGTGTTGCAAGATGAACTTTCTTGTAGAAGCTGGACATACATCTTGTTAACTTCAACACTCAATGCCTCTAATCTACGGCGTTGTTCAGCGAGTTCACTAGCATAGCTCTCTTGTTGCTAAACCTCATCTTGATTATAACTAATGGTAGGTTGTGAAAACATATCAATTCCTTGTTGCAACAACTTATATAATAATGGACGGGGTTCAGTTTGGAATGGTGTTATGGTAGACTCCTCAAATGGTTGTGAGAAAGTATACGACTCTTCATAATAATTTGTGGGGTACCCCTGAAAATGGAAACACTCCGGTGTGTAATGACGTCCTCCACATATCTCGCACCAAATAGCCTCATGGTAATCACCATGATTAAAATTGTATCCGCCATAGTAACTCCTGTAGTCGCGATCCATGAAAGTCACTATAAAGAACACTCAAATAAAAAGATCACGGGCACCAGATAGAAAAAATACAAAATAAATACAAACATAAAAAGAATCTAAAACATACATAAATGGTTAAAGTAGCAACTTGGACCTTTCTTGAAATCACCGTGTCCCCGGCAACGGCGCCAAAAACTTGATGTGTGTGAAGTATATATATATATATTATATGAAAATTCACACAATTTGTTTTAATTTTAAAGAAACGATTATCACATTTAGACTAACTACACACAATAGGCAAGCGCACCTATCGTATAGTAGTATAGCTTGAGGTAAGAACCGAGTATCGATCCGTGGACACAATAGCTCTCAATACTAAATCATCATCACTATTTAACCGATCACTTGAGTTTGGATTTGTGAAAATTATAATTAACTAAAACGATTAGCAAATGAAACTAATAAACTAAGGAAGTAAAGATAAAGATACACAATCAATTAAAGACACCACTTGGACTTTGATTCCACTTAGCATGAAATTAACAACTAGCACAATATGGTCATATTAGAAGCATTTTTTCTTGAACTTCTTCAAATCTTGGGTTTTTTTCACAAAAATCATCGAGCTTCATCCGAAAACTACAAAATTCAAATAAAGCACAAATAAGTGTCTAAATTATGAATTTTGTATCAAAATTTACTTAAAATGCAAAGAAATATATATTGAAAACATGTATATTTATTATCATATCAACGTCCCACTTCACTTTTTCTTCACTTTTTCCATACTTCAAGTGTTTCTTTCTTCGTGAGCTTTCAGCTTCCATTCTAACTCCCGAAAACACCCGAAATGTGTCTGTTTTCGCTCCGCAAGCCTGAAAATCAAGTAACTCTTAAAGTAATTGTGTTCCACTATATTAAACACATAAAAACACATAATTAAACATTTTAAAATAGTGAAAAACACCGACACATCAACCCCCCCCCCAAACATGACAACCACCACCGGATCCCTGAAACCATAGTTAGAGAGAGTCTGACAGCCCCCCGGTCAAAACCCATGCGGAGAAGGCCGTCGGCCGCCGCGTGAATGCTACCATCTCAAAACCTCGAAATCAAGTCGGAGAAGAGGGGAAACAAACACAACGCCGCCGCAACCAACAACCGTAAGCATACACGCCTTTCCCTCTCCACCGTGTGAAGGTAGAAGGAGTAGATCGGCGGCAACTGACATCAACGCCCACCAGAGCTCATTCCCCCATAAACCCACTTTCTCTCTATACAAAACACCAAGATATCACATATTATTAATACAGTTTGAGAAGGCGAGGCAAAAATGAAAAACCTCAAAACTCATGTAGCCAAATAAACACACTTCACAAATTCACTATTCATTTAACTTGGTTTTTAAACATTATATAAATATAAATAATATAATTTGTATACTTATGTTATAGGATTACAAGAATAATCTAATTTAACGGTACTTTATGATTGTTAACCTAAATAAAGCCAAAACACTTGATGAGCTTCGACTAGAGTCATGGTATTACATGTTTAATCCATCCATAGAATATTGACTAGATAGATTATTCATATAGCATCCTAATCATTTTAATTTCATTATCGATTAAAGGCACACATGGATAATATACAAAGGTCTTGCGTCTTTCGAGACATGTTAGTGCAAATATCATTTACATGTGATATTGGGAGTAATGATTAATTAATCGATAACGATGTATTATAGCGTTTTTTAATATGTTACACCAATTGATTGTTTAGGAAACTTGATAGCACAATCAAGCATATGTTTAAAATGGCTTGATAAGGGTTTGCCGTTGACTTTTGCTTACACATGGAACTTAAAGTCTCATGAGCTAGCTTTTTTCCGGATATGACTAGATTGGAATTGCCATTTAGCATCATAAAGTGTACTTTGATATAAACTTATGAAACTATACATCAAACTCTAATATGTAACTACATCCATTGTCACTCACTCATTCGTCAGAAATGAGCAATTTTGATTTATACAAACACTTTCAAAATATGTAACTAAAAATTTGATGAATGATAGAATACTTTACACGTAACAAAACTAGTAATTTTGATTTATACAAACACTTCAAAATAAGGGTGGTACTCAAAACCATAACATGACTCTAAATTTGATAAGTATTTAGAACGTACAAGTGACTTTACTCAAAAACTTGGTTCGATTTCCCATCATGTGTCTTGATCATTCACTTTCATTCTTTTGATGTTTCTAATTTGAAAGTCTACATTTAATCCGACTTTTGGCCCACACATTGCTAATATTGAATTTGATTAATTCTCATCAATTAGTGATAATTAAAATCCACTTTTGCTTAAAGTTACATTTATGCCAAATTACCTTAACAACTCCTATAACCAACATCTCAAATAAGCTAGATATTCTTGGTTAATTCTCATCAATCAGCGATGACAATTCTAAACAAAATTTTTGACTAAATTTATCCTAATTTAAATTTGTAAACTATGAGAATTCGTTTAACCTGGAGTGGATGTAGTCTTAGATTTGAGTTTAGGCATCTTGACCTATCATTTTAACCCCTTTAGGTTATAGTTGCAAAAATCATATGTCACTTCGTACGCACATGTAATTAAGTACAATTGATCATTTGAAATCATTTAATTGCCAATCTATTTAACTTGTTAGAATATAAATTTTGATAGTTTAAGTCTAAATTGGCTTAAAACATTATTTAATTCTGATCCTTTTCATATCTTGATTCAGACTCGCACTAATAGTGAACAATGTAACATTGTATGTTGTATAAAATTGTATGTTATATAAAATCTAACATAAGATGTGTATGGTTATGTATACAATGCTAGTGTTCTACGGTGTTTGTAGTTTTAATAATAAGCATGTATTGAATGTATTAAGATAAAAATTTGTATACTTTTTAACGGGATTACAAAATAATGCAAGTTCACAGCTCATTATGAATAATAGCCTAAAGTAAAACCAAGACATTAATGATCTTCGACTAGAATCAAGATATTATATGATTAATCCATGCATAGAATATTGACTTGAGAGTTTATTCTCTAGAAACCTAATCATTTTAATTTCATTACTAAAGAAAGATACGCATTGATTATGCAAAAAGGTCTGCGTGCATTGATGATGCAAAAAGTTCTTGCGTCTTTCAGGATATGTTATAAACGTGCATGGATGACGCACAAAGGGCTAGCTCTTTCTAGATACGACAAGATAGATCTAACGTCATAAGGTGTACTTTGATATAGACTTGTGAAACTAGACGTCAAACCCTAATACGTAAATGCACCACTTGTGACTCCCATTATTCATCACATATGTGCAACGTCATAACATAACAAGTCATTTTTTATATTGGTAATTATTTCATACCAAATTAATCTTCTATTATTGTGTCTCATCATTGTGTAACAATTCTAAATACTAAACCATAAATTATAACCTTTCATTCAGTTTATCTTCAAATCACCATGCTAACCAATGAAGAATGTTACGATCCTATATAAAACCTTGAAAAGATCGATACTAAGCATCACAACTACCAATAAATACTTATTTTGTTATATATAAAAGAGAGGAAAATTAAGAAATGGTAAAAAAGTTAAACGAAATGAAAGAGTGTATTATTTATTTAAAATACTTCCCAACTTGATCTTAGCTTTTTCAAATTTGACACATGAAATAAGACATCACAATGTAGCAAAACTAGTAATCTACATTTATACAAACATTTCAAAAGATCCACAAGGATCTTGATTATTCAATTTCATCCTTTTGAGGTATTTAAGTTGAAAGTATGTGTTTAATAAACACATTACCAATGATAAATGAGAACACAATTCAAAATACATGGAAAACTTTTTTGAAAAGGAAAAACTAAAAAATATATTGTATCGCGGTCATATATAAGGTGTATGCCGACATATGGCCAACTTTAAAATTATATAAAGTGGACGTAGCATTGGTGTATGACAAAAGAGAAATTAGACATGATACATATTGCTAATATCGATTTTGGTTAATTCGCACTGGTTAGTAACTTATAAAATCCATATTTTTGCTTAAATTTCCATTTAGGTCAACCTTTGTAAAAATGTCGGAGCTCTTTTTGAAGATTAGCATTAGTCTTTATGTTTTTTTTTGTCATAGTGTAGGGACTTGTTGTGTAAATATATGTTTTTTAGTTTTCATTGTCAGTATAAATAGGATATTATATGTATTTTGTAGGTACGAATCAGTTAGAACTTCTGTTATTCACTGTGTACATTGTATCCATGGGAGGCCCTGAGGGTGGGCAGGGTGGGCGACCGCCTAGGGCCCAATCTCATCAGTGGGCCGAAATTTAAATTAATTATATTATATATATGTATATAAAAACAACTATAGATTATTAACAAACTAATTAACAAACCCAATAGCAATTTAATTATCTTGATCAATTGAAATTTAGGATCCGTTAACATTTTAATTAGTTTACTCGATCCAATCTAAACTCAATTAAAAAACGCTAGGAGAGTCATACGATTCGGTTAAGTAAGTAAATTAGATTATTTTGCTACAATACTTTTATTTATTGGTAAAACAATTATTATCGTATTATAGTTTTTTAACATACTGGTTACTGAAACTATATATATAGGGCCCATATTTTCTACTCGCCCAGGGCCTAAAACTATTCGAACACTCTCGGGACCAGTCCTGATTGTATCCATTTTGCATTTGCTATCAATGAAATCTCTATGAAATTTTGAAGTATTTGCATTGTGTTTGATTACTTTGGCTTATAATGGATCATTGTGTTACAATATCAATAGCCAACATCTTAAATAAGCTAGGCATTCTTGGTTAATTCACATCAATCAACAATTACTATTCATATTTTTGCTTAAAACATTTTAAACCACTGCAAAACTTCTGTCATATTAAATTAAACTAACAACCTAAAATTTTATTTGTTCTTCTAAAAATTCTTTTATTAACCAGTACACACATATATTGTGTTACATACGTGTGTGTTGCAATAGTTTTGGCACAACCATCTTCACCCATCTTTTTAGCTAGACATACCATTTTTTATTGTTTGACACAATTGTAATCAACAGCACTCACCCGGTCATTTTCCATTGAATACAATACCAAGATCAACATGCTAGTGTTGAATGGCGTCAAATATTTATGTGATTTCGAATTTGTTCCCTTTACACACATAAAGTCCATTGTTTTTCATGTTAGATGTATTATACCAATCTATATATATGCTTGAGTATGTACTTTTACCATAATATGTTTTGTTTTTTTATTTTTAAAATTGTAATAACATATGAATAATCAAGTGAGAGAACAGATAAAACTTAAGAAAAAAAGAAAGAAAAAGAAAAAAGTTTTAATAAAGTTATATTTAAGGAATTGCATGTGAATTAATGACCCAATGCTTTATAACGGGGTGGGGGCTCTCACATCGAGAGCCGCGGCGAGGGTCGGCTTTGCGCGTAACCACCACCCATCCCGCTTTTTTGACCGTTAATGGTCCATTTTTTGACCGTTACCCATCCCCACCCCTTCCCCAACAGTCCTTAAACCGCGTGAGAATGTTTTAGAGCCGATGTTGAAAAACGTCCTTAAATGCAAACGTCAAATTGTCCGGATATATGGTTGAGAGTTGTAGATTTTTAGTTTTAATATTTTTAATTTTTAAGTTTTTATGTATTTTTAATATATTTTTTTAAATTTAATTTGTTAATTTATATTAATGAAGTAAATTTATTTTTAATTTTAAAAATATTATGGTGTGATGTGGTATGAACGCCCCCAAAATGGTGTGTTACGGTGTGATTGATATAGTATGACATGACACTACATGATTGGTGGGTATGTGTGTGGTGTGGCCATCGCCACCCTAAGCCTTTCATTTGCATGTTTTTGAAGAACTATATTTGGCTTTACTATTTTTATTCTTTTGATCATTACTTCAAGTTAGGTTTGAATATGTTGTTTTTATTTTCATTAAATGTATGTATTTTAGAATTTATTAAAATATGTGTTTTGCGATTTGATTCACCAAGGTCTCGAATATTTAGCCATTCAAATATTCACACGAGATGATGGCATGTTGCAGGGGTGGCTCTGAGGGGGCGGTGGTGGGTGACAGTTTAGGTTCGATTTTTTCAGGGTCCTGAAATTTGTAAAATTTTTATATATATTAAATATATATACATATGTATTTTTTAAGAAAAAACTATAAACTATTAATAAACTCATAAACCGACCCAATAACATTTTAATTATTTTAGTCTATTAAACCTTATCTTAGTGTTCATTAATATTCTAAAATATAGTAAAATGAATAGTTGACTATAAGTAATCCGAATCATATCTTATCTAAAAAATATTTTAAAATTTTTAAATATTAAATATTAACTATTAGTTTAATATTTTAATTCAGCCCGTATTAAAAACGAATTTCTAAACTAGTAAAATGAATAAAGTAAATATGTTTTTTTGTAAATTTATTTTTTAATGCTTATATTGGTAATTTAATTTGGTCAAATGTTTATTTTGGTAGCCCTAAACAAAAAGCCCGGAGAAACCCTTTTTGAGTTTAATTCGGACAACCAAATTTTGACACCCTACATTAATCCCATATTGGTCGTGGACAGAAGAGATTTCTGGTTCATAAGGAATGTCTGAGCTCTAATAACACCAACGCGTTTTGGGCGTATGGGTTGTGGATAAAAGGAGAACTCCATATTTAAGTGTACTCAGGTGGCAGCAAGCCAGGGATGAGTGATCTTCCTTAGAAGTTTTCACCAGAACAATCAATAGCAAATTTGTGAGCTACTCGTGACCAAAAGCAAATGCCAGGTGTTACACAAATTCTTATACAAATAATCTAAAAAGAAAATAAAAACATATGGTCCAATCATGGGCCACTACGTATCTAGTTTGTCTGTCACTATACATAAGTCTTTCAAAATTATATTGATAAAATTTTAGGTAACTGTCCTTTATTCAGTTGCTTATTTATTAATTAGCAATTTACCAGTATTGATGGTTATACTTTAAGCTTTAGAGGTTGTACATATCTTTTGTTTTTTTATTTCTTTTATTTTTTTATTTTAAACAAAATACTTTTATACTAATTAGCAACTTAAGATTGCATTGATGGTTGTACTTTAAACTTTAAAGGTTGTACATGTCTCTTGTATTTTTTATTTCTTGTATTTTTTTATTTTAAACAAAATACTTTTACATCTTTTATATTTTAACATATATAAATTTTTACTTTTAACTTTGATTGTCTATTCTTTTATTCTTTACAAAATTTTTGTTTACATTTCGCTCTAGATTTTGAGACTTAATACTCCGTAACGTGCGTGTATAGTTCAATGTTATTACGCTTAATTTTTCCTACTTAACGGCCACGTTGCCACGTCCGGATCCTAAATCGACTTAGCTTTTGCTTTGTAACGTTTACGTTTCACAAGCGTGGTTTAATATTTTTACGTCTACTTTTCATTTGATTTTATTTTTTTGCTACGTGTTTTTCCGGTGTTAATGGTTGCTTACTGTGGTGTGACATTAGTGCTATTTGATATGGTTTTACGCCCCGTCGCAAAGCTTGGGACTTGATACTAGTTTTTAAATTAAATGGCAACATAATTTTATTTTTATAATTATTGTTTCTCTCTCATTTTGTTCTATATATATCTGAAAACAACCGTCAAAAGACTTAATGTTATTTATTGCATGTCAAACTAATGACGTAATTTTGAATATATGCATGTTTCAAGTGGACCTCATGATGGTCACTCTTTCAGGTCATATGTCTATATGTCTATTAAGTATAGTATGTTAATATCATGTGTATTACACGAGTGATAAATAAATTATTAAATAATTAGAAAAAATATTTATGAATTATAAAATCATACTTGAAAATAAAATATAATTATAATTATGTATAAATATCTACTTTAAGTAAATAAACAATAGTATATTTTTCTTGAACTTTTGTTTTATAAAAAATTACGGTTTTTAAATATTTTGTTTTAAGTAAAATGATTTTTTTTAAAGTTCGTTGCTTTTTGTTTTTAAAATGTGCGTTATTAATTAAAAATAGTTTTTCAATTTATTAAATATACCACATGTGTGTTATTTAAAAAAACACTTTGTAAAATTTATAATTACTAGTTTATAAACGCGTGTATTACACGTTTTGAATAAAAAATATTAAGTTAAAAATATTTTTTAATATTTATAAAATTATAATATAATATTTAAGATAAAATATAATTGAAATTACGTTTAATCAACTACATTAGATAATAAAACAATAACAATATTTTTTCAAGCTTTTGTCTTTAAAAATTATTGTTTAACACTCTATTTTTTTAAATACTTTTTTCTAAACAATGTCATTAATAAAAAGTTTTTTGTATTAAAAAAATTCAGATTTCATAAATTTTTGTTTTTAAATATATTATGTTATCAATTATCAAAAAGTTTGTTTATAATTTAGAAAGTACATCAATAATCATTAACATTTAGTATATCATTAAGTTGTTGACTTTTATTTTAGTAATGACACGTGTTCAAATTCTAAATGACGTCTAGGTGCACAGTGTAAAATAATAACATGTGTGATTTGTAAAAAAAATTGATTTATTAGTATGGGTTAGTATAGATAATATTGAATATAACTACAGAACTAATTCAATATAACATCAATTTAAATAAGAAATAAGGAAATCTTATTAACATGTGTGCATAACGTATAAAACATACTGATAGAAATCACTTATAAATCTACACTTAAAATTATTTTTGTATATCGTACGAATTTTTTTTATTTAAATGTTACGCGTCATCCTATGTTGTTTCTATAAAACATACTGATAGAATTTACTTACAACTTCTCATTTTTCCTAAATTTTACTAGCCAAGTATGAGGAAACAATTGATTGAATTCATGAGAAATAAAAGAGAGATTAACTAAGGGAACTATTCTTGATTTGAAACTAGTCTATTTACAGAGGTTGTTGCCTCTAGTTAGATGGGAGGTCGTACACTAAAGTCTAGATATAATTTAGAGTAAATAAAAAATAGGATTTTCTGTTTAAAAACTTTAAGGGGATTATTTGTATCAAAATGATTATATCTTGACTAAATTACTATCTTAACCTCCATGGTTTGATATTTTTACACTTTTGGTTCAAAAAGAGATTTTTTGACGTATCATACCTTAAGTTTGCATCTTATAGTATTTTCGTCCCATAATTACTAAGTTTTGTAATTTAAGTACAAAAGTATTTTGGTCTTTTTTCACTCTAGAGGTTGTTTTGGAAGCTAGACTTTTTTTAACATTAAAAACTATTTATGTAATAATTAAAGTAACAAAAACCAACCCAAAGTTAAATAAGTTTCTAATTGCATATTTAAAAAAATATTAGCATTATATTTTTAAGTTTTTGGGTTATTTTATTTTTATTTTTTGTTAATTTTTCATTATTATTTAATAAAGCATGTTTAAAATATACAAATAAAATAACCAAAAAAATTAAAAAGAAAATGCTAATTTATTTAAATATATAATTAAAAACTCATTTAACTTGGGAGTGTTTTTTTATTTTAAATAATTACATAAATAGCCTTTCAATGTTAAAAAACTTTGAACATTCAAAACAACCGCTACAGTAAAAAAGAACAAAATACTGTTGCATTTAACTTACAAAACTAACAGAGTTAATGGTTATGAGCTAAAATTATTATAATATGTAACCTTAAGGTTTGATATATCAAAAAAATTTATTTTTGGATTTAAATATTCAAACCATATGGCCAAAAATAGTAATTTACCCTTATATCTTCTACCTAACCAATGAGTAAATGCATTGCTTCTTCCTAGTGGCTGAGGTATGAGTAAATTCATGGCTTTTTTTTTCAACGATGATATATCAAGCTTACTTATTCATTTTCTAGTTAGGAGCATACTTCAACCTTCTCAGGAGGAAACACACAAGTGTAAAAACCACATGGCTCTACCTAGAACATATTAATTTTGCTTTGATTGAGACTTGAATCCAATACATCACTATTTCTAATTGTCTTAACAACGTGGGTTAATAATCATTGATAATTCATGGCTTATATAACTAGAATATGACTCACTTAATTTTAAATGACTAGAGTTCGGATATTGTTTCGAGCATTATTTATAAAATTTACTCTTAACTAATGAATAATTCTTCAAACTTTAGCTCGACTCGAGATTGACTTTTTTAAAAATACTTTTTGGTTATCTAATTATTTTATTTTGTACACCTATATAATTATATATATATATATATATATATTATTAATTTTATCAATTTAAAACATACATTATTAAGTTACTTTTATTGCAATTTTGTACAATTAATTAAACATACATATAACAAGATAAATAAAAAACTATCTCGCCTATAAACCTAGACGTGAAACTCAGGCTCGTGCCCCCATGTTCGTACTCATTTATTAAATGGGTTCCTTGTTTATTAAGCTTGAACATGACTTTGGTTCGTTTAAAATTCGATTCGATTCAATTTTTTAGCAAGTTGTTCTCAAAGAGCTCACGAGTACAGGTTAGAGATGACACGCATAACTTACGTATCAAACATGCAAAAAACTTGTCTAACTACCTATATATTATGCCTATAACTTTTTATATGTTTTTATGAACCAATAATGAGAAATAATGAAGTATAGACTCCTGATTTTAATTATTTTTAAAAATAAAAAAAATAATATATTTTTTTAATCAGATTAAATCGTGTAATAAACAGGTCGAAAATTACCAACCCTCCATCACACCCCTACAAATTTCCCCCCATTATATATACATGTACAATCTTTTCCTTTCAATCATCCGATTCTCTCTCACCTTTAGAGAACATCCTATAGCATCTAGAGGTATGAATTCAATAATTTCTAAACTTCTCAAAAAATTTAATAAACTAGTGGTGATCTTGTTTAATTTGTTTCAAGTAGTTCAAACTCTCTCTTTCAGGTAGGGTTTTTCTTTTACTCTTGTGTGACATATATCAAGGAAATTCGTAGGATTCATTACACTTTAATATCAACTCACTAACTTAAATCTAATTTTTTTTATGTTCCAAGAGACATGTCTATCATTCGTTCCACCGACGAAGAGAATGTAGCTCTTGTAACCGATAAGCTTCGTAGATCTTCGATTTCTCCTACGCCAACTTCAAGTGGTGTTATCTTAAAAGATGGGGTATGCATAAAACATTGCTTCAAATGTAAAAAGCATGTCCTAGATATGGTTGACATCTATGTATACAAGTAATTAACTCACTCTACCCTTTAAATCTCAACTCAACGCAACGCGATTCCATTGAAACTAATCGTTTATGTAAGCAGGGATATGTTCTTCTGTAGCAGTGGTTGTCGAAGGAAAGAAATGGACAAAGACGCAAAAGAAAACACCATGAATCTCAAGAAACTGATCAAGAAAATTGGTTGTCGTAAGAGTTAGACACCCAGGAGGTTCATAGTCGATAATGCATGATTTTGATGTTCATCATATGTGATTTTGCTGTCCAAAAGTTTCCTTCTTGATCAATAAATAATGTGTTTGATGATGAATTAATGTTTGAAGTCATGCTTCTTAATCAGTGAATAAATTAAAGGACTTTGATTCAAGTTAATTACAAACGACTATTAGTAGTGGTAGTAATAGTAATGATATAGTAATAGTAATAGTAATATTAGTAGTAGTAGTAGTAATAATAATAATAATACTAATAATAATAATAATAATAATAATAATAATAATAATAATAATAATAATAATAATAATAATAATAATAATAATAATAATAATAATAATAATAATAATAATAATAATAATAATAATAATAATAATAATAATAATAATAATAATAATAATAAACAATGATAAAATTTAAAAGTAGGATTATATGAGTTTGTGTTAGCAGGTTTAAAAAAAAATTAGATACCAACATTTAATACCCATGACGTAGTGGTCTAGCGGCAATGGCATCTTGTCTTATAAGTATAAAGTTAAGTAAGATATATTTACTATTCAAGAAAAAAAATATCGCTAACATTCAATGCAAAAGGTATCCTTAATCATAGATGCTTAATATGATTTGTTGAATCAGTATTTGGTGTCTGCGTGATACGCTGGCAAGCACTACAACATGTTAATTTTTCTAATTAATTTTTTTAACAGACCGAACCAATTATGATACAAAAATATCCCTAACTCTTGACATAACTTTTTTTGTAAACAGAACTGCATTCAAAATCAAGTATTTTTTTTATCGTGTGCTACAACAAGTGTAGTTATCGTTGCGCTTTTATGACTGAATGAACCAACTATGATACAAAAACATTCTTTCCAGTATTGGTATTTTCAGTATTACTTTGGGTTTTTATTTTTATGGTTTTTAGAAGCTGAGACGATGACTATACCCATGTCGTGTATGATTTCTGTAACGTGAATAGTTGTATTTGTATTTGTTCACTTTAATAACTTTAATACTTTGACTACTAACATTACTAATATTAACTTTCTTCTCTCTCTCCTCAATAAAAACTCCACAAATTAATTTTAAAAAATATGTTAAAAAGTATATGTTATATGTATAACCTAATGGTTTGGTGGTATTACGCCACCCTACAAAAATGACCAGGGTTTAAATATCGTAAGTGTAAAATATGTGGGTATATTTAGGTGTAAAAAATTGATAGTAAAACAAGAATTATATGTTGTTGATTTAAAAATTAATACTTTATCAATGTATAGAATCCAAAAATCTAATGTGGATGTGTATCATCTAGGATACACGTAAGCTAGTTGGATAAAATTTATATGTTTGTTTTATGAGATTACAGAAATAATATAATTTAAGGTTATGAATATTTGAACATTCGTAAGTGTTATTATATCGTTTTTATATATATATATATATATATATATATATATATATATATATATATATATATATATATATATATATATAGAGAGAGAGAGAGAGATAGAGAAATGGAGGGTATTCTAATAGCATAATGGGTGCTTATAACAACTCTCTAATATAAAGATGTGCTATAAATGATCGTTTAGAGTGTAATTAAAATATTAGATGATCTTCGACCAAAGTAATCGTGTTAAGATGTTTGATCGACACATGGATTATTGAATAGAGACTTCACTTGTATCTATTGTACCTAATAAAAAAAGGTTTATTTGTCATGTGTCATTCTTTTAACTCACCTTTTTACCACATATCATTTTTTCTATACATCCTCACATAATTTCCCTTCAAAAATGTATTATAGTAATTTAAACACTAAATTAAGTTATCTCTCTTATTAAAAACTAATTTTATTAATTGTTACATTTTTCTCTCTCATCTATATTTTTTTAGATCTAGCTATCTTTTTAAAAATAAAATTTATTAACAAAATTAATTTTTTTATTAATATAGAAATAATAAAATAACAAAATTTTTATATAGAATGAAATTTTCTAAAACACTAAACCATTTTGAAACAAAATATTTTTAATTGGTCCTTTTTAAAAAATAGAAAAAGATAAAATTTTCTAAAAGCAATCTTATTAAAACAACCAGAATAATTACAAACCATACTTTTAAATTAAACAAGATTTTTGTAAAAAATAATTTTTTTATAAAAAAAATCTTAAAACAAATGTTTTAAAAAATTAAACTATTTAGATAAGAGAGTTAAAAAAATACTATAATTGTTATATTTCTTAAACTACTACTATATATAATTTTAATCATATCTTATATTACAATATCGTACTTTAACTCTTCGTGTTTATTGTTAACTATAGTTCGTTTAATATATAAGTTTTTAGCATATCTTTGTAACTATCTGTCTGTCTGTCTATCTATCTATCTATAACAATAAAAAAACTAAGATGAGATATGACACAATTGAAAGTATCTTCATACTAAATTTCTCATTTTCTCTAATAATAATAATAATATTGAATACTAATAATATTATTTGTACCATTTTTAAAATAAAAAAATATATAATTTGATAAATTAAAAACCTATTCTTTACATTAAAAACACACTTTTTAGAAATAAAAGTTTTATGACATATAAAATACAACAAGCTTTTTTTATTAAAAAAATTCATTTTTTTAAAAAAATATATTTAAAAAACCACAGCCAATGGCTCAACGGTCCTCACCACCCTCTTCTGGCGCAAACACCGTTTGCTGCGTTCTTATTATAAAAATAAAAGTTTAAGAAAAAATACATTATTGTTTATTTACTTAAAGTAGTTATTTATACGTAATTATAATCATATTTTATCTTCAAGCATGGTTTTATAATTTATAATTTTAATTACTAATTATTTAATATTTTATTTATTCAACCCGTGTAATACACGGGGTACTAACCTAATACCTAATATTCTCAAGTTTCATTACCGTTGAGTAATGCTCAACCTCTTGAGTGACGTTGATTATTGAATTGACACTTTAATCATGTATTTATTACTCCAATTAAGGGGGAGAACACACTTGATAACATAAGGAAAGGCATGAATTAGATGTTTTAATATTTTTTTAATGACAAACCTATCTTACTTATATTCTTAAATTACATAAGCTTGCTTTTTCCAGATATGACTAGATTGGAATTGCCATCTAACATCATAAAGTGATATAAACTTATGAGTTTAATTAGTTCATACTAAATTTATCTTCAATTATTGTGTTTGATGATTATGAAACAGTTCTAACAAAACTAGTAATTTAAATTTATACAAACACTACAAAATAAGGGTAGTACTCAAAACCATAACATGATTCTAATTTGACAAGTATTTAGAACAAACGACTTTACTCAAAAACTTGGTTTGATTTCCCATTTTGTGTCCCACTTCCATTCTTTTGAGGTTTCTAACTTGAAAGTATACATTTAATAAACATTAACAATGCAAAACAAGAAAACAACTCAAAGTAGTTAGAAAACTTGTTTAAAAGTATAAACTAAAACTACAAACAACATATAGCCAACGTATGGCTCCTGTATAGCCAGTGCATGACCAACTCTAAATTAAGTTAAAATGGACGTTTCATTGGTGTAAGATAGAAAAGAAAATAGACTTGACGTTTGGCCTATATATTGCTAATACTGAATTTGGTTAATTCTCAATAATATAGTGATAATTAAAATCCACTTTTGCTTCAAGTTACATTTATGTCAAATTACCTTAATAACTCCTATAGCAAACATCTCAAATAAACTAGATATTCTTGGTTAATTCTCATCAATCAGCGATGATTATCTAAACAAAATTTTTGACTAACTTTACTCTAATTTAAATATGTAAACTATGAGAATTCGTTTATCCTAAAGTGGATGGAGTCTTAGATTTGAGTCTAGGCATCTTGACCTATTATTTCAACCCTGTAGCTTAAAGTTGCGAAAATCATGTCACTTCGTACACACATGTAATTACAATTGATCATTTGAAGTCAATAAAGTCTGACTTATTACAATACAAATTTTGATATTTTAAGTCTAAATTGGCTTAAGACATTATTTTCTTTAAAAAATCAACATTATGGTCCATTTCATATATTGATTTAGACTCACTCTAATAGTGATCAATGTAACATTAATTGTATAGTGTACAAAACTGTATACTCTATAAAATCTAACAGAGGACGTGTATGGTTATGTATACAATGCTAGTGCTCTACGGTGTGTATAGTTTTAAAATAAGCATGTATTGAAAGTAATAAGATAAAATTTGTATACTTTGTTACGGGATTACAAAGTAATGTAAGTTCACGGCACATTATGAATAATAGCGTAAAGTTGAACCAAAACACTGATAATCTTCGACTAGAGTCAAGATATTACATGATTAATCCGGTCATAGAATATTGACTTGAGAGTTTATTCTCTAGAAACCTAATTATTTTAATTTCATTAATAACGAAAGACACGCATTGATGATGTCTTGCGTGCATTGATGATGCGAAAAGTTCTTGCGTATTTCGGGATATGTTATAAACGCGCATAGATGATGCACAAAGGGCTAGCTTTTTCTAGATACGACAAGACAGATCTAACGTCATAAAGTGTACTTTGATATAGACTTGTGAAACTAGACGTCAAACCCTAATACGTAAATGCTTCCCTTATGACTCTCATTGTTCATCACAAATGTGCAACGACGTAATATAACAAGTCATTATTTATATCGGTAACTATTTCATACCAAATTAGTCTTCTATTATTATGTCTAATCATTATGTAACAATTCTAAATACTAAACCATAAATTACAACCTTTCGTATAGTTTTTACTTCAAATCACCATGCTAACGTATGAAGAATGTTATGATCTCATATTATACTTTCCAAAGATCGACACTAAGCATCACAAATAGCAACAAATAGTGATTTGTTATATAAAAGAGAGGAAAATTAAGAAATAATAAAAGACTAAATAAAAGGAAAGAATGTATTATTAATCTAGAATACTTCACAACAGGGTCTTAAATTTTTAAAATTGAAACATGATAGAAACGTCATGGGGTAACAACACTAGTAATCTAGATTTTTATACAAACATTTCAAAAGAAGGGTAGTACTCAAAGCCATGACATGATTTTAAAATCAGCATGTATTTATGTTAAACAAATAGGCTTTACTCATAAACTGAGTTCAGTTCCCCATCACGTGTCTTGATCATTCACTTTCATCCTTTTGAGGTTTCTAAGTTGAAGTATGTGTCAAACCCTAATACGTAAATGCATCCCTTTTGACTGCCATTATTCATCACAAATGCGCAACGTCGTAAAATAACAAGTCATTATTTATATTGGTAATTATTTCATACCAAATTAGTTTTCTAATATTGTGTCTGATCATTATGTAACAATTCTAAATACTAAAGTATGAATTACAACCTTTCATTTGAATTTTATTTCAAACGACCTAGATCCCATATTAAATTTTCAAAAAATCGACACTAAGCATTAAAAATAGCAACAAGTAGTATTTTTGTTATACAAAGAAGAGGAAAATAAAGAAATGGTAAAGGAATAAATAAAAGGATAGGATGTATTATTTATCTAAAATACTTCACAAGTTGACCTTAACTTCTTCAAAATTGACACATAATAGAAGACGTCACGGGATACCAACACTAGTAATCTAGATGTATACAAACATTTCAAAAGAAGGTAGTACTCAAAGCCATGACATAATTTTAAAATCAACAAGTAGTTATGTTAAGCAAATATGCTTTACTCATAAACTTAGTTTGGTTCCCCATCAGGTGTCTTGATCATTTACTTTCATCCTTTTAAGGATTTTCAGTTGAGAGTTTGCGTCTAATAAACACATTAGCAATGCTAAACGATAACACAACTCAAAATATATAGAAAACTTATTTAAAAGGAATAACTTTAAAAATAGTGTGTCATCGACGTATAGACGGTGTATAGCTGACGTATGAACAACTCTTAATAAATATAAAGTGGACGTATAATTGGTGATTGACAGAAGAGAAAGTAGACATGACACATATTGCTTATTTTAATTTTGGTTAATTCTTGTCGATTAGTAATTATTAAGCTCTGCCACTGGTTCTTAACTAACCTTTATGAGAAACCGTTGACTCCATAAGGCAGTGACCTCCTTTACTAGTGCTTTTTTTTAATAAACCCCTATAAATGGTTTTGTGCATTGTAATTGTAATCAATAGTGCATAAGAACAAGTAAATAAATCATCATTTTAGAAAAAGTTCAAGAGATCGTATATAACATATGTAAAGGAAATTTTTTATTAAAAAGTCACAATTTGTTAAAGATAGTTGAGATAAAAGAATAGGTGAAAAGTTATTTTTGGCTTAAGTTGAAAACGAGCAATGCATATAATTTGCTTATTTTTCGGTTTTTTTTTTCTTTCTACATATATTTTAACTTCCTATTAAAAAAAATTAAACAGCTGCAAAACTTCAATCGTATTAGATCAAACCAACAACCTAAAATTTTATTTATTCTTCCTAAAAAATCTTTTTATCAACTATAGCACACATTTATGTTGTGTTACATACGTGTGTGTTGCAATAGTTTTGACACAACCACCTTGACTCATCGTTTTAGCTAGAAGTACCATTGTTAATTGTTTGATACATTGTAATCAATAGCATTCACCCAGTCATTATCTATTAAAAAGCCAATAAATAGATGGACTTTCTAGTGTTGAATGGCGTCAAATATTTATGTGATGTAGGATATATTCTCTTTACACATAAATTCTATTGTTTTTCATGTTAGATGTATTGTGCCAATCTATATACATGCCTATGAGTACTTCTACACATCTAATATGTTTTGTTGTCGATTTTAAAATTTTAATAACATATGAATCATCAATTAAGAAAAAAGGAAGATAAAAAGAAAGATGTATTAATGGAAGTTATAGTTAAGGAATTGCATGTGAAGTGACCTCGTGCTTTATTTGCATGTTTTTAGAGAGCTATATTTGGCATTACTATTTTTATCCTTTTGTTCATTACTTCAATTAGGTTTGAATATGTTGTTTCTATTTTCATTAAATGCGTATATTGTAAAACTTATTAAAATATTTGTTTTGTGATTTAATTCTAGCAAGGTCTCAATATACAACATAACTTCGGAACAAATTCAATATAACATTAATTTAAATAGAAAATAAGGCAAATATATGGATCATTGTATATCTACTATAATAAAGCAAAATGTATATGTTGCACATTAGATTTTTCAATTCTTTCCACCTAGGTATTATATGTGTCATTATTCAAATTAAAGGTAATCATTTAATAATGTATTAAGTGCTAATTATATTATTTATTTACTTTTCATATTATGAAATAAATTATTTGATAATTTAAAAACATGTTTCATCTTATTATTAAAATTATTTTTTAAAAACAAAATTTTATAAAATATGAAGTTTTAATGCAAAGGACTTTTAAAAAATGACAATGTTTTAAAAAAAGTATTTTTTTAAAAAAATTGAAGTGCTTCAAAAAATAATTTTTTAAAGCAAAAGTTTTTTAAAGACGAAAGTTTGAAAAAAAATATAATTTTTTTATTACCTAAGTTAACTATTTACTTAACTTTAATGATATTTTATCTCAAAAAATTTTTTTATAATTTTTAAATATTAATAAATAACTATTAATTTAATATTTTTATTCAACCGGTGTATTATACAGGTTTCTAAACTAGTAATATATAAAACATAATGATTGAAATTTCTTGCAAATTAAATCTAAGCTTAAATTATTTGTGTATTAAATTTCTTATTAGACGAAACAAATTATTAATTATTAATATATTATATGCGTCATCCTATGTTGTTTCTATTCATTTTCCGTAAGACTTGCCACTTCTAATCTATTCCATAATATTACTAGCCAAGTTTATAAAACAAAATAGGTTGAATTCATGATAAATAAAAGGAAGAGATTAATTAAGGAATTATTGTTAATGTAAAACTACTCTATTTAGTAGAGGTTTTTGCTTTTAATTAATTGAGAGGTCTTAGATTCAAAGGCATATATAAAGTTAATTAATTAAAATAACTTAAAAATAAAGTAGAGAGGTTTTTAAAAAAATCAAGTGAATTCTTTGTTTTAATAGGACTATATCTTCTACCTAACTAATGAGTAAATGCGTCGCTTCTTCCTAGTGGCTGACGTGAATGATGAGTAAATTCATTCCTTATATTACTAGAATATGACTCATATTACTCAAATTGATTAAGAAAGAGAAAGTTATGGGTTCAAATTTTATTCAGAGCAAAATGCTCAAAGTTGAGCTACTAAGTTTTTTAGCAATAAGTTTCTTTTTGAGTGAGTTGGGGGTGAGGTCCCGACTGGAAAACAGATAGATGGACCGATTAAGATAATACTTATCCTACGAAGCAGTGTCGTACATTTGCCATTAAAAAAAAGAATATGACTCGCTCAATTTAAACGGCTAACGTCTGCATATATCTTGTTTAGAGTATTATTTATAAAAGTTAAGCTTAACTAATGAATAAAATTTAAACTTAAGCTTGACTTTTAAGTTTTTGGTTATCTAACTATTTTATTTATACACCTATATAATATAACTATACAGATATATGTATATTATAATTATAATTTTTATAAATATCAAAACATATATTATTGAGTTATTTTTAACACAAGTACTTTGACTCCATTACACCCCTACAACTTTTTGCAACTATATATACACATACTATCTTTCCCTTTCAACCATCTAATTCTTTCTCACCTTTAGAGAACACTCGATAGCTTCTACAGGTATAAATTCAACAATTTCTAAACTTTTTGGAACTTTTAATAAACTAATGGAGATCTTGTTTAATTTGTTTCAAGTAGTTCAAACTTTTAATAAACTATCATTTTCGTGTTACTTTTGTGTGACATATAACAAAGGAATCCATAGGATTCATTACACTAACATCAACTTACTAACTTAATTCAAATGTTTTATGTTCCAAGAGATGTCGATCGTTCGTTCCACCAATGAAGAGAATGTAACTTTTGTTACAGATATGCTTCGTCGATCTTCAATTTCTCCTACCTCAATTACCAGTGGGGAATACTTAAAACATTGCTTCAATTGCAAAATTCAAGTCCTCGATACGGTTAAGATCTACGTATACAAGTAATTTACTCACTATGCCTTTAAAACTCAACACAACGCTTGATTGTATTGAAACTAATCGATTATGCTAGCAGGGATATGTTTTTTTGCAGCAATAGTTGTCGTAATAAAGAAATGGATAAAGACGCTAAACAAAACACCATGAATCTCAAGAAGGTGATCAAGAAAAAGAATTCTCGTAAAAATTATACACCAAGGAGGTTCATTGCCGATAATGCATGACTTTGTTGTTCATCCTTTGTGATTTTGTTTTCCAAAGTTTCCTTTTGCTTGATGATGAAATAATGTTTTAAGTCATGCTTTTTAATTAGTGAATAAATTAAAATGACTTTGGATTTAAGTTAATTAAATTCTATTCGTAATAGTAGTAAAAGTAATAATAATAATTATAGACAATGATATACATTTAGGTACTATGATTAAATGAGTTTGTGTTAACCGGTCTAAAAAAATTAGATATCAACATTTAATGCTCATGACGTAGTGGTCTAGTGGTGCGGTACTCTTCTACAAAAGTGATATGAGTTCAAATCCTTACAAGTATAAGGTTAGATATATTTATTGTTCAAGAAACAAAATATATCTCTAACATTCAATGCAAATGGTATACTTAATCAGAGATATTCAACATGATTTGTTGAATCATTATTTTGTGTCTAAGCGACATGGACGGGAACACAACATGTTATTTTGTTATAATTAAAAAAGCTTAAACAATATCACACTCAAATTAAAAATACTTGTTTTTTATGACAATTTAAAGAAATAGTAACATATGAAAATGTCTTAACCATTTAAACGTCATGGAGATTTGGTTTAAAAGTAACAAGTTCAATCACATAATTAACATGTGTAAATAATAATTAAGGTAGACATAAAACATAAGTTTACTAAAATAATTTAATTAAAGGTTATGGTATTGTTATTTGAACACTCGTATGTTTTCTTAGTATGTTTTGTTAGAACTCTTTTTCTCTCTTTATATCTCTTTATATTTACATATATAAAGAGAGTGATATAAAAGTAAAGAGTATTTTAATAACATAATGGGTGTACTTATAACAACGTCCTACTTTAAAGATACATTATGAATAATGGTCTAAAGTGGAATAAAAATATTAGATGATCTTCGACCAAGGTTAGTGTAATAAGATGTTTGACTGACACATGGATTATTGAATAGAGTCTTTCACTCATTTAAACCTAATATTCTCAAATTTCATTACCAATGAGTGATAGTAAACCTCTTGAGTGACACTGATAATTGAATGAAGATTTCACTCATGTATTTGTTACACCAATAAAGAGGGACAAGACACTAAGAAAACATAATGAGAGCATGAATCATATGGTTTAATAACGGGTTGATGCTAACTTCTACTTTCAAGTTGAACTTGAAATTGGCTAGGGCAAGCTATTTTCCAACATGACAAGATTAAAATTACCATCCAACGTCATAAGGCGCATACATTCATATAAATTAATGGATTTGGATATGAAATCTGAATACATTAAAGCTTTTAGTTGTATCGTGTATAAAATCTAACGTAAGATACGTGTCGTAGTGATATCGATATTAATGAAATCTGAATACATTAAAGCTTTTAGAGATTTAATTTGCCTAACAACCTAATATTCTCACATTTTTTGTGCAAAGAGTGATACTTAAAACTCTTGGATGTATGATACACAAAGTTTTTGCGTCTTTCGATACATGCTCATCATGTGATATCGATATTAATGATTCATCGATGATGATGTTTTATAGCATTGTTTATATGCTACAACCAATACATGTCGGGTTGAAATTTGCAAGAGCTAGGTTCGAGACATGACAAGATTAGAACAGTCATCAGACATGATAAAATGTACATTCGTATAGACGTATAGAAAATCATCAAATCCTAATGCATATATAAATGCATCTATTCTAACTCCCACTAATTCATCACACATGCAGGACGTAGTAAAATAAGTCATGTACTCATGTCAAAGTTCAAAACCATGTCAAAGTTGAATTCAAACAATCGAAACAACCCCTTTGGATGGAACCAATAATTCAATCAACCTCCAAACAACTCGTTCTCTCAA
The DNA here is from genome assembly GCA_025215565.1 of Flaveria ramosissima. Taxonomy (NCBI): domain Eukaryota; kingdom Viridiplantae; phylum Streptophyta; class Magnoliopsida; order Asterales; family Asteraceae; genus Flaveria; species Flaveria ramosissima. The sequence goes on along the minus strand of CM046034.1, from coordinate 62,718,366 downwards.
TCTCCAAACAACCCAGGTGAGTATCATTATCATCACCTGTACGATTATCATTTGTGGGATAGAACCAACAAATGAACAATCTCCTACATTTTCCTAAACTAACCATGATCCTAACGTTGTTTTGAGAAAAGAAGCGGTACTAGACAGTTTGTTTTCCCTCTCAAGAAGAAAGAACAAATTTCAATCAAAACACCCTAGCTTATCACACTCTAAAAGGTTTGTTTTTCCTATCAATCGATATTTCTATGTATTGTGTGTGTTTTGGATTAGGGTTTTATAACATCTAAGAATTATTATGTTATCTTTACTTCCAAACAAGAAGCTATATTTCTGTTCTAGAGATATGATGTAGATTACATTCTAAACCAAGCATCTATATGTTTTTACATAGCTAAATCATTATACAATCAATGACAAATCTGAGGTTAAAAAGCAAATTCATTGTTTTGGTTTGTTTTTCAGGATAGCAAGCATGAGGAAGGCTTTTTCGGATTGTTCACAAATATGGTAAGTTTTGATTTTTGTTTTGGTAACTGCCAGTTGTTTTTAATTTGTGTTTGAGATTTAGGGTTACGGCATTTGTAAATTAATTTAACGAAAATTTCATAAATGGTCCATGTGGTATGACCAGATTGTACGTTTGGTCCCTAAATTTTAAAATTGCAAATTTGGTTCAAATTTTTGTGTACGCGTTGTATGTTTAGTTTTTAGATTTTTAAAAATTACAAAGTTAGTTCAAATTTTTATGTGTGCGAGACACATTTGGTCCTGATGTTAAATCTGTTAGTTTGTATGAAATGCACAAAAACTAACTGGATTTAACGTTGAGGACCAAAGGTGCAACATACACGCAAAACTTTAGACTAACTTTACAATTTTAAAATCTAGGGATAAAACCTATAATTTGACCAAACTACAGTGATCATTTATGCACTCTAACTTGAACCGCTCTAATATGATTCTGTTTTAACTTATATCGAAGAAATTTCCCGGCTCTTTTCTCGGGTCTTGTTATATGTAAATTTATCAATATATATTCAAAATAACAATTAATAGTACGAACTAGTATTAAGCCCCCCGTTGCAGCGGGAGCGTAAAATGTGACACCCTACACATATCCCACATCGGCTGTGGACAGAAGAGATTCCTGGTTCATAAGGAATGTCTGGCCTCTAACATCAACAACGCGTTTTGGGCGTATTGGCTGTGGATGAGAGGAGAACTCCACAGTTAAGTGTGCTCAGGTGTGAGCAATCCAGGGATGGGTGACCTCCCTGGGAAGTTTTCACCCGGGCAGCCAAAAGCAAATCCGTGAGCTTCTCGTGTGCAAAGTGGACAATATTGTTGGTGTGAGGGGCCGGGTGTTACATAAAATCATGTCAAGTAGCACCAATACCGTTAGCGATCATCAACATCGGTAAAGCTCGTATAAGAAAATAAATAAAGACGAAAAATAAAATCGAACAGAAAGTAAACGTAAGACATTGAACCATGCACGTGAATTGTAAAACGTTGTAAATAGTAACTCGTAAAACATTAACAGTTATATAGGACCCTCGCTTTGTAACGGAAAAATAGGGGAAAAACGTTAAACCACATGCGTACGTTGTAGCATGTTAACTCGTAAAATTTAGACCGAAACGTAAAATAAAAAATTTGTAAAATATGAAAAGAATAGGGGACCAAAGTTAAATATTATAAGGGCTAAATTGTAAAAAATGTAAAAGCTTTAGAGTTTAAAGTAAAAAATTGAAGATAAAAAAACAAAAGTAAGTACAACTCACTAAAACTAAGATACAAACCATAATAACATAAAAAATTAATGATTAGTAACATATATAATAAGGGTACAATCATCAAAACTTAAGATACAACCTTTATGCATTAACATAGTTGGTAATTAGTAATATTATAATTATTAAATAGGGTAAAGTCAAATTAAAATTTTATTTACCAAGGAGATGTATTATATCTATCTTAATTCGCATGGTCGGTATTGACAGTATAGCCCCCAACTTTTACAACTTGATAACATCACATTATATTTTCTCCAACATTTCAAATTGACCCTTCAACTTTGTAACTTTTAAGTTTAATCAATAAAGCTTACAACTTAAACCTTTAGCTTTCTAATATTTCAACTAGACACCTCATAATATCACTGATGTAACACGTGCAACTAAGTTATAAATGTGTCAGGTCGCGTGTGGGCGCCACACGTTAAGTCACCAAATGTAACGTGTGTAACGAAGTAACAAATTAATGTGTCGTGTCCCGCGTGGACACCGTACATTAATGTCACCAACGTTTGATGAATCGTTCGTAGCGTCACTGGAATGAATTCAATCGAAGTTCATTTGAACTGATTTGTGAATGAAAAATAATAATAAATTTTGGCTTTCTAGCACAAAGAGGCATTTTACTTGAACCTCATACTATTTTGCTATTATTATTTTCATTTCATTGTATTATGTATATATCTAAAAGGAAATATTATATAATTTCTTGCATCTTATGCGTGACGTAACGTTGAACACATGTATCTCTCAAATACAGCCTAACGCATAGTCACTCTTAATTTTCATTTGATATGCGAACAAGTATGTGTAAAATGGCACTCCAACACCACCTCCTAAAACAAATCTATCCTGATAATTATTTATATTTTATTAACACGTACCATTTTCATATGCACTATTTAATTTATTTTCCCCCCTAAATTATTTATTTTATTTTAGAAAATCAAATAACTAATTTTTAATTTTTTCTCTTTCTTTCTCTATATTATTAATTAAAGTCATTCTTTAATCAATAAATTTTCAAAGGCATTTTTCGATCATTAAATAAAAACTAAGTATTTTGATTTAACAAAAATACACTTTTTCAAAAACAAAATTTTGTAAAACTTTGTTTTCTTTTCTAAAACAACGAAACTTCTTTGAAATTATGAAATTATTTTAAAATCATTCTTTTATAAAAATAAAAGTTTTATATAAAACATTTTTTACAAACAGACAAGGAGTTTTTTAACAACGAAATATTGATAAAAAATGAAATTTTCTCAAAGCAATAATTATTTAAAATGAGAGTTTTAAAAATGCAACTAAAATGAGAGTTTTAATTAAAGTACTTAATTATACGTAATTTCAATCATATCCTATATCAAAATAACGTTTTACAGTCCCTAACTCCTTATTAATAAATATTTAGTATTTTTTTTATTCAACCTGTATAATACACGAGGTTATAGCCTAGTTGACATAATATATTAATAAAAATACGTGTCATTTGATTTTACTTGAATACATTTCCATAATTACGAATTACATCTCATGTTTAACTAACTTTTAATTTATTCCAGCTAATTGACATAATATATTAATATAAATATTTGTATACGTGTCATTTAACTTTACTTGAATACATTCCCATAATTACGAATTACAACTTATGTTTCACTAACTTTTAATGTATACCAGCTAATTTTACTAAACAAATTTAAAGAAAAAGTTGGTTCAATTCACGACGAATTAATCCTTAGGCTTCTTCCCCACAATATAAGTAATTCTTTCTCGCCATGACAAAATAACAACCAATAGCATCTGGAGGTATGAATTCAACAACTTAATTATGTTGATTTTCAATATTTTTTTTTTTTTAAAATCTAGTGGAGATGTTTAATTTCTTTTAAGTAGCTCAAACCATCATTTTCAGGTATAGGATTTCGGTATTCCATGAGATATGTCGATCTTTCGTTCCAGTGACGAAGAAAATGCAACTCCTATTACCGCGATCCAACCAGTTGTAAACACTTTTGATCCACTGTCTACACAACACATCAACACTACAATAAATGAAACTTCAGCTTCTTGTGTCCCAATGGCCATAAATGAGTTCTTCAAGCACTGCTTCATTTGCAAAAAGTCTATAGGAGAAATGGTCGACATCTATATATACATGTAAGTAATTCACTCTATCTCATAACATCATACTACTTTTACACTAATGTTTAAGGTTTCTAAAACATTGGAACCGATTGACGTGTTGTTGGCAGGGATATGCCCTTCTGTAGCAACGATTGTCGAAGCAAGAAAATGGAGAAAGATACCGAAGAAAAGTGTAAGAATCGTGTGAAGGTGAACAGGAGAAAAAGAAGTCGCGAGGATTATGCACCTAAGAGGGCCATAATTCCAGAAAGTGATGCATGAATATGTTCTTAGTTGAATTAGAATATGATTTTGATGTGAAATATGTAATTGTAATTTTGCTTTTCAAGGTTTCCTTCTGCTTGTTAATTGATGACAAATTAATGTTTGATGACTTTGACGTAAGTTATTCACAAATGGTCATTTTGTATGTTTTTAATCGGTCTTTTGTAGGTGGTGTGAGATTTCAGGTGATGTGAGTATAGTTGGCACCTAATATCTTGACTTGTGTCTTGGATCATCTCCCACAACGTACATTTATTTTCAAGCAATTCATTGTCTTTTATAGTTATAAAAAGTTTATAGATTAAAATTTTTGACAAATGCTTATATTTTTTATATCCATTACAAAAGTTAAAACTTTATAAGTTGATTGTTTATAATTTGATAAGTTTACTGCTTGAATATCCGTGGAATCTATTCGAATCTACATATCTAGTGAAATCACACTCAAAACTAGTGTACTATGTTTAGATGATGATAAATCCTACATCCATTCTATGGGATATAAAGGTTGTTTCCAAAGAGACTCCGACTCAAAATGAATGTTTATGTAATTTACTATAATATTTGTATTTTATTTGTTGTGCAATTTATTAGAAGCACCAATTGAAATTAATACATATTACATGTATGATATGTTACACATAAATAAACAAATACACACAAATATTACGTTACAACTGTGTGTAATTTGAATAAAAATTATTAAATATTTATTAATAAAGAGTAAGAAGCTATAAAATGCTATTCTGATATTAGATATTAGTGAATTTATGTATGAATAAGTACTTTAATTGATAAAAAAATTATATTTCTAATAATTTTGTTTTAGAAACATGTTTTTAAACATTTCGTTTTTGAGAAATTATTTTGAAAATATGCCATTTTTACAAAAAAATCTTTTTAAAAGCTACGGTTTCTGATTATTTTCCTTTTATAAATAAATTTCATCTCTTAAAGAAATTTTATCTTTTATAAAGTGTATTTTTAATCAAAAAATCTAGTTTAAATTTACTAAAAATATGTCTTTAAAAAATCTTGATCTTAGAAAAAACTTTTATTTTTAAAATGAGAGAGAGAGAGAGAGAGAGAGAGAGACTCTTAATGCATAATGTACAATGATATTTAAGCACAATTTAGAAAAATATGTAATTTTACAAGTTTAAAAAGAAATATATGAAATTGCCCTTAAAACCTTCTTATTATAATAAATATAAAAAATTTAAAAATAACATGTCACACAATTTTAGATCTCCTCGTACTAATTTTTTCATCCTTCTCTTCAGTCAAATAACAATGAAATTAAAAAGAAATGATCTAGATATTAATTTAAATTTAATATATTTAACTAAATGTACTTAATAGGAGATTACTTATGGATAGTTGTAAAATCTGAAGTGCAAGTTAAATATATAAAAAATAATAATTAATGTTAAGTTAAAAATAAATAAATTTAGTATGTACATGTCATATCATTTTAGTATATATTATTAAAGCATATTACTATTATTGATATGTATCAAATGATAAACTTGTTTCTTAATAATATGAAAAGTCTATAAACTTTAATAGAGATCTTATAGTTACATTTTAATTATACAATCGTAGTTTATAAACCTAAAATTTATCAAATTCCATCCTAAAAATGTGATTATTCATTTTTTAATTTTTTTAGACACACGTATCGACTTACGATGAAGCCAACTTATGGATTTCCTGCCTTTCTCTCATTTTAAATAATAAAATATTCATGTTCAAAATTAATAAAGTTATTTACTTATTCAGCATTGTATTATTAAGAAAAAAAATAACAAACGTTAATGTATATAGTAATTAAAATATAAATATGCTTTTTCTCTGTAAATTTGTTTTAAAATCAAAACATTCAGGGTTCAAATCATAAATTTGAGGCTTATGATGTATTTATTTTTTTAAAAATATAGGAATCGATATTAATTAGTGAAATGTATCTTTTGGGTCATCAAAACAAGTTCAGTTATGATAAAAGAAGTGATGGGTTTCAAAACATTTAATTTGCTTATGAAAAACGTTAATGACAGAATAATAAATGGTACATGAAATAACTCATTTAGATGTTGACTGTCTTACGAAATATAAATTATTTTTTCTTTTAAACGGCCAACGAATATTTTTTAAGCCAGGTCATCCGGGTAAATCCATTGGCGAAAGATCACCCACGCCCGCGAACACAGACAGCGTTGGTGACCCGGCTCGCCCACCATTTCAAGGGAAACCTACCACCCAAAGACCCCAATATGGTAAAACACTTGGCCCACTTAAATTATCTTTTTAATAACTTAATTAAAAAAGCATTCAACTCATTTATTATTTGTTATTGTTTTCATCAAATATATTTTTAACGGCTATTGTTTTCATGAACTTGTTATTGTTATCTATAGATTCTAATAAAACAACCTTTTTAAAGCCTCATGTCATTCTCTTAACCTACATCTTTGTCACTTGACATTTTTATAGACATCATTACTTTATTTTTCTCTCCAAAAGGGTATTATAGTAATTTAAACATTAAAACTAATTTCTTTCTCTTATTAAAGATCAATTTTATTAATTGCAATATGTCTCTCTCTCGTCTTGATTTTTTAAAATCAATATATCTTTTTAAAATTAGATTTTTAAAGGACGTTTTTTGTAATTTTATCTAATTATAATCATATTTTATCTTCAAGCATAGTTTTATAATTCATAATTTTTTACTAATTATTTAATAATTTATTTATTCAACCCGTGTAATACATGAAGTACTAACCTAGTACATAATATAACAAAATTTAAATATGGTAAAATACAACAATTAGGTTAGAGATCTCGTGTATTACACATGCTACTAAATCTAGGCTATACTATTAGTTATAAAAGATTATATTATATATTTGTGAATATTATGTACTTTTTAATGCAATTCTATAAACATTATATATACTTATTTTTAGAAATATTTCATAAAAAGAATAAATAAATGTTTAATTTATAAAAATGTTTTATTAACAAACCTTATTTTTTAAAATATAAAACACTTTATAAAAATCATTTAATAGAAGAGAGGCAAACAAACGAAAAAAAATATAAAAACGATCAAAGTCAAAGAAAAATTATATAATTAATAGGAAAGAAGAGAAAGAAGTTAAAGGAAAATAAGAGAGTGACGTGTGTCACATGATTTTTATTATTAGTATAGACATATCTTCTTAGTCATATATTATAGTTAATTTTAAATAGCATTAGTAAGTAATTATAAACACATTAATCATTCAAATACACCAGAAATAGATTGTCACACTTTCTACGTGAATCAAAAGTACACTTGTAAAACATATTTTCATTTTTTATATATGAAATATGTTATTATTATTACTTTAAAACCAAAACAGAAGCATGTTATGCATTGAGTACAACACTTTAATGTATGTCTTTTGAATGGTAAAAATGTAAATCTTTCAAATCTTAAACCTTATTAATTATTGTTTTAAATTTCATTTTTAGCCTTCTAAACTTACTCTTTAGCACCCTCAAAATTTATAATGCCCTATACTTTTTGTTTTTTACCTACTCATATATTTTTTTTGTGTTTTTAACTTAAAATTTAATGTTTATGAAACTTTTGATTTACTGTCATGATGTGCTTTTTTTTATTTGTGTTTCGAGGTGAAGTTCATTTAGAATTGAGTTGTGCATCATACAACTCTTTACAATTTAATCACTTAAATTTTTCACTTTCAACTTTATTTCTCTATACTTTTTATTTAACAAAGTTTTAAAATTACGATATAAATTTTGAGAGTTAACATGCCGTAACGTTCACGTATGGTTCAATGTTGTTACGCTTATTTTTTTCTAGGTAACATCTTTGTCGCAACGTGCAGATCCTAGATCAACTTACTTATTATTTTTAATGTTTTACGTTTCATGTGCGTTGTTCAACGTTTTTACTTTTACTTTCATTTTGGTTTTATTTTTTTTCGTTTTTATTTATTTTTTAATACGAATTTTTTCGGTGTTGGTGGTTACTAATAATGGTGTGACATTGATGCTGTTTTACACGATTTAAGCCCCCGCCGCAATATGTGGGGCTTAATACTAGTTACATTCTATATTGACATGACTGAACATGTGAGTTTAAAATAACTAAAATACAACCACATTTCTAGTGAATGGTTTCATAAAGCGGGTTAAATGGAGCATCTTTGGCCAACACATAAATACTTATGTTATTCATTCCGTTGGGAAGTAGTAGCTATGTTCGGCACATGCATTTACTAGACAAAATATATTAAATTAGTTTTAGTAAACCCGTATAATACACGGGTTAAAATATAAAAGAAATATAATTCATAAATATATAAATATTTCACATGATTAAATCACATATTACTATAAAAATAAAAAATAAAAAGTTATATTTATAAGTAATAAATATTCGAATACTTTTTTGAATAATATAACATACAATTGACCAATTAAAAAAACAGTTGTCTTAAAATCACACTAACCTAAAATATATTAATATATATTAATAAATAATTTTTCCTTTTTAGTTTTTTTTTAAATTGAATCTTATTTGGCAAAAAAAATATGTATTGTTCAAAACGGTATGATTACACAACTACGTTGATAATATAAAAAAATCAAAACAAAATGAATTATTACTATTAATTTAGTTTCTTAAAATAAAAAACTTAACTAAAATAATATATTATACGAATAAATTAATATATATTATATTAAAATTGAAGATTGGTAGTGTTGTAACATTTTAAATATTTGAGCCATAATAATATATCAATAATAAAGTCAATTTAATGCTGAGAACTAAATGTGGTGCTTGCGAGTTATTTAAATCTTAATAATAATAACTAGGTGTTATCCTGCGTGTTCCGTCATGGTCTTCCCTACAAAACGATAAGATACTGAAAATAGACACTACAACCTGTAACATGAACATTTTGGGCTTAGAAGTCGTAACCCATTGTGATTGCAAACCACATATGATCACCACGCCATAAGAGCGAATATAAAAATCCTTTTGACATCATCACAACCCACGCATATTCTGCCAACTACCAAAGCATGTTTCCAATTAGACTGTGCAAATAAAGAGCCATTTTAAAACAACCAAAGCATATTATTCCTCGTCATTTAAAAAATCAAAATAAACGCACCACTGCGAGAGCAAAGTAACGCCAAATCCGGGTCGAAGACTGTTGACAAATGCGGGGAATAAAAAAGAGTTGTGGCATATAAAGAGCCACATTAGAAACACAGATAAGAGAAATCAAAAACTTAGGTGACAAAAACTTAAAAGTTTAAAAAATCAAGAAAACAAAAGGAAAGTTTACCATTTATTTCCAATCTCTATTAATAATAGTAATAATAATAAATTTTTAGTCTCCTTAGACTTGAGGACCAAATGTGGTGCCTGCGAGTGAATAGTAAGGATCAAATGTGATATTTCTCGACCAAAGAATTAAAATCATAATATAAAGACAAAATTACAAAAAACGTCCTTTATGTTTATATAAAATTGTAGTTATCATCCTTTATCTTTAAAAGTACTCTAAACATCCTTTATGTTAACATTTTGTAACAGATTTCGTCCTTTAAACTAATGGTCGTTAACTTTTTCAGTTAAGTCAAGGGTAATTTGGTCTTTTTACCTTTAAAGGACTATTAATGTAGACTTTTCCAAACATAAAGGATGTTTTCTGCATGTCTTTTATCTTTTACATAATTTATTATTTTTAAAATAACACATGTACATATCATTTTTTAAATAACATAATATATATTATTTAATTATTTTCATCCACGTATTATCAATAAATATAAATTGTATAATTTATATTATTTCTTTATTTATATTATAAATACGTGGATGAAACAATAATATATATATATATATAAAAGACATGATGAAAATAATTAATTAGCTATACGTGCATGAAAATATTTAATATATTTAATTATGTATGAATTTATATTTATATATAAGACATGGATGAAAACAATAATATATGTTTATCGTATATAAATAAAATTATATATTTTATTTAACTCTAAACACCGTTTTATTATTTAATTATTTATATAATTTATATTTATATATAATACGTGGATAACAATAATTAAATTATATATATTTGTTATATAAAAATCATATGCATATGTATTATTATAAAAATACATAAATTAAATAAATGATAAAAAAATGTTGCAAAAAACATCCTTTATGTTTGGAAAAAAATACACTAGTAGTTCTTTAGAGGCAAAAAGACCAAATTGCCCTTGACTTAACAGAAAAACTTAACGACAGTTAGTCTAAAGGACGAAATCTGTTACAAAATGTTAACATAAAGGATGTTTAGAATACTTTTTAAAGATAAAGGATGATATTTGCAACTTTATGTAAACTTAAAGGACGTTTTTTGTAATTTTGTCTAATATAAACATACCACATGTTCAATTTCTTAGAAAAGGAGCCAAGAAATTTCTTAAACACAGTTTGGTTCAGCCCAAACCAGCCTGCAACTCCGGTTCAACTCATCGGCGGTTTCCCAAACCGTATAGTCAAAAATTCCCACTGATGGTCCAACCGATGTGGACCGAACCGATGCTCTAAAAGACCGATTCGGTCCAGGTTTAACAATATTATTATGTAGATTTGATTAACCTTGTTACATTAGTTTCTTGAGTTGACAAGAATGTATAGTTCAGTAAAGAGCCAAGATGTAACAATGCATTATTGATTGTTGTGTTGAGAAATTTCATATTTCAAACACAACCATTTTACATAATAACTTTTATAAGAATATATAAACGAATAATCACACAGTTTATAATATATATATAATATGTATAAGGAGTAATTACATATACCCCTTTTAAGATACGAAATTGCATATTTTCGCGGAAAAATTTCTTTTTACACGTTCTTGGATCCGTCATTCAAACTAAACTTGTATATTGCACAACAATATCATATCGTACATTAAAACAAGAATTCTTTATGCATTAAACTACATTACCTCGAACAACATTCGAGGTTGTTTAATATGTTGATTCAGGAACTCACGATCATTCCAAACTAGGAGCTTCTTCAGTCGGGTTGGACTCGAAAACATCAGGACTCGATGCCTCGGGTTCTTCTAACAAATCCCTTGATTGAATTGACTCCTTGTATGCTGGAGTTTCTTTAAAATCTGTTGCACCTTCATTATATGTTGCCACAGCAATTCCACTTGAAATCAACTGTAATTTCAACACAATTTATACAAAATTTGTAAACTGATCTTACATTCGATCATAAAAGAACTCTTAATTGTAATTCCAACAAATTCTTTGCTATTCATAGATATTATTCCATACTGCCTAGTTTACTATAATATACACGTCACTAGAGCAATCTGTGACAGCATGACCTGCAATTAGGGTGTGCTGGGTGGGAAACCGTACAGGACCCAAACTTCCGAGGGCCTAAAATGTTCGTTATTCTTTAAGATACTAGGTGTCGATTAATATATTTATAAAAATAAAATCTTATCAATAATTCAATAATTATATGTTCTAAAGAGGCTCAATAAATTATAAAAAAATTAAAATCCAATAACATGTTTTCTAAGGGGTTGTAAACTCAACTACCCATATTAAGTTTTAAAAAAAAAATTAATATTTTGTATTGCACCCAGTAATTTTAACCCGTTCGACTATCGATTACAATCTACACCCCAACAACTAAGCACCCTCGCCCCTACGTTCTGCCCCTCTCATATATAAATGTCTAATTTAAAAAGTCATGTTTTACTTGTCATACATGACATTAATAATCCACAAATAAAAGCTTACTATCATCTCACACTTCACAATAGGGGCATGCACGGTGCAGTTCAGTGTGGTTAAAGAGCGTTTTCAAAACCGAAACCGCAACTGCGGTTAACATCATTTTCAAAACCGAAACCGCAACCGATACTTCGGTTAACCGTCGGTTGTGGTTAACTTTGGTTGATTTCGGTTAATTAACCAATCTATTTAACATATGCTTTTAAACAAAAATTTTAACTAATAAATTATTATCAGGATAGGTTTGGATCAACTTTATAAGGATGTTGACGATAAGGTTTGCTTTTAAGGTCCCACCAAAACCTAAACCGAAGTCAGAGTGTGGCAGTGTGCATATAACAATACGTGCACGCATCTTGTATTACTTCTACTTATTTAGAAGTTCATTTTATAAATAACGGAATCCACTATGTAAATATATTTTTATAGATGTAAATTAAAAAGGTTAACATATTCTAATAAAATCATGAGTAGTATTCTAAATTTTTTGCACATTAATGTCATTCAGTTCGGTGTGGTTAATTCGGTTAATTTACACCAAAACCGGAACCGAAATGTGTGATTAATTGGTAATGCCTTAACCGAACCGTCGGTTAATTGTTCGATTCGATTAATGCGGTTAATTCGGTTATGATTTGGTTAAATCGGTTAAGTTGCTGATTCCTCACCCCTACTTCACATACCCCTAATAATACCTCTCCTATAATCCTATATGCAAGACTTTACCAGTACGTTTGTTTATTTAATTGTTTGTCATATTTTATTTTCTAGTACTAACATCAACGCACACAAGTTACTGTGTAAATAACCAATACCCAAACGAACATAACATAACACAACATAACATAACAAAAACGAGCGAATTACCGCAAACACGATGCCGAACGCCCACAAATACTCGATAAAGAACCCAAACGCATCCCACTGCGGCCCTTCCCAGAAGTCCGGCTCTTGTCCGGGAAGCTCCGGCAGCACATACCCATCAAAATTCTGCACCTCCGCCGCGGGATCCGCCGTACCGACGGCGGAATCGCCGGAGATTTCATCTTCTCCGGCGGGCGACGACCCCCGTTTGTTCTTGCTGTCGAATTTTCCGGTTCTAGAGGAGAGTTTTTTGGCTGCTGAAACGATGTGAAGAGGGGGTCGTAGGGAAGATGGTGATGGTGGGGATGGACGGTGGAGAGGGGTGCGGGTGTACGGGGGTATGGTGGGGGTGTTGTAGAGAAGCCGGAGAGACATTGTAGTGGTGATTGGGGGTGAAGGGGAATGTGTGATTGGATTTGGTGGGAGGATAAGGAGGGGAGTTGGGTCATGGGTGGTGTGTGACCCGGGGTTTGACCCGATTTCGGATTTAATTTTGTGTTATCTTTTTTTTTCTAAAAAAGATAAATTAAATCCAAATAAATAAGTATTTAAAAAGATTTTTAAATGATCAAACTATGTGAGCAATGATAATGATAATGTATAACGATTAATAAGATACACAACAATGTTATTTTATCGTTATATTTTTTTTAAATTCACTATTTTATAATAACATCATAAGATTCAAAAAAACACAATAACTAACAAAAAGACATAATGAACCGCATTAAATATACAATGACGAGGTATAAGTTTAAAAACGTAATCGAGGCAAAGGAGATCAAGGTAATTTAAAATAATTAGCATATTGATTATTTTAGCATTAATAATATATATGTGTGTGAGCTCACACGCATTTATATAGGGTGATTAAAGATTACGTGAGAGTACAAATAGTAAAAACAAATCATATGCATGCAAAAAGTCGCCAAATATATAAACTTCATGTTTATACACCCATTTTACACTGTACTTGTTTTTTTATCATTTGTGTTCAAGAAATAGATATGATAAAAAAAAATTAATGACACGTTTGTTATCTTAAATTTTAACGATGTTTGTAAAAATATTAGCAATTGCAATGTATAGGCTCACCGGTCACACGTAGGTATTATAATCCAATTGATAGGAAAGCATTGATAATGCGATAAATAAGACTTAGGTTGTGTTTGATTTCACTGACCCACGGGCTGACCACTGAAGGTCAGCGCGTTTGATTTTTTCGGTTTGGCGACTGACCCGGTCGTAAGGGACTGACTGAGATCTTAAAATCGGCTTCACTGACCAAACCGGTGCCCTCCCTTCGCGTCACCGACGCTTTCCCTCAACTTCACCGGCGCCCTCCCTCCGCCGCTCCTCTTCACCGGCGCCTTCCCTCCAGCGAAAAGAAATATAGATGACAGTGAGGTTAGAAGCCCCACCATCGGTGCCCTCCCTTGCAGGTGACTCCGGTTAACTGCTGTGGGTCTCCGACCAATCTTGAAGAAAGTTTTGTGGGTCTTCTGTGTGTGGGTAGAATTGGGGGTTGTATGATATTGTAGGGTTGATTGAATTTTGAGGAAATTGGTTTTCCTTTTATGTGAAACTTGATTTTCCTTCAATTTTTTTGCATTAAATTGGATGTTTTATTGTTAGTTATGAATCATACAAACATGTTCGTTACAACTATATGATTATTTTTATCATTTAGCAGAGTCAGTAAGATGCTGAATCAAACAGTCAAGTTTTAGTCAGATGCAGACTGAGACTCACTCAGAATTTCTAACTGGGTCAGCTTCTGACTCAGTTTGATTTTACTGAGTTAGCGGTAAACAAACAGCCCCTTGATTATAACGAGTTTGACAACATGCTTGAGGTAGAGTAGAAGTGTACAAGTACAACCATCAAATCACAATGACCAATGGACCACATTTGATGGATTGTACTATTGTAGCCCATCAAATCGGGTCCAATATAGAAGTTCATATACGTAATTCCAAAATTTTAAATGGGCTTAGAACATTCGCATAGCTTGCTCATTTTAAGTTTTTAACTATTATTTTTAAATTAAGGAAAACATTAAAAAAATGTAATTTTAAATATTAGGTGTCTCATTCTCATCTTCATGTTAAGTAGATATTCAGAGAATAGATCATGTAGATAGAATTCAAAACGAAAATTAGAAAGCACAAGATATGTTGATTTCTCATATGTTTTGTGAAGATTTGAAGTCATAGTGAAGCCCACATGAAGTCTACAAAAATTTAAAGAGGTTTTAGGGGGGTTTCGAACTTTCGATGACAATCTTTTAGGGCGGAAGTTGGTTCGCAAGCTGGATAGCAGCCTCCAAGGCTATTGTCGATTTCATTTGCACGTGAATCAAGGCAAAGGAGATCGAGGTTTAATCTACGGTTATAGTTTATTTATATTATTATGATTGGTTAAAACCCTTGAAATTATTCTCGGGTGTAGAGTTAGTGATACGATCACGTTTGACTTGGTGTTTATCTATCATAGACATAAACTTTTATTGTTTGATTATCTTTCATTGTTTATGTGTTTGTTATTTTCATTGATTAAAACAGTTTTGTCGATTAATCTAATTGGTTATTCATCGAATGATTAGTTCTTGTATTCCGTTTTGCAAGTTCGTTATTACGGGTAGTTCCCTTCTTTTTGGGTGTGAAGCAGTGTCAAACCAAAATACCCAACAAGCATTAGCTCTTACTAAAAAGGAGGTGATCTAGCGTTAATCATTGATTATTGATTAAGGTATTTTCATAATTGGTGTTTATTAATGATATAACCATGTTTTGGCTTTAGTTTGTTTTACGGTTTAATTGACATACTCTGTATCTAATGGTAATCATGTTTCAACATAAATAACAAAAGAATCATGCCTATATGATATATTATTTGATGGAACCTAGGTGACACAATTCCTTTGCATACTTAAAACCCGGGTGGGGTAATCTTTTAGATTTGTTTTATCTAAACAATTGTTTAGTTTAATTAATCTCGTCCAAATTGATTTGCTATCAAAAGAGAATAGTTTAGTTTTAATAAGTAAATTAGTTAAACAATCAAATGAAATGTGTAACGATAACCACATGCTCACTGGCGAAGCTTCTTTTGGGGGGGGGGGGGGTTCGGTCAGTAGTGTTAATTTTCGGCTCGGTAGTGTAAATTTTCGGTCTGGTAGTGAAAATATTTTTAATAAATATAGAGTCCCCCCCCCCCTCTTAAAATAGTTTACTTTCGCCCCGCCCTCTTAAGGTTTGGTTCAAGCTCCGCCACTGCACATGCTTCTTGTGAATATGATATCTGACTTATACTAACTACCTATATTAATTATGTTGTTGCATAACCACAAGAACATGTCATCAATCAATCATATCATTTGTGTGTCAGTAACAATCAAACCTGATATCATAAAAAAGCTCCCAAAACATACGAACTCTAAAACATCAAGATTTACTTGTGAATATGATATCTGACTTATACTACCTACCTATATTAATTATATTTTTGCATAACCACAAGAACATGTCATCAGTCAATCATATCATTTGTGTGTCAGTAACAATCAAACCTCTGATATCATATAAAAGCTCCCAAAACTTACGAACTTTATCTTGTCGTTTGATGGATTGAAACAAAAAAAAATAAGCATGATAAGAGTGAACGTGGGACATGGGGTAGTGTGGTTTTAGTGGGGAAGAAAATGGGATTGAGGAAGAAATATAAAACTTAGGGGCAATTTAATTGTTTAACATCTTATTTAATAGAAAATCTAATGTGTTAATAAAGATTAAGAACCAAACCTACATTTTAATTCATACATAAAAGAGCTGTTATGTAATTTACTCTAAAGTAAATTATACAAAACTTCCGGTTAAAATTAAAGATTCATATCTCTTGTCAAAACTATTTATAAATCTAGTTCTTGTTTTTACTATTTTACTTTCACTTTTGGTCTATTCATCTTTAATAGATAACTTGGTATATTATCATTTTACTCTTTATATACTAAGCGAAGGTTACCACAAGTATTACGAAATATCAATTTGGGTCGTTATATTTTTATTTTATTTTTCTTAAAATGCGACATTTCTATATACATATAAAAAAGAGAGAGAGACGGGAAACTTGCTAGAAGCTAACAAAAGAACACCCAAGGAAAAACTCCACCTAGAGGTGGAGATCATCGTGTTTGAGAAGAGTCGTTTGTTACATGTCTTCTAAATACACCATCAAGAGAGTAGTATAACCAACTAAATCATTCTTTGTTTATTAAAACTTTAAAGTTAACTAAATCTATAACTATTATAATTATTATAAATAATAGAGATTAAAAGATACTTTCTTCAACTAATTGATTGTTTAATACTTGTTCTCTCAACTAACCGGTCTCTCCTATTAATATATTCACATTTATAGACAATATTTTTTAATTACAATTACATCAATGTAAACATTTAAAATATACTAGTGTGTGAACACGCGCTTTGTCATGGGTTGTTACAATTTATAACACTTGATTTCAGTTACTTATATATTAGAATTTAATCCGTAGTTATGGATAAAACTTATATTGACAATTTGTATTGAAAAAGAAAAACATGTCGAAACGTTGATATAATTTAACACATCATAATGACAAATTTAGATTTTGTAAACAATTATATTTTTATGATTATAAGAGAAAAACGATATAAGATTCGGATTCAAAAATCTTAAATCAGTTTTGAGAGCTTGTATATTTTTAGTTTGATGACTTGTGTATTTACATTGTTTTTATTTTATAAATAGCTATTATAAATACTTGAAATACTACTACTATTATTATTGTTGTTATTGTTGTTGTTGTTGTTATTATTAGATTCAATGAATTCATATGGATTAAAAAATTTAATTAAAATCCATCATAATATTTTCATATTAATCTTATAGATCGATATCTTAAGGTCAAGATAAAATTATCATTTGACATCCTAAAATGTTTTATAAATTGTATAGATAATATAGATATTATATTCATTATTGCTTTATATATGTTATTTATAATGAATTGGCTCGCATGATGTACGGTTGCTACTTAGGCCCTGTTTGATTTTGAGATTTTCGTGGCTGACCACTGACCGGCTGACTCGGTCAGTCGGTCAGGGCGTTTGATGTTCGCTGAAATCGGCTGACCCGGTCTTTAGGGTTCTGACCGAGACTTGTTGAAGTTGAAGTCTGACCCGGTGGCTTCTCCACTCCAGCCCCTTCTCCAGCAGTCCAGCGGTTCCACTCCAGCCCCTTCTCCGCCTCCACTCGCCGCCGCCTCCAATCGCCGCCGCCTCCACTCGCCGCTGCTCACCACCGCCGCCTCCACTCGCCGCTGCTCGCCGCCTCCACTCGCCGCTGCTCACCACCGCCGCCTCCACTCGCCGCTGCTCGCCGCCTCCACTCGCCGCTGCTCACCACCGCCGTCGCTCAAGGTAATCGATCTCAGATTTATTTTGTTGGTTGGTTGAATCGATTGATTTGTTTGTTGGAAATCGATTTTCTCAGATTTGTCATACTGATTTGTTAAGTATGTAGATGTTTAATTGATTCTGAGATTTAGATGTGTATGTATATGGGTATGTATATGGGTATATGTGTATGTATATGTGTATGTATATGGGTTTGTATATGTGTATGTATATGGGTATGTATATGTATATGTATATGTATATGTATATGGATATGTAGATGTGTATGTATATGTATATGTATATGGATATGTATATGTATATGGATATGTAGTTAGGTATGTATATGTGTATGTATATGGGTATGTGTATGTATATGTATTTGTATATGTGTATGTATATGGGTATGTATATGTATATGTATATGGATATGTAGATGGGTATGTATATGTATATGGATATGTATATGGATATGTAGTTGGGTATGTATATGTGTATGTATATGGATATGTAGTTGGGTATGTATATGTGTATGTATATGGGTATGTATATGTATATGTATATGGATATGTAGTTGGGTATGTATATGTGTATGTATATGGATATGTAGTTGGGTATGTATATGGATATGTATATGGATATGTAGTTGTGTATGTATATGGATATGTAGATGGGTATGTATATGTATATGGATATGTATATGTATATGTATATGGATATGTAGTTGGGTATGTATATGTGTATGTATATGGATATGTAGTTGGGTATGTATATGTATATGTATATGGATATGTAGTTGGGTATGTATATGTGTATGTATATGTGTATGTATATGGATATGTAGTTGGGTATGTATATGTGTATGTATATGGGTATGTGTATGTATATGTATATGGATATGTATGTGTATGTATATATGTATGTATATGTGTATATTGCTTATGTGATTATCTTGAAATAACAAATTAGTTCTTGATCTAGGCATGACAGAAAGAAAAGCTAGAGTTAATTGGAAGTCGGATTGTGTCGACAAAACTTTTCTCGAAGCATGTATACATGAAATAACAAACAACGGTCGTGAGGGTAGTAGCCTTAAAGCAAGCTCATGGAAAGTTGTTGCCGAAAAACTAAAAAATTATCATAATTTTATGGTTGATCATAAACAAATGAAAAATCGATATGACTACCTAAAGTCAAAGTATGGGGCTTGGGTCAAACTGAAAAACAAAACGGGGAATATTTATGATCCTATAACCAACACTTTCAATATGAGTGATGAAGAATGGGAAGCCGAGGCAAAGGTATTTTTTTAATATGAAATATTTTTTTAATAAGATTATTTTTTGTTTAGTATCTTGATTATATCTATAAAAATTTTCAAACAGTTAAACAAGTTTGTGGAAAAGTTGAGACATGCTCCCCTTCCTTACCCTGATCTTTGTACCAAACTGTTTGAGGGGGTGACCGCGACTGGCATTCACAGTTGGGGGCCATCTTCTACACTTCGTCATCCAGCTGAAGGGTATTTTGAACATGAGTTGGATGATGTTATGTGCACTCAAATGGAAACAGAGCTCCCACCTGTAAGTGAAGAATCCTCTGGCCGGTCAAAACGAAAGGCAAGTTCTAAAACTAGTAAAGAAGTGCGTAGGAAAACAATAAATGACGACTTAAGAGAAGTTGGGAATGAAATTATCAATGTTGCAAAGATGTTGGTGGAAAAAAATAATATTGACAATGAAATGGACGCATGCATGGATAAGCTAGAAAAAATGGAATGGGGGGAAGAAGATCCGAGATATAACACAGCTCTTTTGTTATTCGGTGAAAGTGCTGATATTAGAAAAGTTTGGTTACGTCTTAAGCCGGTGAGTTGCGAGTCGTGGGTGAGAAATGCTGGGAGAAAGTTTGGATTATTCGGTTGACTTATGTATGACTTTTGTATGACTTTTGTATGACTTTGGTATGACTTTGGTATGACTTTGGTATGACTTTTGTATGACTTTAGTATGACTTTTGTTTGACTTTAGTATGACTTTTGTTTGACAGTTGTATGACTTTGTATGATCTTTCTATGACATTTGTATTAGCATTTCCTTTCTATGACATT